>VZRJ01010160.1:575870-793332 GCA_013397565.1 Ptilonorhynchus violaceus
GCCGCGCTCCGCCGCCGCCCCCCGCACCTGCCTCCGCCCCGCGGCGCCGCGCCCGCAGCGGAGGCGTCTCCCGGGGTCGGCGCTGCCGGAGGTCTCCGCTCCTGCCAAGGCTACAAAAAGCCGCCTCAGTAGCGGAGGAGCTTCCAAACACCCCTCCCAGCTGGTCTGCGTGCCAGCAGCAGTGTTGGTGGATCCCTCCGGTGAGGGGACGGCAGATGATAACTCCTGTGCCTAGAGGGAAGCAGGACGAGAGGGGACGATTCAAATCCACAGTTATTACACACAGCTGAATCCATTTTAAAGCGTCTTTCACCTGGTGCAACAGGTGTATGCACTTGAAGTGCATTGTTTGGTGAGGAGCAACAGGGCTTGTGAAGTCTGTAAACCCGCTTTCTGAAGCAGCTGACCAAATACGATGTTACACTGTTCAGACCCTTCAGAGGGAGAATGTCGGGGGCCCACAGGAAGACCAGGACCTTCCCTGGGTGAACTTGCTGCTTCATTATATATCTCAAGCACACTTGTGAAGTGACTCTCCCAGAGTCCTTTCAATGCTGTTGGTTTTGTTCACATCGCCAAGCTGTCTTGGAGGCTGCAAACTGGATTCCTCCTCTGTGAAGTGAAACCAGGAGATACTCTCTGGGATGTACCTCATGCATCCAGCTGGGGAGCTAGTCCAGAATTACCCCTTTCCAAAAATGTATGATGTGGGTGTTGGGTCATTGGTGGCAACTGTTTCCCCTCACAGATCAGCTCCTGCACAAATGCAGCACCTGTGCTTTGTGGAACCATGAACAGAACCTCCCGGCAGACTCAAGTTAGTTTTTAAAATGCAAGAAATGATGATTTGAGACCCCTTTTTAGAAGCAGCCTTCTTAAGTGTGAGGCTGCACAAAAGGACACCTGCTGTTATTTAGCTTAAAAAATGTGCCAAAGGCCTTTTAAATGGCATCGAGGGACAGGGAGCAGTGATGTCAGTCGCAGCAGAGACAAGCCGACACTGTTTCTCAAGCTGGAAACAAATCCCATGGTAGGGGAGGCTGGTGAGTGGCTCTGCCCTTAAACTTCCCCAGCCTCCCTGGGACAAGGTCCATTGTGCACCTTTTGAGGATGCAATGCTTGTGTTCCTCCTTTCTACCCCATCTGAGGCCGTAGATGCACATCCACCATCCAAGCTTGAATCATGGGGAGTAATTCCTCCAGTGTAAACAGAAAGAGCTGCCAATAGCCAGCCACCACCAGCACCCAACTAAAAATGGGAAGCTGTGCCCAGTTTAATCATTGAAAGGAAGCAATCTCATGAGGGCATGACACTCACTGTTAGAGTTTCTTGGTGGTGTGTTGCTTTAGGGTTTATCCAGCATGAGAGAAATAAACCAAGTTTTCATTTTTTTTCCAAAAAAAGAGAGAAGAGAAAGAGAAGTGTGTTATAAATACAGATCTAAATTAAACATTGCTTACCATTTAAAGAATGAGAATTGAATGATGTATTCTTAGCAGAAAGTTGTCTGCATTTCTTAAATGAACAACCTTATGCTTGACAAATTGTAACTGCACTTTGTTGCATATTAAAATAAGTGATCACATTTTTCTCTAGTGAACAGGGTACTAAAATGGAGGGAGGGGAAAAGGGAAAGTAAAGGCTAACAGTAGCATTGTCAACTTCTAAAGAAACAAAGCCTTTTCCTGACAGAACTATGCTATAATGAAGATACAGAGAAGCTCTTGTCTCTGGACAAAAAGCTTAAGGAAATGACTGTGGTGTGGTGAAATCTGTTACGATATAGTTACAACAGAACAGTATTAAGGAACAAAATTAATCTGAATGTGTAATAAAAAGTGAAGTAATAAACTTGAATAGCTCTGCACTGTACTTAAAATAACTTATTTTGGACCACTTATTCATTGCAGAAAGCACAGATGTCCAGGAATAAGATTCTGATAGTGATGTTTAAAACCACCTCACATAAATGTTTTTATTTCAAGTCACACGAGTGCATGCCCAGACTTCCACATCTCTCATCTTCACTGTGTGCAATATGGCAGCATATGCTGGGGTCAACCCACCGGGGAAAGAAACAGCAGGTGAGCTGGAAGTGGTGATGCAGGAATAGAGCCAGTGGCACAGGTTGGTGACTCAGACTGGGAGCTGACTCTGCTGAATGCCTGATGGACCATCCTTCAATACTGGACAGATCATTGCTGGCCTCTCCTAGCCCATCCTAAATACCCACTTCAAAGTAACTGACTCTTTGCCAGAGGAGCCAACTGGAGTATTTTCTTGGCTTTGTTTGAGCTGCTGTTTGTTTTCTATTTTGGCTATGTTTCCTCATGATAAAAGCAGCCTTTGATACAAGTGCAGCACTTAACATGCATCTACGAGCCTCCTGCCTCCCCCCTCTAGATCCATCTCTGCCTCCTCTTATTATGTTTTTGCTTCTGGTTATCTAACAACCATTTCTCTGTTCTGTAAATCACTTTTAGCTCCATGCCAACATCCTTTCTCGGTAGGCTCCCCAAAGGTTCAATTATCTGCCACTTGCTCCTTCCTTTCTTTCTTCTTGTGTAATTTTCATCACTAATTACAAGCTCCACACCAAAGATACCCAACTGTACCTAGACTTCACTACCCTGGTGGCTCCATACTCCTCTTCCTGATCTCAGCTCTGCTCTGAAGCAGCATAAACAATGACTTCATCTCAACATTCTTCATCAAAATGGCTCAAAGGCAGAAGTGTTTCTACGAGAAAAAAGCAAATTCTGAAGACAGAGTTCCCCATTATTTCCCTTTTTGGCTCCTCAGGAATGGATTGGGCTCTAAAAGGCATTACTGGTGGAGCAATCCCAGGAAAATCCCTGTCAGTGCTGCAGTTGAATATCACTGTAAGGGAATCAGTGTGTTCCACAATTAACAACCTATTAGCAGAAGGACCTCCTTGCCTTAAGTTGTGCTGATATGGTGGGTTTTGCTAACACAGTAATATTTTACCAATACAGTTACACTGCCAACATTTGTATGAACTGGCCTGAGGTGGGGTTTGAGACTTCCTTTTGCTGTACCCAGGGCCATGACTTTGACTGACAGGATCACAGTCCCATTGTTCTCTTACAACTTGCCTGTCTGGGTGGAAAGCCTCATTCATGATTCAGTCTTTTCACTGCATAACTCTTTACATATGTCTCAAGTCCTAACTGTCCAAAGTTACATAAAAATGGTTGCCCTTCCTTTTCAGCTGTCAAGAGGACACTTTTTTATATGAACTTCATCCAGTACCTCTAGCAGCACCTTCTGAATTGCAGGTCCTGTCCTAGGAGTTGACCTGAATTACTTTCTGCACATCAGAACAATCTGTTGATAACTAGAGCACACACTTGCACTTCCAGAAAAAGGTTTTAATATACTTTAAGCTCAAAACTTTCAAAAGACTTTGCAGGGTTTAGATATTTACCACAATAAAAGATGTCTATATATATATGATAATTTTGGAAATACACATTTTCACATCTATTCTTGCCTAAGCTTCCTCCTTCCCCTGTATTAAATGTATTAATGCTTGGTTTATATTTTAAGTGACCATGCTCATTATCCTTACTTTTCAAGAAGTTCCAAAGATGTGCTAGAGTCATGCAGGTAGGGACACTACAGAACACAAAGATGAGCAGCATTCTCTCTAGACATCTGTCCACCCAAGCTAGGACTGAAGAGGAGAAACTATTGTACTGGATGGTTTAGAAGTGACTCAAGACTGAGATAAATGTTTACAGTAAAAGAAAGGCAATTTGATCTCTGAATCAATACAGGAGCATCCAGCACATCCTGGACATGCTTCACCAGGATAAATCCTGAGCTTTTTATTAAAATCAAACCCATTTTGAGAGTGAATCCCTTCATGCCTGTGCAGTTAATCATTGTCTTGCTCTAACATGGAAGCACTTCTGTGTTGAAAGCTTTTCTGGGCTTTCTGAATAAACCCAAATAATCTGAATTTACACAACTGTCCCCAGTTCAACAGTATTGCAATTCTTAAAATATGCAATTTAGTCAGTGTAAGTGAACAGTCAACCCCATTGAGGGCTCTGTTTTTAAAGCTGTATTTCTGGAGATTACTTGAAGGGCAGCCACTCTCACCCACATTCAAAGATGCCCTTTCTCCACGAGTTCATTTGGTGCTAAATGAGAAACACCAAAAGTCCACCCCCCTCTTCTCAAATACTTCAAATATTGCAGTAATGTTTCCTGACAGTGGGCTAAACACCAATTACCTCTGCTGGTGTATTTTGGACAGAAAGTCTTTGACTTTTGATGCAACCTAAGAATCCAAACAAAGTTTGCTCTTTGTGCCTAAAACCTTATTAAGACAGCAGTTAAAAGGAATCACTGCAGCTTCCACCATTCACACTTGCTACACTGTGTCCAAGTATGTTTTGGTGCATAATCCCAGTCAAGAGGCTAAAATGTGTATACTTCTACAACTAGACTTGCAAATTTAAGAAAAACTCTTTAGGGAGTAAAGGGGATATTTTCTTACAATTTAAAGCAACTTGAAAATAGAAAAAGAAAATATTGCAGAAAAATTATAAAGAAAAATCTTAAAATGTCCCTTACCTACTAATGACCTATGATGCCACTTTGAATGGGGACAAATAGGACACCTTTATTAAGATTTTGACTGAGCAGGCACAAACACATTCTAGTACATCAAATTAAATGTGTTTGTGAGCTGTAATTAAAAGTCTGAACATCATCATTTTTCATGAGTATGAACAGATCTACCAGAACAAAGCACACAGGCATGTTGCTCCTAGCTAGTCTCAAAAAAAAGTATCTGATTATCAACGAATTACTTCCTGGCCTACATACATAGACACTTCAGTTCCAGAATATTAGGCTGCCCAGAGAGTCCATCCATACTGGTAAAATGTGTGTGGTTTTGAATTGATACTCCTATTTACATAGGCAATTTCAATACAGCTATTGCATATAAGCATAGATTATATTACTGTTTAGACTTATTCTAACACCTATGAGAACTGCTAATCTGCCTGAGTGCAGCCACAACATTAATTCATTTGGGAATTACTGCAGATTGAGGTATAGGAAGAGCACAAGTGAATTTTGGTTTTAATTTTGTTTTGGTTTTTTTTACCTTATGTAACCCTGCTGTGTAGGGTTAGCTGACACAGCATGTCCCTGTAACTAAAGCAACTGCACGAATACTAAAAAACTCCTACAAATATTGCATATAAATACATCAGAGGTTTGAAATCATTTGAAAATGATTTCCTCTTAGTTCATGTCACTGTGCTTCATTAAGTTTTAATGTGTCAAACCCAGTAACTTATTAAAACAAGCTACCTTCTCCAAAGGTGAAATAATTTTTTGATTTGAAGATAGAGATGGAGAATGTTACCTCCACGTTTGTTTTAATGAGGGGAAAAGCACAATCTTCCTGTTAAAAATGTATGCCTTTTTAAAATTACCTTCATGTTCAGGCTACTTGTTCTTGCTCAGCTTTGCTCTGCTAGGATAGAGGTATTGGGTGGGTTTTCTTTGTCTTCAAGAGACGCGTATATTAATCAGTCTGCTTAATGCAAGACAAAACGAGCTCTTGCACAACCTTTTCTCTTCCACTGAATCATCTGTGGTTCTGTGCCTTACCCAATATTTCACCATTCCTTCCAAAAAGGAGGCACTCCTTGCTTACTTAAATAAGGTTTTCCCTGCTCCTCATTTTTCTCCTAGTTATGCAAGAGATATTTATTTATTTGGCTCACAATTAGAACATTTGTCCAGTTCTAACCTTTAATCCTGTAGTATAGTCTCTCTATTCTTAGAAGCAGACATTTTGGGCATCTTTCAAATTCTGTGCTCCTACACTCATAACCTGGCATTAGCTGCATTGAAATGACACAAGCCACACATTGCTAACTTAAATTAGCAAAAAAAAAAAAAGCTAATCAGTCTTTGGAGTAAATGCCATTTTTTGATCTCTACCCAAAAATTGTAGGAAAAAATTGACTAATCAAGGTAGTGGAACCTCTCCCAGGAAACCATTTTGAAAATGCCAATAATTCTTTATTGACATCTTAAAGGGTATTTGTCAGTGGTAGGAAGCACTTGGCTCTTTAAAGCAGCTCTTGGCATGAAGGTCCACATTTGTTCTGGCAACATTTCACATGATCATGTGATGGCACACAGAAAGAGCATGTACAATACTTTCACTTCCTGCACTTGGACAAATATTCAAGCTTCCAAATAAAATGGATTTACAGAGTAACAATACTGTAATTTCCCTCCCAAAGCCCTCAAATAGGAAGTGTTCATAACCTAGTGACATATTAAGAATCATGTTCAAACTGCACTTTGATTTTGATACACTAGCAGATACATTCGGAATGTTGCCATTTGATTCTGTTCAGTCTTTCAAGTATTAAAGAATATTGGTAAGGAAGACAGAAATTAAACATTTACATCCTTCTTCCCCCAATACTTCCTCCCAGTCTTACAAACCTGGATGTCAAAGCTTGAAGTCTTTATCCTGTCACACTTCATGGCTTTCAAGTGAGGAAAATGTCATTTCATAGGCAATTCTTTAGCTTGGAAGAGCTGAAAATAAACAGGATTCTATAGGTTCAACAGACCTTTGTGCTAGTTTCCCATCAGCTGAATTTGAGTAGATGGATCCTGCTGAATGAGTGGCTAATGATTCATTATGTAGCAATTTTCAGAAGCAGCCTTTCAGGACCTGTGATAACTTTGATATCTTCAAACCAGTAGTATGGTATTTCACATACAACCTCACTTTAATTAGCTTGACTTCTCTGAGAAAGTACCAGTCAACTAGGAGAGAGTGAGACTAAATGATGGATACCATTAAATAACCTTCCTTAACTGTCCACATCACATCAGCACCCAAGTTGTTCATGGACCAGTTTCTAAACAGTTCAGCATTTTCAGCTCAACTAATCAGTGCAACATCCTTTAAAACAGCCCTTTGTAAGCTGCAGTGTAGTTGAGCACCCAGGTACAGACTCTCACACTGAAGTCTGTGATGAATTAACCTCAAGGACACACAGAATAAAAGCCACAGTACAGGACCATAAGGGACAGCAAGCTTGTCACAAAAAAGGTTAAGACAACTGAAGTGGGTATCAGCATCTTAAGGGAATTTCCCCTCCTGCATTGCTTTAGCTGGTACAATAAAAACAATCTCCAAATCTTGGCAGCACAAAACCATCTGTTCCATATCTACCTATCAAACACTGGATGAAGATCTGCACAGCCACTTCCACATCCAAAAGGAATTGCTGGCTTTCACACACTAAGTTCTTCTCAAACGGAAAGGAAGTGCTATTAGCCTATATGGTGTATAGTTCAAAAAAAAAGTAAGAAAAGGTAAAGTAGGAAACAGAGGCACTGAAATCCCTTTTTCACTACAGATCAGCTCTCAGGCTACAAGGTAGACAAGACTTGCTGATGCTACAGTAAAAGCATGAATACCTGCAATTATAAACCGGGCTTTTGTAACCATGTTGTAACCCTTTTCATGATTTCATTTGTTTTCTGCAATTGTGATGTCGTGATGTCTGGCATGAAGATAATCACCACATGGCTAGAGAATCATTATATAGCTAGAGTTCTCATGTGGCAATTAGGCACCTGCTCTTCCACCCATTTGTTGCAGTTCAGTAGCAACAACTGCTGTAGCAAAAGCTGGCCATGATTTCTCTGCACATAACCATGATATTATTTAGAGCTACAAAGATAGATAATATGGTGGATAAGAAAGATACTTCGTCCCTTTTAACATGGGTTTCCTTTGTGTTAGAAAAACTGTGAGGAAGGGGATGAGGTGAAACTCAGCAGTGTAGTACCTCCCTCCCCAGCAAGCATTCAGAACACATGTAGATGTTGCTCATTCTTGCAGAGTTCTATAATGGGTTATCTTTTCCCAGCACATTAAATCAGCCAGGTTTGTTCCAATTAGGTTAAAACCAAGCAAAGGGGAACCATTTCAAAATAGTTATGCTGTCAAGGAGTCAGATGTAAGACACTTCACTACAGACTTTCTATGTGTGGTCTTTTTCAAAGAGAATTTCTGGTTAAATCCTGAGGTGCTAAGCACCAAAACAGTAATCATATAAACTATTTTAAAAGCTGCTTCTCACAGAGAAAAATATCAGCTAAAATTCAGATCTTGAACTAGATCCTTCTATAATTAATTTCATTATAACCATATATGTGGTGTATAATACGCTCCAAATAAAGGCAAAGGACAGTATACACTGATCTCTACCACAGATATGAAGGTAAGAAAGTCATATACACACTCCTGATATATCAGTCATCATGTACTTTCCAAGTCAGTTTTATCAGGTACCATCTCAGCTCAAACAGCAATATAATCTGGTACACTAGGAATGGCTCATGTACACTGTTATGATATTAACTGCAGATGTCCTCAAACCTTCTGCCAATGGATGCCAGGAAACAGACAAGCAGGAGCTGCTCTCACATATGACTATTCAAGTCTAGCAGTGTCCCATTCCTAAAATTAGGATGCCACCTAATAATTCAGCTTCAGCATAACCGTAGTTCATTCTCTAAGCAGTAGATCTTTGCTTTTAAGTCTTTTAGTTCTCCTTGAATTTTCCGTGTTAGCCTGTTTCCTTGGCGGATCTCACGCAGAACTGCAAGATCCTGGTCTGGTCCCAAATTCAGAGTCACCTAAAAAGGAAGAGAAAAACAGATTAAGAAAAACAAAGCTGTACAGAATACAATTTAGAGAGTATGACAAGTATATGAGGGAGAGAACTCTAAAGGGGACCCTTTCTGGCTAGCAAACAAGATGTGCAAGTTAATAGCACTGTGATAATGCACATCACCAACAGAAAGGTGCTCCACAACTAAAAATAAAGAACAAAGCTTTCATAACATTATGTTGTTATATTACTGGAAAGGAAGAAATCGGAATAGAATCTAATCAAGTTGACTCACAGCCTGTTGACTCCTTTCTAATTCCTTTATTCTTTAGAGACCCACAAAAAGGGGCAAGTTAAAGTATTTATCAAGTAACTTGTGCCTCGTTCTAAGTACCTCAGCAGACACGCTGGCATTTTATCATCTTTTGCTATTAAAACTAGAGGTGGTGTAACTGCCATGGCCAACCTGCTGCCTTCTGAACTGCATTTTATTCAGGAGCAGTTCAAGTACAATGCCTCAGCTCAGGCAGTGCCACATGGCCTGTACCGAGCCGAACAAAGGCTGCTGGATAATCAGAATTCCTGATGGCAAGCTGGCCAGGGCTGACATTTCCTGTCACCCTGGAACTGGATAGCATGCCAGCCCACTCACTTTCAAGGGCACAGCACTGGAAGCTGCTCTCAAACCCCTCTATTCTCTTGAGCCATTAGGGTTTCTTATTATCATCATCATCTAGTTCTTGGTCAAAGATTTTAATATGAAAATCAGGAAATTTAGTCATCCGTAGTCATTTTGACCTCAAGTGATGAGAAGGATTTAATCATCACTCTGGAGACATCACACAAGTATTTTGTTCCCCTGCCCCCTTGTGGTTAACAGTATTAAGAACTTGAGAATACAATTAAGAGCACACCCACAGATAGAAAACACGCAAGCCTGTAGTAAAGGTATCAGAGGCAATTTCCTCCCCTTTCACATTATGCTGTTAGTCCTTGAAGATTAAAGTTTAAAAACCTACGGCCCAACAAAAAAAAAAAAATCTGTAAATTGAAGCTTTTAGTCAAGATAAATGCATTAGTCTGAGTAAACCCAACTGTGCATCCAAAGTACAGGAAAACAGGGAATCAGTAGCACTGCCAGACTCCTGAAAGAGAGTCTAAGCTATGCCTAGATCATCCTCTCAAGCATATGTTAGATAAATGTCTCATCCTAAACTCCAAGCAACATTAAGCTTGTGGCTTCCCTTCTAACTTCATCTACCCCTCTGGAAGCTACTACAAAGTACACAGCTTCAACTTCCAGCCATCGCTTCTGCAGTGATTTTTGCAAAGTTACAAATAACATATGAACAAAGTAATAAATAGAATATTCACAACACTTAAGTCAATGATCTACCTCTTACTGGAACAGAACCAAACACTATGGCTCCCACAAAGAAAATAAATAATAATTTTCTTTGCAGGATAAACTTCTGAATCAAACTACTTTGCTGCCTTGCAATTTTGAGACAGCTAAGTAAGCTACAGGTATCACATAAGAACTTGCGAGTGGAAACAAAAATACACAGCTAATGTACAGCTAGGACAGTTCCTGGTAAGCTTGATGCCTAATTGATGAACAAAGACAAATCTTTTTTGCTTTGTAAAATACATAGGAGGCAAGTTTTGTCAGATATTGATATTTATAGGAGCACTTAGAAAAGGAAATATTTCCTTAACTCTAGTGAAATACCGCATTAAATACTGAATATAGAATAGTCTTCTATAGGATGAGCCCATAATAGTCTGCCTCAGTAATGCTTATCTGTTACCTTATAAATCTGCTTCTCTACATCTTTCAGCTTCTGTTGAAGCTGTTTAATGTCATTCTTGAAGCCCTCTACTTCCATACTACGACGTTTTTCCAAGGTCTCACATCGCTGAGTCATCAGTTTCAAGCGCTTCCCCATCTTTTCTGAGCGTTCCTATGGAGATAAAAACTCAACAGGCTATACAAAACAGAGGCTGGAAGATCATCACTTAGCTGGCAGATGATTACAGACTAATTACCTTAAAGAGTTCTTTGCCAGCATCTCTCTCCTCACGGATCCTAGACAGCTCCCCTTCCAGGGAGACACACTGCTCTCTGTACATGTGTGACAGGTGTTTTTCCTGCATTAGCTTGTCTTGCAGTAACTAGGATATAGGAGGAACAGAAGGAATCAACTCAAGACTGTGCTTACGAAACCTCCCCTGTCCTGGAAAACTAGAGTGATAAAATTGCCAATATGACAGGAAAATAAAAATTAACAACTGGAACTCGAGCTAATAATTATGCAAGGACAACATTCTAACATAACTTCCAATACCAAAACCTTTGAATTAAGTTACCAGTTCTGTATGACTGCTTATCATTAGTTAAAGAACTCTCTTCTCTTCCCCTTAAAAATAATATTCAGCTATTACTGTAACTCCCCTTTTCACAGCTGTTTGCCCAGAACTGCATTTCAGAAGCATCTGCATTCTGTGGTAGATGAAAACAATTCCCTATTGCCTGTTTACTTTCCAATTCTTTATTTCCTGTTTACCCACTTCTGATCTCCCAACTTCTCACGGGAAGTATAGTACAAGTGGAAGAAAAATTCTGACTACTGTAGAAGAGCTGGAGGACATCAGCTGAAAGGACTCATTCTCCCCTGACAGGAGCAGGGAAGATCCAGACACAGCATTCTAAGTCCATCAGCTCAGAGCACTTACAGGAACAGAAAGCCTTGTGCAACCAGCAGATTAAAAACTGTTGGCCTCCCATATCACATGGCTTACAGAATTAGGGATCTTTCCTGGGCATGAAAGAAACTGACAGTGACATGCTACCAGAAATCCTAACTATACATTTTATCTGAAATTTGAAAGTGATGTTGATTTTGAAGCAAGAGAGGTTTTTTTTTAGATTAGTGCCAACAACAATGTAACTTATGGCAAGCCAGTACAGCTTTGAAACTGCTGCTAGTGACTGCCTATTGTGCTGAAGCCAAGGTGCTTGCCATTTTCTAGCCCAAAACTGTTAAAGAGCCTCTACCTAAGACAAAAAAAAATTACCTTTATTTCTCTGCTTTGGAGTTTTGAAGCTCCATCATTTTCTTGAAGCACCTTTTTCATCTCTCTCTGCTTCTTTTTTCCTGACTGTGAGCTGAAAACAAGATGATCCAGATCCTTGCCAAGTTTCCTCAACAGACTGTCCTTCTCTGCCATCCATGCTTTCTCATTGGCTCTGGCATCAAACTTGAGCTGGAGAAAGTCACGGGTACTCTCATATAAGAGTTTCTGGGTCTTATGGAGCCTGCAAAAAGGGATCCCAGTGGAGTTAACTTCTTTCCTAGTTCCTACCTTAATTTCCTCAGTCATCACTGCAAGTTTGAAGAAGCATGGGAGAAAAAGATAAGTGATCTAGTGAATTTAGCTTTTCTTGTCTAATCAAAGAAGTGCTATTCTTCCAATGTGAAAGAGAATTTTAATTTGTAGATTATTCCACTCATCTTCCACACACACTACCAGATGGCTGCATAATTTGCTTTTCTGTCTGCTGCAGGAAGCAACCCACTGAAAGTCATAACATTTCTATTGCTCCCTCTCTTCTCATCTCATGACTACATCATGGTCATTCTCTCACACTCACTTTTCTGTTATACTTTTGATCTTCTCCTGGTCCCTCTGATGCCGGACTTCGGCTTCCTCCATCTGAATCCGCCGGTCCTCGAGTAGTGCCTCAACCTGTTCCTTGGCTAATCTTGTCTGTTCTTCTATCTGGGCTTGCAGGGCCTTCACCTGAATAAACAAAGACTTTACTGAATAAGACCTCACACCAGCTCTTCTCCTCTCCTTTCAAGTCTCAAATTCTAAAATTCAGATCAAAAACTATACCTGATAACATCTTTGGCAGTTCTAATTTCTCCATCTTTTGTTTTTGTTTTAAAGCTAAGTATTTCAAACAATTAAAACATTTTTTTAAAAATCATACAATAGGCAAGAGAGGCATACCATAAGCAGCAACAATAGATTGAAGATATTGGAAAAATTTAAATTGCACATCTAACAAATCCTGTGGAATATGCAGACACACTTCTGTACTTTTGCGTGAACAAATAATAACAACCACCACCACCACCAATATCTGCTGTACAAGTTTGTCCATTATTTGCTTTTCTTGATTCATCCTTCTTCATGCTTTACATACAGTTTCTGGCATCTTCCCCAATTCATGATTCTGCACAATTTATTATTTTCCATTCTGTCTGCTACCTATACCCAAACTTTTATGGAAGTCTAGAAAAGGGAACATTTCATTGTATAAGTGCATCTTATGGGGGCTGCCTAATACTGTCTCAGACACACTGCTTCTGTCAAACTTCCACAAAACACCCAATCCTGCACAACTTCAGTGGGTTTAATGTAAATTCATATCTGTTATCAAATTTCAGGAGACAACATCAATTACACTTTCTATACTTAAGGACAACATATTTCAGTTGACATTACTGGAACATTTGCTTATATAAAGCTTCCAGAATCAGTTCTTAAATTTACATTCATAGCAAAGAAACAGCTAAGTAAACTGACAGAAAGTGTGAAACCATAGTAAGATGCAGGGATTTATAAAATTGGTACATTTACATCTTATCTAAGCAGACAGCATATTTTTTATCATAATTTTATGCAAGCCAGCAATTACATCCATCAGTCAGAAAATGTTTTTACCTGTAATAGAAGTGTTTCATCATCTCTTGGATATCTCTCAGGACTTTCTGGTTTCTCTCCTTTTGCTGTTGGTTTTGAAGTGGTCCGCTCAGTACCTATTGAAGAAATGTACCAAAAGTAGAAGAGGGTTTTCCAATCTACTTGCAGTATTTTTCCACGCATGACATATTGTGTGTTCTGGTGGGCCTACAGGAACAGGAAAAAGCTTGCCACTGCTAGAGTCACAAGGACTTCTAGGAGGGTTAGCTGAAAGAAATCTACAACTTAGTGTGATCACATACCTTTATTCCCCTCTTTCATATTGCAGTATTTAGGCAGCCTGCTAATTTTCTTGGCATATAAAAAGTAAACTTAACACATTTTCTTGACATAAATGATGAATAGGCAGATGTCACAGCTGCATGAACATCAAGCCCTGGATGAGTTTTGAGCTTCTTGGCTAATTTCAGTCAATTTGGTCAAGGCAATTATTTCAAAAGAGAATATTACAATGTAGGCATATGGACCCATACTACTGTCTACAGTACAGGCAAGCAGAACCTCACACCTTGGAATGGCTGTGGCAAAGGTGCAGGTCCAGCTGATACCTGCATAGCCCCAGAACAGCCATCTGATGGTCATACCAGCCTCTTCCTTAGCTGAGCAGATCAGGGACACGAGAGCCAGCTAAGGTTATTTTAAAAGATTCTAAAGGGAAGCCAAGAGTACTGCATGGATATGTATGGACACATGTAAGGAACTTAACAGAGATTTAGCAAAACATTCACAGTCAGGAACTGTTTCGGTACACTGGAGACAGACACAGAAAAAAGAAGCAACAGCTGAGCTGCTGTTACTCAGCTCGGTGTGGTACCTGTGCTAGAAGCATCATCTTGCTCATGGGACTCCGGTGGCCTTTGCAGAACAGTAACCTACAGAAACAAGATATCTGCACTGAACATCTGACTACTCCAAAGGTGCAGTGGTCAAGAACAAATCTTAAACAGTTAAACGAGATAGCAAAAAGAAAAGCATTACCTTACTTATACCAC
Organism: Ptilonorhynchus violaceus; assembly: GCA_013397565.1. Lineage (NCBI taxonomy): Eukaryota > Metazoa > Chordata > Aves > Passeriformes > Ptilonorhynchidae > Ptilonorhynchus > Ptilonorhynchus violaceus. The sequence continues at coordinate 590,339 of VZRJ01010160.1, forward strand.
AAGACAAGGAAGACATTCACAAGTGTAAAGTCCATGTTGAAAAGTTTCCTATATCATGGCTGAGTTTTGCCATTTCTGCCTCTATTTTTTTTTCACCAGAAAAAGTGGAAAGTAATTCTGCCTTTGATGGCTTCATTGGGATGAAAATCAGCATCCTCAGCAGGAAAAAGAGCATTTTGGAGACAGAGGAGAAGAGGAAGGTGAAGATGATATTTTCTTTTATACTTCTCCTTGTCTCAGCAAGACAGAGAAACATGAAGGTGCGTTTATCAGCACATTCATTCAAGATACTGAACAAGCCTGAGATAAAAGCTAAGTGATAAAAATATTGAAACTCAACTGCTGAACTGAAACCCACCTAACAAAAAAAAGAGGCCATGAGGGAGCAGGTTATAACACCCAATGCTTATCTTTAGGTTGATATTACATAATAGGCCTAATTTTAGAGCTACCCTAAACCAGGAATTTTAAAGCTTCTGCAATATTTTTGAAGTGCTTGAGCAGTGCAGAGCAACCATGAACAATGCAGCATATTTCAGCCTTCTCCCGCACCTTATTCCAAGATAAATCCTACATTCCCATCATCGTCTGTATGTCCAAATCACTCATGACTTTGAGCAGGTTCAACTACATTGCACATCATATGCACTGCCATGTAAACAATTCAACATTATTTCTGAAATAGGCAACACAATATTGTCTAGAGGGGATGGTTCTTCTGCACTCTTCTGCCCAGGAAACTGCTGCAGCAACCTTGAAACATTCTTCTTTACTGAAGCCCTATGAGATAGGCATTCTGAGATAGCTGATCTTCAAACACTGTGCCTGGCCATTTTCTGCACCTTTTCTTTCTGTGCTGTTCTCTCCATCTTCTCAACAACCATTTGCCAGATGACTTCAGACTCCTGTCTGACATTTTAGAGGCTGACCTGGAGCCACATTTTGAAGGTAGAAGGAGGCTGGTGCTAAGAGGAGCTACTTTCAGTGTGCTTGTTCCTACTTACAGCATTTATACTAAAACCTGATGTTGCTACAGATCCCTCTTGCTTTAGGCTCATTTAGCAACTTTTGACTTGCAGGACAGATCCAGTCTGTGCTCAGACTCTGGAGTACAGATACTCCAGAGGAGTAAGAGGAGTTCTACAGAAAAATGGAACTTGCCTTATGTGGAGGCTCCTTATGAAAATATGTAATTTCTCCTTCATCTGTTCCCACTAAAGCCAGGAGTTGCTGGATTTTTTTTCTGTCCTTCAATTCCCTGGAATTCAAAGGAAGCAGTCAGCACATTTTTTTTAAATACATCAAAAGATTGCAACGCACTGTCCTTCTGGTTTACTTGTTGATGCTCGCAAGTTTTCCAAACTCTTGCAGTTCCTGAGAATATTTCTTTAAAAACAAGCTCCCAAAGACATTACTGATGTTGCCAATACATGAACACCACCAATTCTTCTGGGATTCAAGAGCATCCCTCTTTTCAAGTATGGCAATACTATATAGGCTGATAAAATAGCACATGGTGGAAAGAATTTACATTACAGAATTATGAACTACCTAAAATCCTTTCAGATTGTAAGCATCCATTGTTTTTAAAGCAAACTACACTAAGGGCTGTACTAGACTTGTCATCACACTCCTGAGAAGTGCCAAAGCACACTGACACATTTTGACTTAAGTTCTTAAATCTTTAACAGAAAACTTCATGCTAGAGCACAGAAAGAGAATAAGGAGGAAAGAGTGGCAGAGACATCGTCTTGAATTGACCACAACCCCCATACCCTGTCCCCCTGTACTGCTCAGGAGGAAGAGAAGGTAGAAAATTCAGGACTGAAGTTGAGCTTGGAAAGAAGGGAGGTGTGGGGGGAAGGTGTTTTAAGATCTGGGTTTCTCAATATCTTACTCTGATTTCATAGAATGATTTGGGTTGGAAGGGACCTTAGAGATCATCTAGTTCCAACCCACTTGCCATGGTCAGGGACACCTTCCACTAGACCAGGTTTCTCAGAGCCCCATCCAACCTGGCCTTGAGCCCTTCCAGGGATGGGGCATCCACAACTTTGCTGGGCAGCCTCTTCCAGTGCCTCCCCACTCTCATAGTGAAGAGTTTCCTGCCAACAACTAATCTAAACCTGCCCTTTCAGTTTAAATCAATCACCCCTTGTCCTGTCACTACACGCTCCTGGAAAAAGTCCCTCTCTAGCTCTCTTGTAGGTCCTTTAAGTGCTAGAAGGCTGCTATAAGGACTCTCTAGAGCCTGCTCTTCTCCAGGCTGAACAGCCTCTACTCTCTCAGCCTACCTTCATAGCAGAGATGCTCCAGCCCTCTGATCATGTGATTGGTAATAATTTCCCCAAGTCAAGTCTGTTTTGCCCATGAAAGTCACTGGTGAGTGATCTCTCTCTGTCCTTATCTTGACCCACAAGTCTTTCATTGTGTTTTCTCTCCCCTGTCCAGTGGAGGAAGTGAGTGACAAAGAGTCTTGACAGGCACCTGGCATCCAGCCAAGGTCAGCCCACCAAAGTCAGCTTCAATCACAACTTCACTTTCAAACTGGTAACACACGATCCGAATCTGAACCAATGCTCAACTTCTGCTCTTCCTTCTACTACAAGAATAGGAGGAATAATAAGTGGAAACATATTTAGCAGCCCAACAGATTGCATTGCACCTCCAAGAGTGGTATGATTTCACAGGAGCCCGCCCTAGGAAGTGTGGCATAATTGCTTCTCTGAAGACTCCAGGGTGAGAACATAGTGCATGCAATTCCCACTGCCAGTGCCTCCATCCAAGACAGCACACCTGATTTTCAGCCGGTCATTCTCTGAGTAAAGACGAAGGACGTGTTCCCTCTCCTGGAACAGGTACACTTGCATATCACTCAAAGCCTTTTGCAGCTCCGCAATCTCCTCTTCCAAGTGACGGACTTCCCATTGCAATTGGTGCTACGTGGAGAGAATGAGGTACTTGAAATGATACAGAGCATTGGGCAACACGAGCTTCAAACTGCTTGTGCTCTGAGCCTGTAACTGGTACAGAATAACAGCCAGCTCAAGTGGGTTACTTTATTCTCCTATAATATTTGACCAGATGAGGGCACTGTTGGAAAAATCATTTTAAAGTCTTTCAGCTGGGAGTTCAGAGCCCAGGGGAATCATTGTCACTACACAACAGTGAAATAAGGCCTCAGCTAAGGTCTCCAGTTTCCAGTGGTTGCACTTCCACACTGGTGGCCAGAGCACAGGTATGGGGAGTCTGACATCAACAAAAACCTACCAAAGCCTCTGTAATAGCTTTTACTTTTAAGATAAATTACTGAAGAATAAACAGTAAAATATCTGTATGGTTTTGCAGTGGAAATCCAGCTAGTTACTAAGTTTAATTTTTTCTACCTGGTGTGCGAAGCTAAGAAATCTTTCAGAAAACCATTCCTGTATGAAAAAAAGCACTAAGTTGGAATCTGCCCCTCTTTTCCCCACATGACAGTAAGCTGTACAGTACATATTTCCCCAAGGGCTTTCAGGCTGGTTCAAGCACAGCCAGTACTTGAAGAGGAACCTCAGACGTGATCATTCAACTTCCAGATGACCATCCACTATCACAAAGACAACTACTAGGCAGATACATGCTATACCCCATATCAGAGCACTGAATATCTTACAGATATTCCGTAAGATTTCTTCCTCTTAAAAAGAAAGTTTTAGGGTTTGGAATTTCTTTTAAACTCTCATTTATTTGCTGTGTAATTTACTGCTTAATAGCTTATGGCCAAGCTTAGGAATGCCACTGTGGCAAATATGAATTATAGCCATAACTCGGAGCCCATTAAATTTGGACAGAAGAGCATTCCTCCACTAGAAGAAAAAAAGGAAAAAAAAGCTGGACAACATGGAAGATGAGCATCTAAACTCAGGCCTTAATATAAAATAACAGAAGCAAAATTCCCATTGTGAAGATATAACCAAACTGTAATAACTTTAGAAGAATATCCTACAGGCATGTTTCCATTTGATTTGACAGACAGCTAGATTTTACAAACAAACCCCAGAATCTGCTTATTTCTTCTTAGCTCAGTTCTACCATATTAGTAGTAAAACTCAAGACATCTGTGCTGAGTTTTCAACTGAAGAAAAATACTAAGTTTGTGAATGAAGTCCATCATTGTTCAACAACTCGTTTCCTAACCTGCTCATCATATGTTTGTTTGTATTTCTCCAGCCTTTTGACCAAGTCCTCATGTTCATCATCAAAGTCAGCAATCTTCTTGCGGTAATATTCCAGCAGCTCATGGGAAGGATGGAGATGGGTGAAGCGCTCACTGATGGAAGGCAGAGGAGTAAAGCCCTCCTGACTCGGAGACTGGGACTCAGCACATCTGGATGAGGCACGGGGGGTCACCAGCCTGGACAGAAACAGTTTCTAATGACACGTAAGTTTCAGGCAAGAAAATTAAAACATTTTTTTAAATAGTTAAAAAGACTTTACATTTTTACACGGATTCAGTTTAAAACACAGATTAGCTTGACTGTGCTCTGGGTATTAACAGGAGAACATGGCATTTAGGAGAACCAAAACCTTTGATAAAGAACAGCTTGCAGGTTTATTATACTGTGGAGAAGAGGCCACCTGAAGGAAAAGATAAAAATAAATCTTGTGGAAGCAAAGCCTCATAAGTTATTTGGAGAGGATGAATATGAAAAGAGGAGAAAAAGAATAGAAGGACAGAACACAGGGGACAAAAAGTCCATTGTTGTTCAATTAGAAGCACCATCCACTGTAAAATAAACATGAAAACAATCTGTGACAGTCACTATCTAACACCCATAAAGAAAACTACTTTATAAAGACAAGACTGCTGAATAAAGGCAATCATTCAGGCTAGCTGATGCACCAATCATTTTAATTTAAGGTGTAGGTCTAGGAATGTATGTGCTTTCCTTTCTGGTGTACTTGATGTTCTTATCCCCATAACTTGTCCACCCTTGATAGTGAAATAGAAGCTGCCAAGTTCTCAAATCTTATGTTGAAGTGCTAGATGGAAAACAAGTCAATGTTATGTATATAAAATCAAGGATATGTAAAATTACATAGTGTACTTTCCCTTGAAACAATATTTAGTGCATTCAAACATTTAATCTGCTCAAACAAGCACCAAATTTGCAAATAGCACTGCAGAGTCAAAAAATACCATGGGAAGTATTTCGTTATTTATATTGATCTGACAAACTTTGTTTTTTTTGTAAACCAAACTATGAGCAACAGAAGCTAAGAAGCTTCTTGGCTTAAGAGTGCCTTAGTAAAAACAGAGTTCAGAATCTGATCCTGAACAATCAGGAATTTTGATGAGAAAGTGATGTGGTAGGTGACGCTGAGGCAGCGGTGACCTCTATGGAGCCACTCACTAAAGCTACTTAGATCAGAACCCCAGTGCACATCCACAAAAACATGCCAAGCTCCTTAGCTACCTGCACTGTAGGAAAGCATTAAATATGCAAAAGTACGACCATTTCATGCCGAAACTGCTGCAGGGCCAGAAATGCCTCACACCACACACTTAGAAAAGTAACACCAGAAGGAAAGAGGTAACCCAAGCACAAGGTGAGCGTTTTACTGCTGAAGAGCAAAAGAAGGAAAAGATGTAAGAACAAGGAAGCACAGCAAGCACAGGAGCAGACCAAAAGGTGCCCTACTAAGCTTCTCTACTAGGCAGTAGGGAAAGGGCTCCGGGAGCCGCGGTGTCCCGGCAGGAGCAGCCCCACACTCACTACCTTGTGGAGCGCGGGGATCCCGCAGCGCGGTCCGCCGCGCTCATCATGCCCCTGCGGAGCGCCGAGCTCTCGGCGGGTCGGGGACGGCGGCTTCGGGCACCCCGGGAGGCTGGCGGAGTGGGGTGCCCGGCGGGAGCCCCGCTGGAAAAGCCCCGGGATAAGGTCCCGGGATGGGGGTCCCGCCGCCGCCGCCTCACGCCCCAACGGCCAAACAACCGCCACGCCGGGCCCGCCGCGGCTTAAACGGCGCAACGCCCCGCCCTCCACCGCCTCTCCAATCACAGACAGCCTTGCATGGGGAGCCGATCTCCTGTGCCAATCAGCGCTCGCGACACGGGCGGCGACCGCTCCGCGCGAGCGCGTCTGGGAGTTGTAGTTCCCGGGCGGCCGGAGGGGCCACGGCGCGTGCGCGGCCATGGTGGGGGCCCAGAGAGGGTGTGTGGGGGAGGAACGTGCGGCCTGCGCTTATTGACCTTGTTTTTATAATGGCAGCGATTAGAATTATGGGCAAAATAAGTGCAACCTGCAGCGGGATCTCATTTCATCCTGAGTAGCAACAAACGCCACTCAAATGCCCATTTTTCTTTGGAAATGACCTGGCATTGGGAAGCAGCCACAAGAAGTTACTGGTTCAAATTCTGGCAGAATTGAATGTATTCTTTAGATTATCTCGATGCTTTTTAGCCTCTCCGTCCCCCTCATGTATACTCAGTAGTATCTAAGTAGTAGTGTTGCCATTTACACAACAATTTCCTAATTTATTAAGTGTGCTGGGGAAAAAAAACCAACTTGAGCAGTAATAAGCCAGTTGGGTTTTTTTTCTTAACACTTTCTTCAAACAAATGGACTTTATGTACGAAAAAAAAGAAATGCTTACTAATGAATCATTGCAATTTACAGCTTTCTCATGCAGGGAAGAGCAGGGGCAGGCACTGATCTCTTCTCTCTGGTGACCAATGACAGGATCTGAGGGAATGGCCTGAAATTGAGCCAGGGCAGGTTTGGATATCAGGAAAAAGTTCTTCAGCCAGAGGGTGCTCAGACACTGGAACAGGCTCCCCAGGGAAGTGGTCACAGCACCAGCCTGACAGAGCTCAAGAAGTGTTTGGACAACACTCTCATACACATGGTATGACGTTTGGGGATGTCCTCTGCAGGGCCAGGAGTTGGACTCAATGATCCGTGTGGGACCCTTCCAACTCAGAACATTCTGGGATTCTTCTTCAAATCGATTTTCTCACAATGGAGAAAAGAGCAGGGTAGATAATTTTCCTTGGCAAAGTGCAGAAGAAAGGCTGCTGTTAGGAATTTGGACTTGATCCTTGTTGGTCCCTTCTAGCTCAGGGTATTCTGTGATTCCCTGTGGTTAAACTGGGTGTTCTCTCCACTACTCTTAAAGCCGCTGAATACATTGTACAAGGGGCTGAAGTCTTTTCCCTGGAAAGTCATAAACACTCCCAGACAACCAGGAAGAATAAGGTTTGACATTGGGTACACAACGTGTGGTCCAGGCTTTCAAAGGCCAACAGCCTCCAGACCAGAGCAGGTAATGGGGAAAAGCTTAAAATTCTGTTTCAAAAAGGATCTCTTGCAGAAATGATAAGATGAACCTCCTTAGGTTATTTGGAATACTTATCTTTTTGCTTTTAGGAAAACCTGCACCACTCCCAGCATTGCCTTCCAGACACCTCCACTAACCCAAACATATTAACCCAAAACCAAAACAACCTTGCAGAGTCTACAGGGAAACCAGCAAAAGACTGGTTCTCAAAACAAAGCTTTTGAGGATGGAAATCCCTCTGGTATTCCTGGCTAAATCATTGCTTATCTTAGAAATTGGGAACGTTGGTGATTCTGCTGTTGGGAATACAATATGCACATATTTCCTCAAAAGAATCTAGTACAGCTCATCAGAAGAGAGACATAACCAAATAATAAAAGAAAAAGAGTGGAAGGAGTTTGTAGAAATATATAATTTCTAGATACTGGTAAGGAAACATCTGCATCCTACATGCTTATACAGTCTTACATAAAAGTATCATACATTTATGTCAGAAACCCCCTACAAAATGCAAGAATACTTAGCAACAACACAATAACCTCAATTTGCTCCATTTTTTATAAGATCAGGTTGCTCTTACCTATAACTTCTGTCGAAATTAACCATTTGCATTGGAGACGTGTTTCCCACATGTAAAATGGGGGTGACACCTCTTTAATTTGGCAGGGAAGTGATGCAGATAATGTTTTTGGTCTGTCTGAGGCAGATCTTGTAAAGCCTCATGGTAACGGGAGGACGAAATTCACTTTTTCTGAGACTGAAATAGAACACCAGCACCGAGGTTTGAATAATCAGTAAGAACGAAGTAAAATGTTGGTAAACACTGAAAGCAGGGTTCTGGTTAAAAAAATAAAAAAGACATGCAATTTTCTTAGAAGACTATGTTGCAATGGATAGGTAAAAGGTTCTCTGGTGAACAGTGACGGGACCCGAGGGAATGGCCTGAAGCTGAGTCGGGGAGGTTTAGGTTGGATATCAGGAAAAGGTTTTTCACCCTGAGGGTGTTTGGGCACTGAACAGCCTCCCCAGCAGTGGTCACAGAACCAGCCTGACAGAGTTCAAGAAGCGTTTGGACAATGCTCTCAGGCACAGGATGTGACTCTTGGGGATGGTCCTCTGCAGGGCCGGCAGTTGGACTCGATGATCCTTGTGGGTCTCTCCCAGATCTTGACTTTGTTATCATTACCGACCAGCGGCTCCTGAGGGCACGGGCGGGAGAGGCGTGGCCATGGAGGGGGCGCGGCCACTGAGGGGGCGTGGCCACTGGCGGCGCTCCTGACGTCCGGCCCAGACAATGGGCGACGCGGCCGCGCAGCACCGGAAGTGAATAGCGTGGCTTTCGTCGCACATTCCTCCGCGGCGGAAGTGGCGGCGGCCCCGCCCTCCCCGGCCCCCGAACTCCTCCTGCCCCGCGCAGCGCCCCGAGGGGCGGTGGACGGAGCGAGGTCGCTCTGGAATCTCCCGGAAGGGCGTCTCCGGGAGCGGCAGGCGCGGGAGCCGCCTACGCAAGACGAAGCGTGGCGGAGGGACTACTTCTTGGATCGGAAGGCAACTCGTCAAAAATTTCCGGGGGAGGGCTTAGAAAGACGCGTCACTTCCGGCGGGCCGGAACGCGAGGAGCGGGGCTNCCTCCCCCTGCGGCCATGGCGGGGGGTGGCGGGTCGCGCTACGCGGCCGAGTTCGTGCCGCCGCCCGAGTGCCCCGTGTTTGAGCCCAGCTGGGAGGAGTTCAGCGACCCGCTCGGCTTCATCGGCCGCATCCGCGGCCTGGCCGAGAAAACCGGCATCTGCAAGATCCGGCCCCCCAAGGTACCGCCCGCCTTGGGGGCTGCGCCCGGGGGGTCCCCGGGGTGCACCGGGAGGTCTGAGCGCGGCCGGGCCCTCGGGGCCGAGCGGGGGCCGTGAGGAGATGGGCAGGCCCTTCCCCCGCGCTCCCTACTCGCTCGGGGTTTCGTGTGTCGCCTTCCATAGGCCGCGGTGTCCGTGCCAGGGACGCCCAGGAACCTGTAGAGTCTTTGACCTCCGAGCGGGCCTTTGTAGAGGTTGCTTTGGAGCAGCTGAGAAGCGAATAGTGCGTGGCGGTGCCCGGGACTTCACGCTATTTTTACTTGCAAAAAACCGCCAGCAGCCGACTTGTGGAAGCTGCGAAGGCTTTGTAGGTGAAATCGGGCGTTTGCTCCGGGCAGGGAAAAGGGAGAAGGAAGGTTATTTGTTTTTAATGGATCGTTGTTCATAAGCATGATCTTTAAACTGCTAAGAGGAGTGCGGCCAACCTGTTCGTGCATGGGAATTGCGTTTGTGTACAGCTCCTTAGAAGGCAGAAGCTTAATCTCTCCGATGACTGATCGTTTCTTACGATCCCTTGCCCAGTGACCCGGCAAAGCAGGTCATTAGAGAGAGAACATCAGGCCTTTTGGCAAAAGGCATTTACATTTCTAAATTATTAGAATAGAAACAAATTTGAAATGCAGCTGTTTAAGTAAGAGACTTGAAAATAGAGAGGTAAAAACCTGAAAAGATAGTTTGTAACTGAGAGCAACCTGGATATGGGGGTTGCTGATTAGATTTCATGGTTCTTTCTTTCCTGACCTGTTTTGGTTCCCGGAATATGTTTAGTTGGTTTGATGACCTGGTGAAAACTTGACCTCCAAGGGGCTGCCCTTTCTAAAATAAGCAGAATGGCTCAGGTTGAGAGGCCACAAGAAACTGATCCAGATCCTGTTCATTGAGGATAGCTGGAACTTTCCTGGCCGTTGGATGCGTTTGTGTTTCTCTGTGGCTGCTCAGCTGTTTGCATTGCAGGGTTTCACAGGATGCATGCGTCGGGTTGATTTGCGGCCTGCAATAATGACTAAATCATACTAACCCTACCGATTTATTACTCTTTTCCTTTATTAAAAGTTGTAAATATTTCGGAGTTGTGCTTGAAGCCTTTATATGCTGCAGCAGAGCAAATAATAAATATTTAGTGTGGCCTGTCTACCTGGGATGGCGTGTCCTTCCTCTGTTGTATTTGCTGTCAGGTAGACAACCTGCTGTAACTGAAGCTTTGGTAAAAAGTGCTAAAAAGCTGAATTACTTGTTCTGATGTCGTAACAGAATTTTGAGAGATAGGGCTGGAGGGCATTTGTGGCTGAACTGTCCTCCGATGGTGCTGAGAAATTCATTATTTAAGGCTGCATTTCTGTTAAAGAATTGGGCTCCTGACTGGTGGTCTTGTCTTTATTGAAATGACTGTAGACAAGCAGGAAGACATCGGATATGTTATAATGTGCTTTATTCAGTCTTTCTTGCTGTTGACAATGAGGATTTTTCAGTGTACAAGATATATGGAACTTTTTTTTTAAAGTAAATAAACAACCAACTAGCTACAGGGTGTAGCTCATATTTGAACTTAGCATGAGGTAATGCATACTGAAATGCTTTGAACCTTATTTTCTTTAACATTTTTTAATCCGTGAGGATCTTTCTTCAAACTAAAAAATTGTAGGATGAACATCGTTGTATAAGCACAAGAATGTCTTTAAAATTGGAAAATGATATCACCAGTTGTTCTGAGAAACTAATTTACTATTGGAAGCTTGTTTACTCGGGCATTATTAGGGTCTTTGGTTTTGTGCATTTTTCAGAGAAGTTTCTGGAAGCAATAAAATGTCTTTCTGTCTCTGTTTAGGACTGGCAGCCTCCATTTGCATGTGAAGTACAAAGTTTTCGTTTCACTCCACGAATTCAGCGCTTGAATGAACTGGAGGTGAGCTTTTCCACTGTTGATATAATTTTGTGTTTGCACTGAAAGCAAGAGGTCTCCCTGCTTGAGATTTGCATCTTGGCAGGTTTCTGCATGGGGGATACTTTAGAAACCCATAGACCACATCAATGTTTATACTTGGCAGTGGCAGAGTTCATATAAAATAAGTCTCCATGGCTTTGAGAAAAATCTGGTTTTTATTTTATTACCCAAAATAACCACAGGAGTTTTTCACATTCAACTGGAAATGTCTAAAATGAATTCCAAATATCATGTGTGTAGTAAGAGCAGCCAGTGTCTAGCCTTCAGACCTCCACAGGCAATGATTTTTTTCCTCTTAAAATATTTACTGCTGTTCTGATGCCTCTGGTTACCTCATAATGTCTTGATAATGCCTTTTAAGCCTTAAAATGATTTTTATAGGCTTATTATAGATGGTTAATTTTAAGGTTTAAAAATCCATGTGAGCTTTCTTGAAAGCAGTATGAGTTTCATTCTGTCCTGGTTTTTCCTTTTCTCTGCAATGTTTCTCAAAGCCTTGCTTTGTTCACATACCAAAATGTTATTTGGCTTGTAAATGGGTCTCCTCTTGGAAAGTGGTTTGAGTAGTCAAGGGAGGAGGCCCTTTGTGTGGTTAAGGCATATATAAAAACTGTTTGTAACTCTTCCCCTCCCCACCAATGTGTATTTTAGTAATTGTTCTTGTGTTTCTCCCTGGAATGCTGATTATTTCATAAAGTATGCGTTTTGGTTTCAAACCAAGAAATTATTAGGTAGGATCTTAAATGCAGAGAGTAAATAGAAATGCAGAAAGAAAAATATATACAATTTTCTGTTTGTAAAGATCTTTCTTTTTATCACTATCCCTGTTTTTAGGGGTTTTTCACTAGACTAGGAAATACCACCCTTGCCGACTTGCATGTTGAAAATGGAAAGACTATAAAAACTTACCTTGTTTTCTCCCAGGACTGAAGGGTTTTATCACATTTGTTTTGGAACATTTGTGATTGTCTGCCTTTATTGATTGCAGGCAATGACAAGAGTGAAGCTGGACTTCTTGGATCAGTTAGCAAAATTTTGGGAACTCCAAGGATCCAATTTAAAAATCCCCGTGGTTGAGAGAAAAATACTGGATCTCTATGGTCTGAGCAAGGTAAGTATTTGTAGGCCTTAGGCAGACAGGGACTTCATTTTTCATTCAAGCTCAACAAGCCAAGCAACAGGGAGGGCTTGTGTTACAGCACTAATCTCATTAATCTGGAGATTAAAGAAGTAGGAAAAAAATACAGTGAAAAAATATTTCTAATTTGAATGTTTAGGGCAGACGTGTCACGGCATAACTGAATTGGTTGGAGTGGTTGGATTACAGCAGGTATTTGTTCGTGTTGGAATACAGCAGGTGTTTGTTACCTTGTGTAGCTTGAATGTCCTGATGTCAGCTGGCCACTTGCTCTTTAGTTCTCCTTTTTCACTTGTGGTGGAGCTGCAGGAGTTGGAGGTGTTCTTTGTGAAGACAGCAGTGTGAGAAGGCAGCAATCTGCTTGTGTGCAGTTCAGCTCTGGCCAACAATCCTCTAATGAGTTGTTGTAGTTACTCCCTCCTCTCTCCCAGCAGAGGTTTTTATAAACATGCATCTCTGAGAATTTATAATGTCAACTTCAGGAATCATTATTTTAATTTTCAAAACAGACTTGGCTTAAGGCTGGCTGGAAATCTATACTACTGCAGTTATGTTTGATGAACATATCAAACTTCTTTCCAAGTTAACACACAAATTAAATCTCTGTTGGAATTTGTTTTTTGCACTGGCAAAATATATGTACCATTATAAACTTAGCTGCTAATAAATATAAATAGGTAGATTTCTTCTTGCAGGGTAAAGGCCGAAGTTCTGGTAGTTCTAGTGCTTCTAGGTTAGAGCATCAGTTTCCATTCCCCATCAAGATTTATTTCTCTTAGGTAAGTAAAAATGTAAAGATCTGAATATATTTTAGTTTTAAAAAAAGTCAAGTATTTTGGAAAGTCTGGAAAGGCTGATAAAAAGCAGACAAAAGCTGATAAACTGTTTTTCAGTATTTTTTTTTATTTTTCTGTCTGTGGTGGTTTACAGGGATATACAGAATATCAGAGGAGTACTGGAAAATATCTGGGTCACTGTTGTGAGCTGGAACATTTTAGTTGGCTGCAGATTTGCAGGTCTGAGCTCATTTAGTTCGTTAGTGGCTTCTTTAGCCATTGTTCACGTATAGATAATTTCAAACACACATTTTCATGGAAATTTGAAGATAAGTTCAAATTTAGGAATCATTTCATCTTAAAAGACTTTTCTAGAACTTTAAATATGAAGAAAAATAATGATCAGTAATTTATTTTTTTAAATGTAACTCCGTCTGATTATAGGAGAAACCAGAATTAACAAATTTGCTTGTCACTATCACAGTTAGACTTTTGAATTTACCTGTGCTCAAAAGCAAACTAAATTTCACTCCAGTAACAAAATGTTTTGGCCTTGAGGTTTCTAGCAGTCTGTGAAACATGAAGCTTGAAATTTAGTCCTCATGTGTAAAGAAATGCAATGCAAAACTACACTGCTGTTGAAATTATATTAGTCTTACAATAATATAAATGAAATTATAATCCATTTGTGTTTTAAGATACTTGGCAGCAAAGCTGTGAAAGGAATGGGGGAAATGCGGCCAGTGTTTCTGAGGAAGCAACTTAAATGCTGTTATGATTATTGCTTGCAGGCAAATGGTCTTGTTTTTTATTCTATATACATATAGATGTAAGCAGTGATAGTTCTGTACGTGAATTACTGGTCTCAAACCAATTCAAGTCAGGTGTAAAAACTGGACTGAGCTAATCGGAAGGTAAATTTACTTTTTCCTCTTTTTATAGTAGTCTCTTTTCTATTCATGGGTTTTTGAGAGTTCTGAGCTCCAACACTTCGTTCTGCCTGGGGTCTGAATAGGGATTTATTTCTGGCCAGACTTGTGTTTTGCATCGGAGTGCAAGTCCAGTGAGAGTTAACGTTTCAGTTTGTTCTGATGGTAGGTTTTGTATTTTTTCCAGCACATCATAAATTTTAACTGTTGGACTCCTCCTGTCCAGGCCAGTATGTAATTTGCTAGGTAAATTGTCACATTAAATACATGAAGTAATGAGAATAAATAAGTTTTTGGTTAGTAAAGGACTAATCCTTCAGTAAACTAAAGCTAAGTTCAGGATTCTGTCATTTTTCACAGAACCTTTTAACATTTGGTTGGTTTAATTGAGTCTTGCTTTATGCAAGCTGGTGAGAGCGGCTCAAAACTCTTAACTTTTTATTTATATGTTTCAGATTGTTGCCAACAAAGGAGGCTTTGAAGTAGTCACCAAAGAGAAGAAATGGTCTAAAGTGGCAAGTCGGCTTGGCTACCTGCCAGGAAAAGGCACGGGGTCATTACTCAAGTCTCATTATGAACGGATCTTATATCCCTATGAGCTCTTCCAGTCTGGGGTCAGCCTTATGGTGAGACACTCGTCTTTCACGATATGAGGAGGGGACCCAAAAGGCACACAGAGTGCTGTGTTATTCCATATGAAACTAGGACATAGGGTCTGTGCTTTTAGACGCTTTAGCTGTGCAAACAAAGCTAGAACCACCCTCATAGTTATCTGTGAGAGAACAGTGCTAGAAGTTGTAATGTGACCTTGTCTAGTTATTATCTGGTATTTCTTTATAGGACTGAAGTCAACCCTGTTGGGAAGGAAGACAAAGCAAAAGATGATATGATTAATTGGAAAGGGGTCTTTTTCTCTTGATAAGCTGGTAGTTGGGATTCAGTTTTCTTATTTGAAGGGTGCATGAATTAATTGGCCTCTTGTCCAAGTGGTGTGTGTAATGCTGTGTGATTTCACTTGTCCTGTTTCCTAGCAAACAGAATGATTCACAGGCTGCGGAATGATTAGCACTGCCTGACCAGTCAACACAGTGTCCTGTGCTCTGCTCCTCTAGGGCATCCAAAAGCCTAACTTGGATCTTAAGGAGAAAGTAGAGGCTGAGGACCTCGGCTCAGATGCCCAAGCTTCCCCAAAGCAGGCTTCAAGGATGAACGTTGTGCTGAAGAGAACCAGACGTGTCAAATCCCAGGTACTCCTGTTAATCTGCTCTTACAGACAGGGAACACTCACTTCTCCCACCAGTGCAACAGCCTTTGGCTATGGGAGTCTGCTCAAAAGCACTGCTAGGGAAGCAGTCTTCATTTAAATAAAATCCAGAGGAGGTTGTCTCTCTGAGACCTAGTTTGATACATTAGATGCACTATTTATATCAAAACTTCTCAAAGCTGCTTTTTGTCTATTGATAAGTGGCCTAAGTACTTTGGTAATGAATATGTCTGTGAAAACTAGACAGATAGAAAGCTGTGAGTTGATGTTAAAGCTTCTGCTTGTGCAAAGTTCTAGAACTTCTTTAAAAACTTTAAAGAAAAAGCCTCTTAATTACATAAATGCAAATATATGTAGGTAATTGTTAATTGTGGAATTGCGTGTGGGGCTAACTATCTCAAGCTGGGCAGGCAGTTTTTCTGAAGAAATGAAACAGGTGTGTGAGGAGATGATCAATGATGGCTGGAACTATATAGGACTTCCACAGTTCTACAGTTTTTCTATTAAGAAGCAGTTTCCTTACTTCTGAATTACTGGTGTTATAGGAATTTCTGGTATTCTGGTAGGTGACATTTAGTCCTGGGAGGTACCCCCCAGAAAATCTCAGTTCAGACTGAATCACCACCATTTAAAATGCTGTCTTATTAGAAATTGATGGCTCTGTTGCACTATTTAAATCAGGCCTTCACCTTTTGACAGAGATATTCATTGCAGGCAGCATCCTGAGGCTTTTCACATGAGCTCTGGTGGCTCCTTGCTGGCTCATCAGCAGAGTGTGGGCGAAAGCTGGATTTATGTGCAACCAACTTCCTACTTGCTTCATGCCATTCTAGACTTAGCTTCAGCACCACAAAGCTTTTTCAAATGCTCTTTAACTGCTTTTTTTTTCAAATGCACCTTCCTTGTCACTGAGATATTTGAGTATCCTTTATAAACTTTCACCTTCTTCTCTGATGATTTAGACTGAATTGTCTTTTTTAGTGTGTTTTCTCAGCTGACTTGATGTTATTTATTGTAGCCATATAGCAATGCATCACACAAGCAGTCCCAGGCTTGTTAATCTTAACAGATCTCTCAAAGTATTGTTGGTGAGCTATCCAGAAAAACTGAGAATGCTGCATGAGCTGCAGCCATCATTTGCTATGTGGAATTCTTCTTTGGATTTGAATGAATATTACGGGAAAATGCCAGTATGTCCCTTTTCTCACACATCATGTAAAAGTGTCACTGTGTTATTAAGGTCCTGTGGGATCTTTTTTCCTTCTGATTTCCACAGAATAATGGTACTAGTTGTTTCTCCTTGTTGGAAAAATGATTCTTTGGTGATCCTGGCACTGTATAGCTGCTTCCCTTGGTTTAAAGGGCCTGCAGTTCGGAAAGGAGAGATGATGTTATTTGGATCATCTGCAAAAAATAAGTATATACATTTAAATGCCTTTTAGTAGGTTTGTAGCCAAGTTCTCTTTTAAGCATTACAGTTATTAAAATGGCTGAAACAAGTTCTTGAATACAGGAAAAACTCAGCCTACTTGCACAGACAGGAGAAGCAGGTTTTGGCTGTGTTGGAAGCTGTGTATAACTATCTTAAATCATCTCTGGAGCAGCATTTAGAGACAGATCTTTCTTCAGTAGCCCCAAATGGTAGAAGTGTAAATATTTGAGAATGTGGAGACATTGTTCCAGATTTCAGTGCAGCTGCTTATTGTAGACAGGACTCTGTTTATTGTTTGAAATGCCTACCTGGAATTGTACCAGAGATTGTTTAGACAATCTTCAGAGAACAGGTAATGTGCAAGTGATGTAAAAACCTGCTAAATAAATGTCATTCTGCTCCAGCTGAAACATCTGAATGATTTGTGTGGAGTGTGCCAAGTAGTCCAATGGCTGGTTAGTGAGCATGGATAACTCCACGGACCTCTGCATCTCCATGCATCCTTTCCAAGTGCTAAAAGTAGTTTCCAAAGATCCTCTGCATCTTCTTGGAGATAACTTACCTAAGAATGGGTAATGAACAAGGAAGCATAAATATAGTAATGAGAAATTACTGAAATAATGAAACATTCTCAGCAGTATAAAGGGGTGACGGACTTTCAGAAGGCAAACTTTAGGAGTTTCAGAGAATGTGAAAAATGAAGTGAAATAGGGAGTGGTTATTCTCCTGTGTGAAGGGTGGCTTGAGAATCTTTGGATTCTATAATCAAATGTCAGTTGAAAACATTGTCTCTGAATAGGGAGTAATTAGATGGTGAGAGATTCTGTTCAGAAATTCATCTTAATGCTTTATTCTCTTTCTCTTTTCTCTGAAGAAAGCTTTCACAAATAAAAACTGGAGAAGAGCAACTGAGTTCCTAAAGGCTTGTAAAGAAAATGACAATAAAAAGTAGAATTAATTCAGATGAGGAAAAGAGAATATCCTTGAGGAAGGCTTAAATCTAGGAGGATACTTTCTTTGAAAAGAGTAGTGTGTCTTCATAGATGATCTGTTAGGGTGTATTTTAACGGACAAGGGATTTGTCTAATGGGGTTACATCATGGTGATTTCTGGTAAAGAAATGCAGAACTGGAACAAAAAGTACTGTCTTTTCAAAGGATATTAACGCCCAGAGAATTTTCTTAAAAACTTAAAACAAATTCTAAGTAGTATATCTACTTTCAGGGTTCTTTTGCTAGTTTGGTTGATTACAGAACAACATAATAAAATAAGCTTCGGGTTTTTTTTAGTTTGAAAGATTTCCTTCCATGTCAATAACTGTGAAACAAAAGAACTCTGGAAGATGCTGACAAATGCCCCAAACATGTAAATATTTTGGTTATTGCTTGTAACCATTGCGGTCTTGCACACTGTGGGGTGGAGGAGTAGGGATGCAAATGTTTCGGAGTTGGTGAGGGTGAGACAAGAGAATAGTGTCTGAATCCACTGTAACTGGATCATGTTATTAGGATTGGCCCATATACAAGAAAAGCCCTTGGGTTGTACTTTCTGTTGAGAAGGTAAAAGAAACAAAGTCTGTATCCTTCAGGACAAAGAGGAGATAAGAATAGAATCACATTTTAATCAAGTTCATTTCACTTACGTAGAGAAAATAGAATGCAAAAGTGAGACGGAGTTTGGTGGTGGTAGCAGTGAGAAAATGGCAAGGAATGTAAAATTGCTGGTTCCATGCCCTCACGGTTTAGAGTTTGTTTGTTTTACAGTCTTAAAGGACACAGCAGAAAAACTGCTCAGTGAGGCTTCTGAATACTTTTGGTATTCACACCTTAAAGTATCAATATCCTGTTAGGGTTCATGAGATTATGTAGGAATCTGGTTTTTAAAAAACATTCCTCTTTCAATATGCAACCTGTTCTTTTTCAAAACTCTGTAAAATGGATGGATTTTATCACTAAGGTTTAGTGATATCCAAGTAAATCTGGGCAAGGAAGTTACAAAAATAGATTTAGGCAGTGCATTTTTAAAAAAAGTGTAAAACTGAAGAGAGGTTGCTGCATGTTAATGATTTACTCTTAGTAAATATGATAGTAAAATTATTTTTCCTGTGTCATCAAGGAAACTATCTTAGGTCACAATAGTAGGAGAAAGTGTGGATATTTTTTATAAATGTTGTTGAAATGATGCCTGTGCTGAAAAAGGTAATGTGGGTTGATTCTGTCAGGTTCTATTAGTTGAGAGAATGGTTGAGTTGTTAATGAATTTCAAGTGGAAAATGAAGACTAGGAAGTCTGGGTGTGTTTCCTTATAGCTTGTTAGCCAAAAAGTGAGGAATTGATGAGGAAAAATATGCACAATTTCACAGTGGGCTTTCAAAGTTGGTAACATATATCTAAAATGAAAATAATCTAATAGCAACATATAAATGTTCAAAACTAGAATATTGGCAGTAATTAGTTTGGAAAGATGGCCATTAGCATAATGCATACCCAGTTCAGTGGGAACAGGGACTCTGAATATCACTAAAAATCCCTTAGAGTAATAATGCGTAGGAAATGATATCTCTTTGAATATCTTCTGGAAGCAAGAAAAAACAGCTGATTTAGGCAGAAGAAATCATCCTTCTTTTTTTAATCTTTATTGCAAATGTATTTGAGCTTACTTTAAACACTTTTTTGGAAAGAGTTGTTCATTTTGGTTTTTTTATTATTAATTGGTTACAAACTCTGAAGGCATGTCACCCCAAGGGACATACATGACATATCAGGCCATAACTTTTGAAAAATAACAGATCAAGTATCATCAGGAAGTTACTTGAAGAATAACTTCTTTAAAGTAACTTCTTGCCTAGATCTTTTAAGATCAGTGAATTTCAAGAGGGAGATTTTGAACAGTGAGACTTTAGTGGCCTTCTATACCATGTCAGAAAGAGTTTTCAAAGTATAAGAAGGCAACATAAAGAAAAACACCAAGGTGATTGTTTTGCAGATGAAAGCAGAGTATTTTCTTCTTTTTATTGTTAGTTAGTGGCAGTGATGTGGGAACATGAGGTAGGTAGGTCAGTCCAGGGAAATAGGAAGAAATTCATTGGAACAGAACACCTCAGGGAACAGCACTGGCAGGGGCATGGAGTTGTCACTGAATGGATCTTTTTGCCTCTGATTTTGAGGTTGCAACATGAGTAGCCGTGATCTGAGTTGTGCTCATAACATTTCATCACAAATAAACCCAGGAGCAGCCAAGCTGAAAGAAGTTGGTTGGAACTCATCAGTGTCATATGGAAGCAGATAAAGAAATCCTGTTGAAACAGTGTGTTAAAATCCAGGCACTTGACTGAATCATAGTGATTTTGGAAAATGTTGCTTTGGCATTCTTCTTACTTTTTGCTTAATGTTAACCCTAGTTCTTTTATTAGCTGTATGGGTGACTTCTGTAGTTGATCTGTAATACTAGATGGGAAATAATTTGGAAATTTGGAGCAAAAATGCTGTCTCTTATTCCATTCACATATGTTTGTTGCCTCTAGGAACAGAAAATCTTTTCATGCCTCTGTTTCTTTTCTTTTGATGCCTACATGTTGTTGGAGAGTGGAATATAAACAAATTGTGAAGAAACCTGGACGGGAAATATTGGTGGTTTGTGCTGAAGTGATCTTGTTTTTATTTTTAGGCAGAGGCAGGAGAAATGAGTAGGAACACTGAACTAAAGAAGCTGCAGATCTTTGGAGCTGGACCCAAGATGATGGGACTAGCATTGGGAGCAAAGGATAAAGAGGGTAATTAAATCTTGGACTTTTTGCTTTGTGAAGTAGTGAGACTGTTAAGTCTTTCTGAATGTCTCTAGAGACAGCATTAAGAAGTAAGCAAATCAAAACTGGAAAAAGAAAGCTAAGTGTTCTAGGGTTTCATTTATGAGAGATTTACAGGGTCCTTCATATAACTTGGCAGAGTTTCAGCACTTTATGTATTATATAGTAACAATAACAATTAAGCAGCTGTTCCGTGAACTGAGTGACTGAAAGGGAAAGCAGGATTTAAAAATACTGAAACTGATCCTGCCAGCAGAGTGCACAACTTAGGAGTGTAATTCACTCTGTTTCATGAGGCCATTGGGATCACCTGTGAGGATAAGCAAAATATGTTTTTCCTAATCCCTGTCGATTTTACACTGGCCAGGTATAACACAACATTTGCTTGCTTTGGACTGTCAAGTAGTTTCTGATCTGAAAGGCAGGGTGCAGGGCTGGGTATCTGTGGTGTTTTTACAAGTTAAGTCTGTCTTGATGTGATATTAATAGCATTTAACTTCATTTTACTTCAAGATGAGGTGACGCGAAGGCGCAAGGGAACCAGATCAGAAGCATTTGGAATGCAGATGAGGCAACGCAAAGGAACTCTTTCTGTCAACTTTGTAAGTTTGATTCATTTGCTGTGATATCTGATAGAAAGGACTTGGTTGATTTACTCAGGTTTTTCTTTTTCCGGTAAAACAACCCCTGTCCTTCCAAATATATGAATGAATGCACACTGCAGCAGATGATGCTGTTAGGGGAAGAAAGAACAGTATTTTGAAAAATAATCTATGCTCTAGGTTTTTGTTTTAATCTTTGGGACAGGAAGGCTGTTGCAATGTGAAGCTTTTTGCTGATCATACTTGCCACATGCTTGAATGCCTTCAGTAGTTCATTTTCTCTTTGAGCTCCCCTTTGTAGAACAACTATAATATTGCTTCTCTTCCTTAGAATTTTGAGGTGCTCTAGTCCTTCAGGAGTTTGTTTTTAGCCATTCCATATTTGCATCTTTCCTGTTTTGAGTTTAAACTAGTCATTATTCAAGTCTATTCAAGAGAAACCCCTCAGGGGAAAAATAAAAAGTTTAGGGCTGGGATATTTGGCCATGGAAAAGCAGCGTATAGTTGTTCTTAATGTCTCTCTTAGCATGTGACTTTCTCCTTTTAAAGTGTCGTAATTTAGCGTGTGTATGCAACCGTGAATGAAGATCCATGCTTTTATTGTCTAAAGAATTAGACTCTTCACTTACAATTCAGCTGTTTTTTTTCTTAGTCTGAGAACACTTACAAGAGCTTATTTTAAATTTCAGCCATAGAAGACCAAGGCAACCTGAAGATTCTAATAATCATATTTTTATCTGGGGCAATGCCTCTTGGGGGTGAAAAATGTGGGAGAAGTTGTATATTTAAAAACCAGATCACTGTGCCATTGCAGATAAGTTAGGATTTGTGTGACTTGAATTTTTTAAGTTGTACTACTGCTTCTGAGTATATGGTGTTCCTATGCCATACAAATGTGACAATTTGAAGTAGGCTTTAATTTTAAAATGTTTTGTCTAGTCTCTTGGTTCTTCTGTGGCAAACTATTACTTGTTTAATCTTTTCATTTACTTCTATTTATAAGAGAAAATGAAAATACTGTAGCAGCAGAACTGTTGTCTTGGAACTGTATTGCTGTAACTCTAATCTTGTGAACTTCCGTGACTTAGTACTATTGGATTCTGTGCTTTTTTTTATACTTGGATAAGAAAAGCCGTCCAAAATGCACAGGTGATGCATTGGCTTTATATAACTTTGGTCTGAAAAATACTGTGGTGCAGTTTTGTATATACTTCTCCATCATTTATTTTTTTGTAAAATGCTAACTATGCGATTGATTTTGTGTGAGTTATTGACGAGGAGATAAAACACACCTTTTTCTCCTCCTCTCCCCTCTATATAGTTATATATCATCATAGTCTTACTCTGTTTTATTACCTGGCTAGAAGGCTTTTTTGTGGATTTGCATAATCACAGGTCTCCTTGTTGTGAATATCTATTTCAGTGCAGTTTTTGTATTTGCCAAATCATCACTTATGCTAACAGAGAGATTGCATATGTTAATAGGAATTGGGAGAGAAGAAGGTATTATCAGTGAGATGTAGCTAGTGCATATCGTGGAAAAGACTCCTTTTAGGATTGCCATTTTAATGCATTGTTAGTTTTGGGAAGAGAACCTGGAAGTACCTGCTAAGGTACCATCCCTCCCTTCTATGTTACTTGCACCAAAGGCAGCTGGTTTGGTGTTTTAGACAGACATGATATTCCATGTGTGGATTTTTTTAAAAAGGGGAAATGATATGTCTCTGAGTAGAACTGCATTATTTTTTAAAATAGTTTCTTAAGAAACCTGAACAGTCTTCTTAAGAAGTATATTATTGCCTAGCTAGGAGGTTGCATACTTAACAGGGCTGGTGTAATTAGAGATGGGTTTGTCATTAAGTATTTAATCCACCTGAGCCTTATCAGCTGAAAAGCACATGTTTTTGTGACATCTTGATTAAATTAACAGGCCCCACCAAAATCAGCCCCACCTCTTCTGGTGTTATTTTGAGCTGTGTGAAGGAAATACGCACAGCCTGAGTTGCCAGGGGCTGGTGGGAGTAGTAGCAGAATTTGGAGCAGGTGTCATTCATGAAATTCACATTGTTAGTAAAAATTTATACATGAGATGACTTTTTAGCTGCGATAAAGTAATACTTTCTTCATTTAGATTATGTTACAGTTCTTCAGTATTATATTAAATGCTTATATTAATTAAAGTCCTTTAAATAATACAGGAAGCAACAGCAAAGAAAATTTGAAACTTCTTGATATGGCTTTCTCTCTGGCCCCAGAGAATGTCTCCCAGTCAGTATTGTTCTCTTGAGAGACTATCTTGAACAACTTGTGAAAATTATTTGCTATTGTATTGGGATTAATACTTCCCTCTTACCGTTTAGAGTTTTTATCTTTTGCTTTAGAGAAAATGAGAAAGAAGTTGGTTCCTTTGCATGCAGTTTACTTCCCTTCCTCATTAATTTTTAGATTGAAATTTGTAGGTTTGTGAATTTTATCTCTTCTTTCTCATTGCGGAGGTATCACTGTACTGTTGCAAACAATGATGTGTATGTTTCTGAAATATTTTTTTGAAATTTTCCTCAGCCATGCAGTCTTCGTAGAGCTTTAGTTTTAATTGTTTTCCCATTATAAGAAGACTGAAAAGAGGGACTTCTAAAAACTATGACCTGCTCTTTTGCCTTAGAATAACATAAATGAGATGCTACTTGAGTTAGATAGCAAAAAATAGTCCAAGTGAACTGCATAGTTATTTTGCAGCACCCAAAATCCCCCTGCCCCCACCATGCCCAATTCCCTGCTTTGGGAAATTGAAGCATAATTGATCATTATTAATGCCTCTCAAAAACCAGAGGAGACTGTGTTGATGCTCATGTATTGGACTTTAGGATTACATCCTTTGTTCCTTAGCTTGAGGAAGGCAGGCTCTGGATGAGAAACTTCTTGTAACTTTTTTTTTTTCCTCCCCACAGGTTGATCTCTACGTTTGCTTATTTTGTGGTAGAGGAAACAATGAGGACAAACTGCTACTGTGTGATGGGTGTGATGACAGCTATCACACTTTTTGCTTGATTCCTCCTCTTCCTGATGTACCCAAGGGTGACTGGAGGTGTCCAAAGTGCGTTGCTGAGGTACAGTTCAAGAACTACTGAAGCTTTGTATGTATACCTGTGTACCTGCAAAGATCAGGACAGCAGTTCAGCTCAGTATCAGTCCATCTGTGAAGAAGGAATAGTTTGTTTTGGAATATTGTCAGGATGAGCCATGAATCTTGGTTGAAGAGCCATAAGGAGAGAGAAATGTTCCTCCTAGAGCTTGGGCATAACCTTTGTTTATTACATGACCATGTGACAGCTAAAACTTTAACCTTGGTATGTTAAGAGCTGAAACCCAATTTGGTAATCTGGTAGTGGGAAATTAGGGTGAGAAGAAGGGTTGTAGTGAGTATTTCAGCATAATTCAGACATTTTGTAAACAATGAAGTAACCAAATCATGAAATTTAGGCATAACGGGGAGCTTTGATTATTGGAAAGACATCATAGCATTGTTCAGGATAGCTTGTAGCAGAAAGTGAAAGAACTAATTTAAAATTTCGTAGCTATTTTAGATTTGGTTTAGACTAAAAAATGAACTGCTCCACGTTCTGAAAGTGGAAGCTAGTTCAATTTCATTACTCAAAAAAAGAAGAACTACCAAGTTCCAGGAGATGATTGCTCAACAATCTGAAGACAGCAAACATCACTTAATTGGCTTGGTATTTGTCTTAAAGAAACAAACTTCACAAGCTCAGGAAGTTGATAGATGTAGGATTCAGAGGAAAAAGCTTAGTGTTTCTAAATCTGTAATTATGAGACTGGCTTTCACTTTTCAGACTGTGGTTTTTTTCAAAAGGGGCAGTTGTGCACATCCAGATTTTCCCACACCCTTCTGAACTGTTGGCTTCTGCCTGATTGTTTATGGTGGTGAATGGATAGTGGTGTATGGGTGTGCAGTCACACGAGGCGGATCAGCTGCCTGCTCTCTAACTCTTCACTGAGAGATGAGGCTGTCAGCTGAACTCAGGCAAATGGTGTTGTGAGAGGTGGAAATTCGTAGTTACAGGCAAGGGAAAAGATGCAACTTTCCCTTTTGACTGCTGGTCACAGAATGGATTAACCTACTTCTTTATTTCCTTTTAAGAAAGAGCACTAAAGAAGTGCAGCAATCTAATGTGGAGTTAATTTGGAGAATATAGTAGTAAGTAGAGTGGCTGCAGTAGTTTAAAAATGTGGAAACTCACAAGAAATTTCACTTCTGCTAGGAAAACCAGGGATACATTGTTACCAAAGAAAAACGTGCAGGTAGGGACAAACCCAGGAAAGATAAGGTGCCAAGGAAGTTGTTACTAGCAAATGATACAGAAAATACTTGAAAAATTCTGGAAATGCGTTGGAAGTAAGAGGAAGAAGGGGAAAACACATAGCTGTATTATGTAATGGAGGGTACACAAATAACAGCAGAAAGATGTCTGAAGTGTTCACTAGTGCTTTTTGCCTCAGTTTTTACTTTAGATGTTAATTGTGCACAGATGCTTGATGTAAGTCTAACAGCAGGGTGCTGGAATAGAAGCTGGGAAGAATAGGGTAAGGGCTTTTTATATGTATTTAGGTCAACTTTGTTTGACAGTATTCACAGATGTTGTAGATTCTCTGTTGCAGGCTCCCTTTAAGAACTACTTTGACACGTGTTGGGCATAGTCTAAGGATAGTTCCTCTTGGAAAAAAAAAAGAAACTACTGATGAACTCCTTCCCAGTCCTTTTTCTTTGACGGAATAGCTGACTGTCAGATACTTCTACATCATCTTTGTGTTCCAATATATCTTGTGTATATAAACACTATGTCAGTTCCAAAGGAGCTGAGAAGGAGACATTAGAAATGGGTGGGGAGAGTAGCTGAAATGCACACTAGTATTTTTTGCACTCTCAGAATGAATGGGGATAGAACAGTGAAAGGCTTGGAGATTTTCTGTCAGATAAGCCATGCCTGTCGTTGGCTGTGTTGCACCGTTCTAATTTCCTTCTTCCTCTTTCTTCGTATACATTTTCACAGTGTCAAATCTGTTGATGATTTGCTGACTTGATAAGACTGAAACACTTGGGGGGGTTGTTCCTGTGCAGTTATTCTGCAGGTGCTTGAATCCATTGTGTCTGGAGAAATGTCTTACAGCTGCATAAGCATCTTGTGCACGGTCTCACTCTGTGGCTGGCAGCAGTAGATGATGAAATGTAGTTTTGGACAGGAAAGCAGAAGTGTGGAGCATTGGGGTTACAGTGTTAGATTAGCTTCTGTGCCATTAATTCTGTTCTGTTTCCGTTGTGGTAGGACTTCCTCAGCTGGAAAAGCACTCAAAGGTGGTAGCTTTTTCTGCTGGGTAAGGACTCAGATGGACACTAGGGCTTTTTGCTAAAAATGTAACTGTGTCAGAGTCTGCTGCAGGGAACAGTATTTTTATGTTCTGTCTCCTAGGAATGCAACAAACCCCGTGAGGCCTTCGGATTTGAACAAGCTGTCAGGGAATATACTCTCCAGAGCTTTGGTGAAATGGCTGATAACTTCAAGTCTGATTATTTCAACATGCCGGTCCATGTGAGTTTCAGCTTTTGTTGTGATTCCTTGTAAGGGAAAAAGAGAAGAGGTTTCAGCTGATCCTGGATTTTTGCTAAGGCATCTTGGCCTTGTTTAAAGAGGCACCATAAGCTTCAAACATGTCAACAAATTATTTAGCTTTCTGGCATCTGGTCTCATTTCAACTTCATTTCACCCTTTTCCTTTGATGGACAGACAGCTTTATTGCTTGCTAGCGTATACTGTATTGATCATACTCTAGTTAAAGTTTTTGTCCTTTTTGATAAACTAAGTATCTTGTTCTTGTTTGGCAAAGGGGTCTTTCTTCTGCCCTTCCTATGCCTTTTGTTTTGGTTTAGTTTGCCCAGAGGTTAAATCATTGTTTTCCTTCCTGTTACAGTCTTTCCTTGTAGACAAGTTAATAGACTGAGTCTGTCTGATAATCACAGGGTTTTTGGTTTTGGGGGGTGGGGGGGTTGTTTGT
Source organism: Ptilonorhynchus violaceus (assembly GCA_013397565.1). Classification (NCBI taxonomy): domain Eukaryota; kingdom Metazoa; phylum Chordata; class Aves; order Passeriformes; family Ptilonorhynchidae; genus Ptilonorhynchus; species Ptilonorhynchus violaceus. The sequence continues at coordinate 617,463 of VZRJ01010160.1, forward strand.
TTTTTTTTTCCCTGCATCTCAGCAGCATTTTTAAAACTAGTATTTGTGCTTTGGCACGCTTCCACATTTCCACTGTCCTGGAGACTACTGCATGCAGCACCAAGATCTTTCTCCTGTCATGGTTCTTTGGTAATTTATGGACATCCTTGCTAAAGCCCCTACCTTTTAAGGACTCCTATTTATGATAGAACTTTGGGACATGGAACAAAACTTACGTCTAAGCTTCATAAATAAATACATATAAATAAGAATAATAATGAGCTATATGAAGAGCAAGCTCCTGAATGCAATTTTATATCTGAATTTCCTTACTGTTGTTCGGAAGTTCTGGTCATTATCCTCTGAAATAGTTTGGGATTTGCATGCTGTTTGTTTCGTTTGCTGCTTGACTTCTGTTGGCTGTTTCCTCTTCGCCTTCTTTTTTGCTGTACTTCTGGTGATTCCATCTCTTTTATTTATTCCTTCCCTCATGCTTGGTGTCCTATTTCTGAAACATTGCATCCACAGAGAAATACAGATCCAATATGACTTTGAAGAGGTGGAGGACAGAATAGAAGGGACCTTGGTATATGAAAATTCATGGGGAGTTGATAGTAATTTATTGCTTGAATGATAATCTTTATGTTGGGTCTTACCTGCACATACCCTCATAACATCTCTCCTGCTTCCAGATGGTTCCCACTGAGCTTGTAGAAAAAGAATTCTGGCGATTAGTGAGCAGCATAGAGGAAGATGTTATTGTGGAATATGGGGCCGATATTTCATCCAAGGATTTTGGAAGTGGCTTTCCAGTGAAGGATGGCCGACGAAAGCTGATGCCAGAGGAGGAGGTGAGGAAGAGGATATGCAAACTGACCCCATTCTTTGCTCTGTATAAGATTTCACATGAAGAATTTAGGTCAGAAATCAGCGTGGATTTTTTTCATGAAGAAATTGCTTACGGCGTTTGGATGTACTTAACATTCCTTTTGAGCAGGGCATTAATCTGATATTTGAGGTTCTTTTACAAATCTGGTTGCTGATAACTAAGGTCTGTTGCATGATTTAAGTCACACCTGTTTTCTATCACTTAATCTTAGCAGGCAAAGATGTGCAAGTTGTTGCAGTATGTCTGAGTATGAGGAGATACTTAATAATATTTTTTTCTTTCCTGTTCCAAACCTTTTCATTATAGAGTTAGCTACAGAAACATGATTCTATCCTCCTTAAGAGGTTCTTAGTGGGTAAAACAAAGTAATTGGATTAGTTTGTTTCTCTGTGCATACTGTAAGAATGAAAAGATGTAGGTACAGCATTCTATTATAGACAATTTTATAAAGAACATCTGGTAAGTATATTACTTGTTTTCCCTCAGACCTTACTGTAGCATATAAATTTTCTTGCTGCTGGTATGCTTAAACTTAGATAAAATTAGAGTGAAAGTGTGGTTTCCTGATTACACAGCCCCAAATCCATTTATACTGCTCTCTGGATGAGGTAATCCTGTTCACTATTGTCTTCCACCCATTCCTGCACCTTCCTATGTGTACCTTTGTTGGCTGTGCAGTCAGAAATGATTGTTTATCTGTTTGTATGAAGGTAGTCACTTAAAAAATTTCTTAACCAGATCACTTAAGTCTCTGACTCACTGCATTGTCTTTGTAGTGCCAGAGCAAAGGAAACAGCAGGAATGTGTGGCTGAGCTGAGGGCCTGACCAGTTCTTTCAGCAACTATGGCATATGTCTAAAATGCCTGCCAATCTGTGCTTACAGTTTTTGTGAAAGTGTAAAGTAGACTTATGTTAAAGCACAGTAGTGGATTTTTAAGGCTGTCTGAATTATAATTTTTGAACAAATTGTGTGTATTTGAAAGTAAAGGTGGGAGTACTTAACAGGTGATGCTGTCTTCTCAAAAATGAGCGTGTAGGAATTTCTTCCCTTGAGAAAAGTTTCTGAAGTAGTCTATGAAGTGGATCAACATAAACTGCAGTGTGGTAAAACAGGTGTTAAAAAAACTTAAATAATAGCATAAGATTCACTGCATTGTTTACAATTTGGAGTTGTCCTATCTTAGTAAAGACTTCTATCTTTCGTTCTGCTTTTGTTGCTGCTATTTTGTTCCACCAGAAAAGCGTGAAACCTACAATCTTGGAGTGGGGAAGAAATCAAAGCCGAAGTGTGTAAGGCTTGGTCCAAAGTAGATGGGCCATATGTGTTGAAATACAAGGACTAGCATTAAAATCTTCGTGTGATTATTTGATCATTAAGGTATTTAGGGAATTCTGTCTGGTTTTGATGTTTCATTGTTGCAGGAAATATCCCGGTGTCTACTATAGGGATATAGGATACCTACCTATATGGATAGGCCGATCTTTTTCCTTTGTCCTTTCCTTTTCTGGACTCAGTGTCCTTATGTTCTTCTGATTTGTTCAGATTTTCTCTGTCTTTTGGCAGGATTATGCGCTCTCTGGTTGGAACTTGAACAACATGCCTATCCTAGAACAATCAGTCCTTGCTCACATCAATGCAGACATCTCTGGCATGAAGGTGCCTTGGCTGTACGTGGGGATGTGCTTCTCCTCATTTTGCTGGCATATTGAAGATCACTGGAGCTATTCTATCAACTACCTGCATTGGTATGGGCTGTCCTTTGTGCATCTACCTTACACTGCCCTGTTTGCTTTAGGAAATTTGTAGTTCTACTTGAAAGTGTCTCTGCACACTGAGGACATTTTTAAATAAAAAGCTGAATGTGGTGAGTGGTCCATATTGTTACCTGTGGCTGGTTAAAATCCAATACAGATACTGTTCTAGCCATATTAGTGTTTTTCATTAACTGATTAAATATTCTTGTGTGACCAACATTACAGTGTCACCATAAAATCATGCTTTACAGGGTCCCATCTCTTTTAAGAAAGTTTTTCATTTTCAACTGAGTTACAGTTCGCTGGTTCACTGCTTTATGATTTAGAGTTGGGATGTTTCTGTGCTGGCAGTGAAGTTTGCTGTCTCATGGCTTGTAGAGGCATCAGAGCTGACTGTTCAGCAGCAGATCCGTGTGTACAGAAATACTCCTTGAAAAGAGAAACTTGGAAGTAATTCTGCCCTTCAGAACAGTCCTAGAAGTGTTGTGATGTTCAGCTTTTGTGTTTGAATAGAAGTCTCGTGACAGATTGGCTATTTGCATTGCAGTCTTCCCAGTTCATCAGACCCTGTCGCAGGGAATGGAGCAGGGGGAAGCTGTGGGAAACTTTAGAAAGTTTGCTGTACATCTGGCAGAGATGAGCTGATGGCCTTCAGACCATAATTGCACGTCTTTGAAGAACCATGTTTGCTAGTAAGGTCTGATCCGCAGGCTTAGGAAGGGAATTAATTTGGATTCAAGTTCAGTTATTGTCCTCAGCGTGCTGTTAACTGGGTCAGTATGTGAGGGGTTTGTGCCCGCTGGAGAATTCCAGCAGCGGGGATGCGCAGGAGCAGGGATTGGCCGGGGTGTGCTGGCCATGCGCTGCCAGCAGGCGGCACTGCAGCCCGCTGGAACCACAGGCAATGCTGCTCTGGGCTCCTCTGACTTCTGAGCTAATACATGTACATACGCTGTGTAAACTTTCAGATATTTCAGCAGACTACTGCTTGTACTTCTTGATAAAATATATTTTAAAAGTAATTCTCAGCACTGTAGATACTAGGCCGTACTTGGTTAAGAAAGGGCTGGAATAGTGCTTGAGTAATTATTTGTTTAGTTTTGGTCTTCTTTTTCTTCAGTCATACTTAACTAATTCATGTTATTTGGCGTTTTTTTTCTTCATAGTCCAGTGGATCACAGGTTTTTAGTAATTAGTTCTGAATATTAGAAAGATTGCTTGCATTTCACTCCTGGCTGGTGTACTATTCTGTTGGTTTCAGGAGTATGACTACTCCAAGCCTAATTGTTCTCTTCTCTTAAACCTTGGCTGTGACAGCCAAGGTTTTGTTTATTAAACTTAATTCCTTCTTCCTGAAGGAAAGAAATTGCCCATTTTACTCCTTCAGACCATGGTAAGTGACAATTATCTTCCATGTTAAGCTTGTCAAGGCAAATCTGCTGTCAAGGATGTTGAGAATTGTGTTGGAGTGTAACTGATTTTTCAGATTAGAACAGTACATCTGAAGAAGATGCTTGTTGATTAAAGACTTTTTTTTTTAAATCTGATGTAAAATATTTGGCTTACTGCTGGATAATGAGGTATGCTTTGCAGTTGGGTGGCATCACCAATTCCCTCTCAGTTGTGTTTATTCCTGTGGTGTTTTTTGGCAGGGGAGAGCCGAAGACATGGTATGGGGTGCCCTCTCATGCAGCAGAGCAGCTGGAAGATGTGATGAAGGAATTGGCTCCTGAGCTGTTTGAATCCCAGCCTGATCTCCTGCATCAGCTGGTCACTATTATGAACCCCAATGTGCTGATGGAACATGGTGTACCAGTGAGTAGCACACAAGCAGTTTTTACATAAGTGCTCCTATGTGCTCTCTTTTTTTCATTCTCTCTCTGATTTGTATAACAATGGTTTGGCGTAACTCTGAAGCATTTTTATGGTGGGCATTTGCATATTCAATTCATTGCTTACAGGGTATTTTTTAAAGCTGTTTTTTAGAATATTCCCTAGACTCACCAGGAAATATAAATTATCATGTAACAGAAGTGAGTGTGTCAAGCTTCCTGCATAGAATATCTTACAGACAAGCATACATTGTGCATTACACTTAATTTTTAATTTAACAAGTCCCTTCCCTTGTGTAACAGCAAGTTTTTCTGAAATGCTTTTAATATCTTTTGACAGTAAAATACTTGTCTTATGTTCAGTAGAAATCTCAGCGTTACAAAATGCTTTTCTGACCAAACATAATTCACTGCAGACCTCTAAGCAGCAGTCACTATCATTTGCTTTTGTCTTAGGATAAATTGCTTCCCTGGCAAATACCCCAACAAAGCAAACCATAAACTGTTTTCCAGAAGCTGTTGGATTTTGTGGTACAGTGGATTAAATGATGATAGAAAAACATCCCTTTTGGGATTCATAAAGATAATTTACAACTATTGGCTTATATATTCAGCTTTTTTGAGTAAAGCTGTAAATTGAGTCTTCACGTTAAGAAGACAGAAAGAATCCTTACCACTGTTGAGATAGCTGTGTTGCCTGTGGTGTTCTATAGGCACAGAAAGTGGTGTTCAGACATCTTATGCTTTTGTGTCTTAAGCTCTGTTGCATGTGATGTTTTTTTTTCTTTCCTTTATCCTCCCTTTATTAGGTTTTCAGGACCAATCAGTGTGCTGGCGAGTTTGTTGTGACCTTTCCTCGTGCCTATCACTCTGGATTTAACCAGGGATATAACTTTGCTGAAGCTGTGAACTTCTGCACTGCTGACTGGGTTTGTTCTTTTGTATATATTTGCTGTTTCTCTGCTCAGGGATCTCTGCAAGTAGTGTGTTAGTAACTTAACTACCTGAATAGTCTTTTCAGTCAAATGGTGTATTTGTGTTTATAGTTCCTGGAACAGCAGTTAACAACTGATGGGGGTTTCCATTATACAAAGTGATTCTGATGAGTACGTAATTTTAAGCAGCTTCAAACTGAAACTTTGGTATATGTTCTTCCCTTTTAAGTATTGATCTAACCAAATAGTGGCTTCTCACAGTACCTTTAGCTAGTATTTCTGTGATGCCACTTTCTGAATTTGATACAGATTTATGATCTGTTTTGAAGTGCTGTTGATATTTGAATGTTAGAGATTAGGTTTATAATAGTCTTTGTTCCTCTTTTGTGCCAGCTCATTGTGCCTTTTAATCATATTAGTTGTTCTAATTAATAATTAGAATAATAATTAATAATTAGCTTGTTCTAATAGCTGTGCCACATCAGTGCATAGCTTATGTCGGTTGTTCAGTAAATTGTCAAAGGAGTGTCCTGTTACTATCCAGGGTTTACAGTTGGAAGTTATGATCTCATCTGTAGTTTATCTATCTCTAGCTTCTTTTTTTAAATCAGAAATGGAAATTTTAGCCCTTGACCAGAGAATTTTATTAATTTATCATAAAAATTGTCTGCAGGATGGACAATATGTCAGTTTTCTTTTTTTCCCTCCTGTGCTCTTCATGTAAGCTATCTATAGTCTCTGTGACAAATTGCTAAACTCACACCAGCCATGTGAAATTTCCTTTGCTTATGTAAAATGTAACCAGAAATCTGTGTGGCAGATTCATCTAGCATATTTTTGCTTTAAAAGGCAAATGAATGATACTAATTTTGGTTAACTCAGGAATCTTAGGTTAAATGTCTATGTCCGAGCATAGTAATATCCAGAGGGCAATGTAAAATCCAGAGGGCAATACAATTTGCCTTGGTATAGACAGATGACTTCTTTTTGGTGCCAGTTTCTTTCCACTGGGAGTAAAAAGAGCTTAGGACAACTCTTAAGCTTTTGGCTGTACGTTAGGTACATGAAGTTATGGAAAATGCCCATCCCCAACATCGATATCCTCTTAGTCCTCATCTGTGACATGATTTAAAGTTGTTGTAATTGGCTGTGTCCCATCAAATACAACTCCCTTAGTCTCAGTTTTTCCCAGTTTCTGTCAAAAGAAGGAAAACGGGAGCTAAGAGGCCACTTGAAATGTTGTTTCCCAGAATGATGGTGATGTGGTTTTTTGCAGCTTCCCATTGGGCGTCAGTGTGTGAGTCATTACCGAAGGCTGGGACGTCACTGTGTGTTCTCCCATGAAGAGCTGATCTTCAAGATGGCTGCAGATCCAGAGTGCTTGGATGTTGGGCTGGCTGCCATGGTCTGCAAGGAGATGACTCTGTTGATAGAGGAAGAGACACGGCTGAGGGAGTCTGTTGTACAAATGGTGAGTAATAAAAGACAACTCTTTGCTTGCAAAAGAACTTTTGCTTCCCCCTCCCCCTGCTTGCATTAGAATTTTTGAGCAAGTGTCTAATTTTTTTTTGTTAGGGAGTGTTGATGTCTGAGGAAGAGGTGTTTGAACTGGTTCCAGATGATGAACGTCAGTGCACAGCTTGCAGAACCACGTGCTTCTTGTCAGCTCTTACATGTTCCTGTAATCCCGAGCGTCTGGTGTGCTTATACCACCCCTCTGATTTATGTCCATGTCCCATGCAGAAGAAGTGTTTGAGGTACACAGGAATTTTTTTTCTGCCCTACTTTTCTTCCATATCTAATAGTTTGCTGTAAACCACTTCTCTCCTTCTTTATTCAAGGAGTATTTTTATCCACTTTGTTTTTTGGTTCCAAGGCAGATGGGTATTGCACATGGTCCGTTTTTCTGTCCTTGTAGCTGAAAAAACTCAGTATTAGAAATATCCCGACTTTCATGTGGGCATTAATACTTTTTCTCTATTTTCCTTCTGTATCTTCAGGTACCGGTATCCACTAGAAGACCTTCCTGCCTTGTTGTATGGAGTGAAAGTTAGAGCACAGTCTTATGACACGTGGGTCAGTAGAGTTACAGAGGCTCTGTCTGCCAATCTCAACCACAAGAAAGGTCAGAGTTCTGTCATTTATAGTAGGGTGTTCTGAAACTCCTGTACTTGTTCTGTGCTCTCATTTAATGAGAGAAACACTGTTTTGTATATTGGAAAGAAGAACTGAGCTAATGCAAGGTTGTAATGCAGATTACTGTTGTGTATTTCAAATTGAAACTACCCTGTTGGAACCTTGATTGAAGGCTTTTGAAACAACCTAAAAATCTCTCTTGTTTTTGCATGCAAATTATTTATGTGCTCTTCTTACAGATGTGATTGAGCTGAGAGTAATGTTGGAGGATGCTGAAGACAGGAAATACCCGGAGAATGATCTTTTCCGCAGGCTCCGAGATGCTGTGAAAGAAGCAGAGACCTGTGCTTCAGTAGCACAGTTGCTTCTGAGCAAAAAGCAAAAACACAGGTAGGACAGGCATTTTTTTCAACAGTTTCCATCTGTCTCTTTTGTTACTTGTTTGGATCTGGGAATGTTAAGAACTCTGAGGTCCCGCTGGGTACTGACTGCTCAGTGTTTCCTTAGTGCTGTGACTCACTGAGGGGTAGGGAGGGGAGGAGGCAGATACAATGGCACAGGGGGCCGAAAAAGTGGATTTGGGTGGAATGTGATAAACATTCTGCTTTCAGCTGACTTATGTACTGAAATGTGAAATCCTTTGGAGAAATTGTGGTTGACTGCATATGAAGTATTTCTCTGAATGTGTGGGAGAGTTGTAGGGAAAGATAACTAGAGGTAAAAATGTAATGAAAGTAAGTTTTGACGTGGGTGTTCGTGTTTGGGACAAAAGGATGTTGGGGGACACAGCAATACAGAGAGCAAAACCAGTCCACAGTTTGAGCCAATCTTTTGCTTTTTGGGAAGGACCATGGGAGACAGTGATGTGTGGCTGAGAAGTTGTGGCTTGCCTCGGTGACTTCTGGCAGTTTAACTCCCTTGGTTCTCTGTGTTGCCTGCCTTGCCTGTGGCTGCCTCAGTGTTATTCTGTCCCCTGGCCCTGCCTCAGCAGTCTGCTGGATGTGTTCCTGGTTCTGCTTTCCTGAGCCTTCAGCAGCATGTTCTTCCTTCTCTCCTATGTGTTCTGTGCACTGAATAAAAGTCTCATAGAAAATAATTCGATGAGGTGACTGTAATTCTTGTGCCAGCAGTTGTATGGTAAATTTATGTAGCTTGCAGTTCCTCTGTGGATGATGAGATTTGCCTTTGTAGTTGGTTGTTTTTCTGCATGTGTGGTTCTTGTGTATTACTTAAGACTTGTTGAGGGAGTAAAAAGTAAATACACTGCTAATTACAAGGCCCAACTTCACTACACAGAACATAATGAATGTCATAGTTGCTTGAATTTGAACACTCAAATGTTACAGTTGCACCACAGATCCAAGTGTAATAATCTGTTGTAGCTGGAAAAACCATTACAAACTGGAGAAGTATTTTTGCTGTATTTGGAGGGTAAAGAAGGCTCTCCTGTTTGTTTTTTATTGCTTGTAGGACCCCACTGCCACAGAAGTATTAGTCCCTTAGAACTCTGGTGAGGGAAGCAACATGACTCCTGTTCTAGTGAAGTTTGTTTATTTTGGTAGCTCCCAGGTGTTCCTGGTCTGTTGCTGCTTCCTTCTCTTCCTCCTGCTGTTGGAGTATGTCAGCCTTCTCTCAACATACCTTCAGTTGCTGAAATATATATATATATATGTAAAAGAAGAAATAACTCTTCAGTTAATTATTTGGTGGGTTTCCAGAGCTATCCCAAGAAAGACAAGGGGTAGAAAGATTTGGCAACTTTCAATGGCATGTCTAATCTAAAGATAAAAGAATTCCAAGAGGCAGAAAATGGACTTGTGTATACATTTGAGGGCTGTCGTGTGCTAACTAACAACATTTTGCAAAATTGAGGTTTGAGGAGGATTTTGAAATGTCTTTGAACAGTGTTAGGAAGTGTAATTATAAAGGTCACCTTCAGCTGCTTCTTTAACATTTATGTTCATATTTAACACCTGGAGAAGGATCTCATTTACACGAAGGATTAGGTTATTAAAAAAGCAAATTAAAACCAAGTGCTCAAACAGAGCAATTTGGCAGGGGTTAATGCAGCAGTAAGCTCGTGGTCAAATGTAGCAAAATAAAATCTATGCCTTATTTATCTCATTATGTATAAACCCAGAAAATAGGTAACATTTAGCTGTGAAGTTGTATCCAATGTTCTAATCCTAGACCTTCTGCTTCTGTTGGAAGTTGGCAGTTGCCATAGGCAGGAGTAGTTGTATCTTTCTGTGCAGCATCTCGTGCTGGGGCAGTCTGTGGTTGGACTAGGGACAGAATGCCAGTGTGACATTTCCGAGTGTCCCCTCCAGCAGTGCTGTCCCTTGGAGACCTGTACCCTGTTTGCTCTCCTCAGGAATTTTGGAGGCACAGCAGGTCTGCTGCAGCCACCACTCCTCCTCACTCTCTGTTGGAGCAAGTCAAAGCCTGCAGTATTCTTTTTTTCCTTCTCACGTTTATCTGGTGTGTAATTATATTTCATCATGAGTCTAAATTTTACATTTACAGTTTTATGTAAGTCCATAGTTGAAAGATGGAATTTTTTTCTTTACTATTTCTCTAGTAATAAAATGTAGATTCATTAGGAGGGAACAGCTCTTCAGTGTTTGAAATCTGTCGTACTTGTGAAGTTGTGCCTGCCAGTGATCTGTACACCAAGTATTTAATTTGTGCAGTGTGTCACTTTTAGGTCTTTTACTGCATTCAGTGGGCTTGTTACACTTGCTTCGAGTGATATTTAATGGAAGTGTCTTTGTAGAACCTGTCCTACTCAATAGCAGTCCTCTTTTCAAGGCCAGTTTCAGCAGCTCTATGGCTACAAGAGAGAAGGCACTAGAAAAATAAGACTTGTTTTCGGTGCTTGTTGCTGTTACGTATTTCAGACTTCTTGTCTATCATGGCCTATCATGGCAGTCAACTTCTTGAGCTGCCTACAGCAGACTTTATGGGGCACAATTTGCAAGTCAACTAGACAATTGTATGTCTGAAGGGCAGGGTAAATTATCCTGGAGGTGCTTAGGGGAATTGTATTAAATTCTGTTTTCAAGATTTTGGAATTCTCATTTGCTTTGGGTTAGATTGGGGGTGGTTTTTTTTGGAGTTCTTAGGTGATGAAATGTTTTTGGTAACTTTTCAGTAATGTCGATAGGTGATTTCTGTCACTGTGAATGAATCATCTTTTCTCTCACCTAATACTATTTAATTGTGCCTGTTCATACAGCAGAGTGAGCCAGGACAGTGGAAGGACTCGGACCAAGCTAACTATGGAGGAGCTTAAAGCGTTTGTGCAGCAGTTGTTCAGCTTGCCATGTGTTATCAGCCAGGCCCGACAAGTAAAGGTAAGATTGCATCTGCTCCTCAGATAATGTTGTGCTTTTTACTTTGTACTGGTTTTATGGTAGTATTTTTTTAAACGGATAATTTTGCCTGGTGTGGAGAATGAAAAGCTGCTGATGTAAAGCATGCGTGCACTTTTTTAGGGTGCCTGTTGCAACAGGCGTTATCAGATGTGGTGGTGCAGCTAAACAAAGATAAAAGATCCCTTCACCTGTCACTGTCCAGGCAGCCCAGTTTTAAATCTCTGAACCAGTTACTCTTATTCCACTATCATTAATGCTACCTGCAGAGGTGAAATTTCTGGTGAAATCCTACCCTTTATATGTTTTTGTAGAAACCTGTGAAGGTTACATCGGTGTGCTTTTTCAGGGGAGCAGGAAAGCAGTGCCACATTGTCAGTTATTCCGTAAATGTATGTCAGCCTTGCTTTCCAGCTTACAGCCCTCTTAATCTGTATGCATTGCCTGCATTTCTTGTCCTTCATATATATCTTTTCACCTGTCTGTGAATGAATCTAGACTAATAACTGATCCAGATCATGCTGATTCCCCTGGCTGCTAGAATCATTTATCATTCTGGCAGTCTGCATCACAGCAAGTGTTTTTAGCAGCAATCTTAATTTGTTTGTCTGTCACTGATGATGAAATACTAAATAGTATTTCACCTACTAACCAACTTCTAGAAAACTCCTTCAAGAAACATCCTTAATAAAGATTTTCCACCTTGAGAAATGCTTCTTGAGATGTGTGTTCATCATTTATTAACCTGCATGTTCTGTTGATACAGTTTTGAGTGTTGTTTAGTATTTGGTAGAGGGCCTAAAATCTTGAACATTACCATATGTGCAGCTACTGCTACATAGCCAAACATCCAGTTTAAAAATAAGGTAGTTTTGTTTGAGAAGGCCTCTTTTCCTTAAGTGTTTGTTAATGTTTATGTCTTTCATTCATGAATTTTACATTAGCTTTTTCGTGGTAGTTCAGTGTTGGTAAGAGGCTTTATATTGAACTTTCTTATTGTTTTTATGATATTGGCACGTTTTTGCTGAAAACAGGTTCCTTCAGAAGACTATAGGACTTCAGCATGCAGGTTTGCGAGGCCTGTCAATGCTGATCTTTATCCTTCAAAGGAGTTCTTTAATGAGTTTCCCAGCAGCTGAGAGAGTGAAAAGTGTTTTCTCATCCTCATATGATGAGATGTTCGTACTACACTCTTTACACGTACAAACTAAAAATATTTGCCAATATTTATTAATGAAATTTTATTTACTAATCATATATCAATAGACCTATAAGATTGTTCTCAGGCTTTTTTGTTTCTAATCTATTTAAAACCGGCTTCTAATTAAAACAATTCATAGATGACACAGCTGCAGGCATCCAATAAGCTCAGTAACAGTTTTAGTTTGTATTTTTGTCTCAATTCTTTCTCTGAAGTAGTCTTTCTTCCTCCACCCCTGAGCATTAGGAAACTGGTTGTAGTTCAAGTACCCTGCCTATGCATGTGCATGTTCTTGAGGCTTCAGCATAATCACTAGTCAATAAATAAATATTATCATTTTACTGATTACAGACTGTAGTCTTTTAGTTTCTGAATGAAGTCAGATAATGATCATTTATGCCTAAGCACTCACTAGCTTTTAGCATGGCATTTGAATGCAATTATCCATCATAATGAATAGCAGAATAATTGTCATGTTGGATGATGAGTATTTTCTAGCACAAAAGGCATTGTAATTATTAAACTGTAATAATTTACTGTTGTCACTATGAAGCAAAGTATGTTCCCTAAATCAAAATCTTCCTAATGTAGATCTTGTTCTTTCTTATAAATGCCTTCTGATTTCCAGACAGTTGTGAGAAGCAGCATCAGCCAAAAAGGGCAGTAAACTAAAGGTTAGGAAATGCAGGGTTGGCTCCTCATTGTGCCATTGACTTGCTGTCAGAAATGCCTGTCTCTTTGTAAGAGACTTGGGGGTGAATCAATTGAGGATACTGGTTGACTGTCCTTGAATGAATCTCCTGCAGATTCTTTCCTGTCTGTTTGCTGTCTTTGAATTTTTTCTTGCAGTGCCAAAACATGAGGATGAGGACAACTGCAGCAGTGCAGTTGGATTTCTGTGAAATGGTCTCCTTTAATAAGAGGGTTTTGCGTTTTCATTTCTTTCTTTTGTACAATAAAGCCCTGATGCTTATAAGTGGTGTGCCTGCTTTAGGAAATAATAATTTCAAACTTGACCGTTGTTATTTTAATGATCTTCTGGTATTTGTGTTCTCATACATCTCTGACTTGTTATTTGTCCTCAGCATGTTTTTTTCTGCTTTTTATTGCTGTCATTACTGTAATGCCCCTGACACGGTATTGAAATGATGACCTGTTTGCAAAGTCCCTTTTTTGCCACTATTTTAAAATTAATGTTCACTGGGCAGTCCTAAATATTCTGTTTTGTTGGGAGCTGTAGTCATTTGCAGTCATACTATTTTAGGTGCAGAGTTTGATGCAACTAAGATGCCTAGGGTATGAAACATTAGGCTATCGAATAAGTTTAGATGGTCTCTTACTTAATTTTTGTCAGACTTGATGGCTCGTGACAGTGAGCTGGCATTGTGTGCAGAAGCTCAGACTGATGATGTGATGATCACATACAAATTCACAGCTGACTGATCCCTCAGTCAGAATTTTCCTTTTGATTCTGTGGGTGTTTTTTCCTAATTGATTTGTACTGTATGTTACTCCAGAATCTGCTTGATGATGTGGAAGAATTTCATGAGCGTGCTCAAGAAGCTATGATGGATGAGATCCCAGACTCTTCTAAGCTGCAGGAGTTGATAGACATGGGCTCTGGCCTTTATGTAGAGCTTCCTGAACTGCCAAGGCTGAAACAAGAACTGCAGCAGGCACGGTGGCTGGATGAGGTGAGGTCCACCCTCTTGGATCCCCAGAGAGTCACCCTGGATGTGATGAAGAAGCTGATTGACTCGGGTGTGGGCTTGGCACCACATCACGCTGTAGAGAAAGCCATGGCTGAGCTGCAGGAGCTGCTCACAGTCTCAGAGAGGTGGGAGGAGAAGGCCAAGGTCTGCCTGCAGGCCAGGTGAGTGTTCCTTTGCAAACTGTTCTTATAAGTCACACGCTTTTGTGTTTCTCATCCTCTTTTGAGGAGTGTAGTGAAAAGTCAGGTCTTTAAAGCTATAGTGCATTTGTTATTTTGGGATTTTTTTACTTCCCAGCAGTTAGGTTGCTCAAGAGTTGGTTTTGAGATTGATCAATTGCAGAAGTGTTGATTCCCTATCATGTTGCACAGTGGCAGGAGGCTGTGGGTGTTGCTGCTGTCTTTGCTATTCATTCCCCACAACGAGGAACACTGAGTATGCCATACAAGACAGGTTTCTTGATGTTAAAGGGTTGTGATGGTGTGCCCTTTTGAGCTTGATTGTGCCAAGTCCATCAGCTTTCTCACCTCCTGTTACTTGGCAGCCAGTAGCACCCTCCAAGCATAGAGCCATGGTATCCTACACTGCAGTGTAGTGATGAAGTTGCATCACCAGCCTGTCAAATTTATGGCTTTGGATGACTGGCATTTTGAGAGAAGGCTGGAATTGGGTTTTTCTTACTCTAGACCACGCCAAAGTATGATGGCTCTGGAGGGCATCGTGAATGAAGCAAAGAACATCCCTGCTTACCTGCCCAATGTGCTGGCACTGAAAGAAGCCCTGCAGCGGGCTAGAGACTGGACAGCCAGAGTGGAGGCCATTCAGGTAGGGGTTACAGCAGGGACTGGAATCTTCTGCTTGCATCTTCTTATTTAGATGTCCTTTATTCCTAGCACCTCTACTCACAGAGGTGGCCTGAAGAGAAGCCTTAAATGTGCTTACCGGAGCTTGTGTGCTTGAATTTCTTTTTCTTTTTGTGCTTTTGTTTCCCCACTGGCTATATCCAATTTCTGTTTCCCATTGTTTTATGCATTTTTGGAGTGGATATCAAAGCTGGCAAATTCATTATGATACGGTATTTGGTTTTGAAACTGCTCAGCATACTGTCACTGGAAATATTTAGCTGCAGCAGAGGATGCTCTCAGGTCTTCTGTTTTGGATCTGGCTATGGAAATGGTTTTTTTTGTTTGTGTTTTCTCCCCAAAATGGTGTAACATGTACTGGCACTAGTGGCCAGAATTTTCTGTCTGAAATAGATGAATCACTTCAGTAGCCTCCCCTTCTACTAGTCTGCCCACAGAGTTCACTGAGATTTCTTGGTGTGATCTCTGGACTAGAACTGCTTATCTTATATCAGGTACTTGTTGGGAATTGAAGTGAGAATCCCAGTTGATGTCACATCAGCCCCTATACAACTCTGAGATGTATTACCTTGCTATTAAATAGACAGCATTTAAGATAACTGTCTGGAAATGGAATGTTGTCTTACTCCCTAAGCCAGCTGGCCATGCCAAAATGACTGTTAAAATAAAAACTGTATGAGATAGTTGTTCAAAATAACAGTAAATTGAAATACTGCCCTCCTTTCCTTTCCTATGGAACTCTGTTTTAGGCAGTGACAAAATAGTGTATGGCTTGAAATTAAGCTGGCAACTGATGTAATGGTGGAACTGTTGGCTTAGAAAAATTTATTTCACCCCAGAATGGGAGCAACTATGCCTACCTGGAGCAGCTGGAGAGCTTGTCTGCCAAGGGCCGCCCCATCCCGGTGCGCCTCGATGCCCTGCCCCAGCTGGAGTCCCAGGTGGCTGCAGCTCGTGCCTGGAGGGAGCGCACGGGAAGGACCTTCCTGAAGAAAAATTCCAGCTACAGTCTGCTACAGGTGAGCAACACACACTTCTCTGTCAGCCTTTAGGAACTCATCTTGATGGATCTCGATGTCTGGAGGGAAGAGCTGGTTCAGTTAGACAGGATCCTGGCTCCTTTTCAGAAAAGAAGATAATTTCAACTGTTCTGAGGTGAAAAGAATGAAAAAGGCAAAAAGTCTGGTTAGTCTTGTTTTATGTATAGACAACCTCACCTCTTCTGAACAAAGAAGGAAAGTGAAGCATTTTTTTTGTCATTGTAGAAATGTAGGCCTGAAATGGACATCGACCCTGTCTCAAATTGATAAATATTTTATCTTCTCACTTTTTAAATGCTAAGAAAATAGATTAGGTATTTTATAAACTGTTTAACTATAAGAAGAATTAGTCATCAGCTACTGTTTACTTGACTTCAATGGATGTAATCACTGTCCTTGTTTTAATAAAAAATAATCATGTGTTTGTAGATCTATCATATCTACTTGACAGGCTTCCCTTTTCTAAGGCAAACTGTTCCAGTTCAGCTGCTTTCTCAGAGACTGTCTTTTTCATTCTCTTATGTTGTTGTTAATTCTCTGCAGTTTGTCTTCACTTTTAGTGAGATGTCTAAATCCAGACAGCATCCTCTCGCTGTGACTTCCCTGGTGCCATGTGAAGTGCAATAATCACATATTGTGTCTCAAAGGGGATACTGATGTTTAATGTTTTCCAGTGGGATCTGCCCTATTGCAACAACATGACACTGATTTGTGTTAACTTTGTGATACACTCTAGATAAAATTTTTTTTCTCTATACTTTTCTGCCTAACTAGTTATTTAATATGTTCTGGTTTTGCCTTTTCCTAAATGTAGGAATTTGAGCTTTCTTATATTGAATTTAATTTGCTAAATTTTATATTTAAGTATGCATTCCAACTAGTCAACATGACTTAAAATTGTATTCCTGTCCTTAAAAGTGCTTTGCAGCCTCTCATACTGATATTAAAAGGCTTATAGCATATTTTTAGGGTTTTTTTCAGGCACCAAATTGCTGATGCAAATATGAAATAATTTTTAAGACTTGTGATTGGTAAAGGCGCTTGAAGTGAATGTTAAACTATGGATATCTAACTGCACATAATATTTTGGTTAGCTATATGTGTGATAGTGTAATCTGAATAGATTTTGTAATTTAATAATGAAAACACAGTGGCTTTCAAATTAACCTGCCATGTCACAGTGGTGCTGATTATGTTCAAATTCCCTAAGTATGAAGTGCTTTTATCCTCTTCTGTTTATTCTCTTCATCTTAGCATTAATTGACTGATATCAAGGGTGTTGGATTGCTGAGTGTTTCCTGTTCTTTGGTGACACTGGTGTAATTCCTTTATGAGATGTTCTTGGCATCCTTGGCTCTGACAGTATAAGTTTTCTTGGTGGTTGCAGGTTCTGAGCCCACGGACTGATATCGGTGTTTATGGGAGCAGTAAGAATAGGCGGAAGAGGGCAAAGGAGTTGATGGAGAAGGAAAAGGAGAAAGATCTTGACTTGGAATCCCTAAGCGAACTGGAGGATGGGCTGGAGGAGGCCAGGGATGCTGCAGCTGTGGTAAGGAGCAATGAAAGGTGGTGTCTCCTCATATATGGGCTTAAGTTTTCTCTAATCTGTGTAGAAATCTTAGGAAAGGACTGATAAATGAGTATCAATGAAGCAGATATCCCATGTGTTGTTTGACACAAGA
This sequence comes from Ptilonorhynchus violaceus, assembly GCA_013397565.1. Taxonomy (NCBI): domain Eukaryota; kingdom Metazoa; phylum Chordata; class Aves; order Passeriformes; family Ptilonorhynchidae; genus Ptilonorhynchus; species Ptilonorhynchus violaceus. Next base: position 634,862 of record VZRJ01010160.1, read on the forward strand.
ATATAGTTCAATTTTAATTGCAGTCAAAATAGAAGGAAGCACAGTTCAGTGTGTAAGTGCTGGTATTTAATATGAATTGGGCTATGTGTAAGACTTAAATGCTCTTGAGTTAATATTTGTGGCTGCTCATCTAATATTAACATTTATTGAAACCACACTAAAGTAATGTGCAGTGAGGTGCAGCTCTGCCTTAACCAGTACCAACACACATTTGGTTAGGTCAGTTTTGAGGGCAGCCTGTAAATGCTTGGTCATGGACACTGGGCTGGTGGGAACGTTTTATTTGATTCCTCTTTTTTGGAGGATATTCATGCACCTTATCAGAACAATGTGCTGTCATCTGTCTACCCTTTCTCTGAGAACAAAGAAAATAGGTGCAGGCTCATTAATATAGCTTATAGACAGTCTATTTTACTGTAATATGCCTGGTTATGGTTACTTAAATGGAAACATTAAGGAAATACAAGTTGCTTCAGAAGATACGTGGTCACGCAGATGCTTCTGGTGCTGAGTCAACACTGAAACAGAGCTCAGCTGCATTGTCTTGATAAATACAAGAACGGAACAGATTCTGACTTCTTCCCTGGAGTCGAAACCTGTTCTTCTGGTGGCCTTATGACAGATTTAACTGTGAACTTGAGAAACTTTTTGGATACTGAGAAGGTTGTCTAAAGTTTACATAGTATCTCTGTCAGAAGGACTCTAGGGACTAGTGAGTAATTGAGGAGGAGCTGTCTTAGATAAAGTTCTAATTAGATCACATAATTCCTCAACTTTGGGCCAGTTTTAGATCTCTTGATATGTTTGGGTTTGTTGTTTTTTTGTTTTTTTTTCTTTTCCCGTGTTGCTAATAAAATGAAATCTCTCTTAGTTGTGAAGGTCACGACCTGTTTTGTGTCCTTGCTGGGTAGGTGGCTGTATTCAAGGAGCGGGAACAGAAGGAAATTGAAGCCATGCATGCTCTCAGGGCAGCCAACCTGGCCAAGATGACCATGGTGGATCGAATCGAAGAAGTCAAGTTCTGTATCTGCCGCAAAACCGCCAGCGGGTTCATGCTGCAGTGCGAGCTGTGCAAGGACTGGTTTCACAGTGGCTGCGTGCCCCTGCCCAAAACAAGCTCTCAGAAGAAAGGCTCCAGCTGGCAGGCCAAAGAAGTGAAGTTCCTGTGTCCCCTGTGCATGCGTTCCCGAAGGCCGCGGCTGGAGACCATCCTGTCCCTGCTGGTGTCCCTGCAGAAGCTGCCGGTGCGGCTGCCGGAGGGGGAGGCCTTGCAGTGCTTGACAGAGCGAGCCATGAGCTGGCAGGACCGAGCACGGCAGGCCTTGGCCACTGACGAGTTGTCCTCTGCTTTGGCCAAGCTTTCCGTGCTCAGCCAGCGCATGGTGGAGCAGGCAGCTCGGGAGAAAACGGAGAAAATCATCAGTGCAGAGCTACAGAAAGCAGCAGCTAACCCTGACCTGCAGGTAGGGATGGGAATGTCTTACTTTTTACTGTGCTTGTCCTAGGTTAGTGTGTCAAAATGCCTTATCTTACTTGGGGAAGCTTGGGGCACAGGGGAGGACAGTTAAAAACTGAGGATTAGACATGGTGTAACTGTTTAGTTCAGTACGCCTCAGGTTTTGGCTGGCTTCTGCCAGGTGCGTTGCTGCTCCAGGAACAGGTCTGTTGCTTTGTACTCATTGTCAATAACAACTGCTGAAGGTGCTTGTAAGAAGCATCAGGTCAGTGGTAACAGCTGAGTGTGGGACTGAAGATGTGTAAAGCAGTTGCTACTTTGGTGTCCAAATTCCATTTTTGTCTTGACAGAATCCCAAGTCTCAATATTTATAATTTCTCATGGATTGTCATTCCAAGGCATTTAGTGTCATGTTAATAAATACTGGCAAAGAATGTAGGCAAACACTGATATTTCCATAGCTGACCCCTTCTTCCTGAGCTTGAGGTCAGGTCATGCTGTGGTGAAGAAGCTATAATTTGTAGCACTGGACAGCAGTATCTAGATTGTTCTAGTCACTGTTATTAAAAAATAGGGAATCAAAATCTAATGAAACCTTTAACTTGAGTATTTCCCTATCTTTTTTCACAGTTTGCTGTAACTAGCTTTCTCTGTGATGTCCAGGCAGTTATCCTGAGGCTGAAAGAACCACTGTTTCCTTTGTCAGTAACTCTTTAGCTTTTTACAGATTTTCCTGGAAATTTTATTGTTTTGTTCCCATGTTCCTTTTTTTTTTAGGGACACTTGACTAGTTTTCAGCAATCTGCCTTTAACAGAGTGATAGGGAGTGTGTCCTCATCCCCACGGCAGACTTTGGATTATGATGATGAAGAGACAGACTCTGATGAAGACATCAGGGAGACATATGGCTATGACATAAAGGTAAGTAATCCAGTGTGGTTTGTCTGCATGGAACTAATACAGAACACCTGTCTTTTATTAACTCATTTATTGCAGAATATTTATTGTATCTTAAGATATCTGTGTATATTCTGCTCTGGCTCCTGTTGCAGAAGAGGTACTTCGTTTTTGTCTGAATGTCTCAGTTCTGAACTATTGTGAAGTTTTGTAATGTTTTTCTTCAAAATTTCTGGAGTCCTGTTTGAATTTCGGAAGATGCCTTTTAGTGCTAAGGAAAAGGATACACTTACAAAGGGATTTGTATCTATAATACCCTGGAGGATGAAAATTGTCTTTATGCCTCGTTCAGAGATATCACGAGTCATAAATATAAGTGTTTATAGGGAAAGTTTTTTGAAATTTTTTGCTACATCAAAAAGATTAGTCTTTGAAAACTGCATCTGTGCAAGAAGTTTCCTGATGTCAGACCTTCTTTCATGTTTTCATACCTTTCTCTTCATTCAACCCTTATATAAAGGAGGTACATGTGTTCCCTTTTGGTCGTGGGGAAGTTTTTGAGACTGGATGTCTGGATCGTGTTGTAAAATTAGTGTCTGGATCCAGTTCAGAAATTGTAACTGCAGTTAAATTTTTAAAGTATTGTAACTAGAGAAAAACCATCCATGAGAAGGCAATTGTGGAGAAAACCAAGTGCTTTCAGTGTGTTGAAATGTTCTTTGGATATATATATAGAGACAAAGGCAATGCCACAGTTTCTTCTTGAGCAGTGTTTTCTTGTTAGCAATAGTGCCATCTCTGCCTTAAAAGGTGCTATCTTAAAAGACTTGTAAATTCTTCTAAGGCAGATATTCTGATTTATAAAGGGACAACATGTTCTCCAGGTATGCTTTGGAGCAATCTCCTATTTTTAGTGTTTTGTTTCTCAGCAGCCTGATGCAAATACATAAATTTATCTTACAGTCCCATGTGAAATGCCAGCTAGAGTACATTGCAGTTGGATGCTACAGCTTTTAATGAAATTAGTTTTATATATAAAAATAATTTCCAAACTGTTCTTTGCATCGAGAGTCTTAGTAAGGAATTTCTGAGAGATGTGGCATTTTCTGAGGCTGTGATAAAACATATGTCAAGAAAGATGGCATATGCTTGTCAGGATCTGAGCGTTTTGCAGGAGCATAATTTCATTTGTTTAATGATTCTGTTGTCATCATTTAAAAATCTGTTACTTAACCCTTCTGATTTGGATGTCCATCATATGTAATTGTAGAAACCTAAAAGTAAAAATCTGTCGAAGCAAAGCTGATAGAGACCAGAAATGCCTTCTGTTAGGTCAACTAACATGATTGGAATACAAGACAGATTTTCAGGCAACCAAATTCTTCAGGTCTAAACTAGGAGAAGCAAAGTTAAAAAAACCCCGAAGTTTCTCAGAATTTAATTTTTTTTATACTGTTGACTTTTAAAGGTTGAATTTTTTCAGTTTTTGATGCATAGACACTTCCCAGTGTGTTTAAAAAAAGATGTAGATCATAATGCATCGTGTATCAATTTGCTCTTAACTTCTTGTGAACCCTGTAGAAGTAATCTCCGAATTCCTAAGGGTCCATAGACTGTATTTTGAAAACCACAGTTTCTGCTCAAGTGCACAGTTGTTACAGAAATAGATGTGAAAACATGATCTGTTTGATCATATTATGTGTCTCTTAATTAAAACATGATTCTTGCCAGTAAATATTTCATTATGAGTACAATAGCTGTATTTCCTTTAAGATTTGTTCCCAGCTGACTCATTCATTGGTCAAATCACCTATAATTGTTTTCATTTTTTGTCTTGTATTTTTTCTCATTTCTTTGCACCTGTGTTGCCTATGGCCACTGATGGTGATTTTTAAATCAATTTACTTATTAGCCCTGAACTTTCTTTAATATAGTGTAATAAGATACTCATAGCAAGATATTGTACAAGATACAAACTTCACAGTGTAGGGAGAAATACCTTCCTTTTTCTGAGTGTATTTATTCTACCTTTTCATCTGGGCAATTTAAACTTGAAGTTCCCACTTGTAGTTCCGTACAGAAATCATTAGTTTGTACATCACTTCCTTTTAAATGTGTAACTGAAGGCCAGAGAGAGATATTACCATTCTTAAACTCCCTTTTTATGTCGTGAGATGACAGTGTCTGGGTGGTACAGTTTCCTGAATTAGTAATTTTGGGACCCACACATTATAATATTCAGGTAAATATTGTCAATAACTGCTCTGTAGTATTTACCTTTTTTTAAAGGCAGCTTCTTGGTTTTTATTTTTTCCAAAAGATTTCAGTCATACGTGCCATGCTAAGTATGTTAAACCTGTTGGCCAGTTTCATCACTCATGTGATGGAACAGCTAAATTTTGGGAAGTGCTGTGAAAATAGACAGCTGATTGAGGAGATTTATTCTTACTAATAAATCTCCTCCAAGGACGAGTAAGAAGAGGGAGAAATTAGTACTGGGGGGAATCAGGGAATCTACTCAGGTGGGCTTGTGCTTCTCTGGTCTCTCTTCCTAATGTAATGCAAAGTCAAACAAAGCTGCTGCTACTGCAAAAAGATTCCTAATCTCTCTTCTCTTAATGGGTCCACCTGTGCCTTGAGGCAGATCCCATTTCAGTGTGTTGTAGCCAAACATTCATCTTACCCAATATCTTGAGATATTCAGCATCTTACACAATATATTGAGCTGAGCACAAGCCAATGCCATCATTACTCTGTCCATGGAAATATTGACGATATTCTCAGGTATTACAGCCCTCTTCTTTCAGTGTTAGGTCCTAATTTAAAATGATTTCAGACTGCCATATAAGTACTGATCCCAAGGCAGTTTTTGATTGCCATTATATTGATATTTGTTGCTGTGCTAGAGCACCCTTTTTTTTGCCATACCTGTAAAATCCTCAATCATTTATTTCTTAGTCGCTGTTATTCACTCAGCATATCCCTGCTTTACTAAAGATGCAAGTCTTCATGGGGTTGCAGTCAGACTTCTCAAGCAAAATAATAAATTATATAGGCTAAGAGTAAGCCTCTTTTCATTATGTTGACTTCTGAGGACCGTACTTGAGGGACTGCTGAGTGAGGAAACTTGTCAAGTGTTTCTTATGCACTAACTATAAATACACTGACCCATCTTCATAGTTCCTATATTCATCTGCTATTTAAGTAGGGATGTAATTTGTACCTTTTGCACATGGTCTTGGTGTCTCTGTGGTGCTTCGGAATAGGGCTTTAGGATCAGCAGACTGCTCAGTCTTAGTAGAATTTACTTTGAAGTTGGTATTTTCTGGATTCAGATGTTGCATGTTTTGTGTGGGTCTTTTTCAGGACAATGCCAGTGTAAAGTCTTCCAGCAGCTTGGAGCCCAATTTGTTTTGTGATGAGGAAATCCCTATTAAGTCAGAGGAAGTGGTGACACACATGTGGACTGCACCCTCATTCTGTGCTGAACACGCATATTCATCTGCTTCTAAAAGCTGTTCTCAAGGTATTTGTTTTTGTATATATTGAGATAAAATTAGATAACTGGGATGAGCAGTCAGTGAGGAGGGAACTGCTGTGTTACCCATGCTAGTTGTATGGGATATGTTGTCTGTAGGAAGGTACAGTAGAGTTACACTGCAGTTCGTTTCCTGATGTCTGATGTAGAGGGCTGTGTCAATGTGTTTGGCCTGCTATTGTTTCTCACTTCAGATCGTTGTTGTAGAAAGTATGTAATTTCTTTTGATTTTGATCTCTTCCTTTTATCTTTACGTGACTTTGCCTATGGAGGTTTAGATTGCATATTAGGAAAAATTCCTTCACTGAAAGAGTGGTCCAGCATTGGAATAGGATGCCCAGGGAAGTGATGGAATTACTGTCCCTGGAAGTGTTCAAAAAACATGTGGATGTGGCACTTGAGGACATGGTTTAATGGTGGGCTTGGCAGTGCCAGGTTAACATTTGGAGTCAATAATCTTGGGGATCTTTTCCAGCCTTAATGATTCTGTGATTCTATGGCTTGCCTCCTGTGTGAAAGGTTCTAGCACTCCAAGGAAGCAGCCTCGGAAGAGCCCGCTGGTACCTCGGAGTTTGGAGCCCCCTGTTTTGGAGCTGTCACCTGGTGCAAAAGCTCAGCTGGAGGATCTCATGATGGTGGGAGATCTCCTGGAGGTATCCCTGGATGAAACTCAGCACATCTGGCGGATTTTACAGGCCACTCATCCACCCTCTGAGGACAGGTTTCTTCATGTCATGGAGGTATGGAACATGAAGAGATGTTCTGGTGTGGAGCAAAAATCCCACCACATTCTGTTGGTGGGTTTTTAAAAATATAATCTTGAATAGTTGAGTGCTTGACATGTTTGGATTTCACCTGGGGGGAGTAGTAGATTACAGAAAATAACAGAGTAAGTGATCCAGCAAGTCAGTTCTTGATCACTCGTGCTGTAGCACTGTCCTCCACAATTAACCATACTTAGAACAGTTTTCTCAAGTAGTTCCATGTGGAAACCTTATTTTAGAAGATAAAACGTTAGGGGAGAGGAAACACTGTTCTTGATTATGCCTTGAAACAGAACTAATCTGCAAAAGAGTTACAAGAAACACTTAGGAAGATGGGAAGTCTACACTTAACTTATATAATGTGATACTTGTATGTTACTGAAATTTGTTACTGGGGAAAGAACACTTTTTTAGTTAAACATGGTTTGGTAATGCAGATAATAAGATTTCTGTTCTTCCTCAGAATAACATAGACATAGCAATTTTTTTTATTGATATACAGTGAAGATGTCTTGATTACTTTGCTCATCTGACAGTGGATCAGACAGGTTTATCTGCTGATTCTGGGGTCTAGTCAAAATCACTTAGCCACATTCATGCAGAGGGCAAGGGATGTGTGCTGGAAGAGAAGGTCAGCTGCTGTGCTGAAGAGCTCAAATGGAACCCATTTTTTATCATCTGTCAGCTGCACTTAGGGGTCAATTTGACCATATGTAGTTATGAATTACATGATGGCTTGTTGGATCACTGAGCTGCACAGGGAGTACATAGAAGATGGTTCCTTTTTGGCTTTTTGGTGATGTACAGTAATACAAGATGGAAGGTTAGGGTGAACAGTGAGATTAGATGAACATATTAATTGGTGTCTCGTTTTCTGAGTGCCACCCAACAGTGGGTTAAGTTCAAGGGTTGCCAAACTGCCATCAGTTAGAACTATGCAGTATAAAACTGCCTCTGCCTCCCAAGTAGTGCTGCTTTACCACATTTCAGCCTGAGTACTACCTAAGCTTAATGTTCTTTTAATGTAATGGTTTTGACACGGAATTGATTGAAGAACAGTTTGAATGCCAGCAAATAACAATTTATAAATACTATGCCAGACTGTTATATTAGTAGTTAAGTAAAGCTTTTTTTTTTTTTTGGTGAGTGGGGTGAGGAGTGTGTGTATTATGACATTTTCTGGTTAACCTTTATGAATACTTGGTTGACCAGAACTCCTCATTTTGAATTGAGTATATTCTATGTCTGTTTGCGTACAAAATAGACTGTTGTAATCTTGAGAGGATTTGGGTTTGGGTGGAGTAGCTATATTAAGTAATGTACAGTAAACAGTTTCTTTACTGGCTTATAATATGTTCTTACTCTATTAATAATTATTAAGGTTAAAGTATATAGCTGGATTAACTGAAATCAAGTCAGTCCTGTTTGTACAACAGAGCTATACAAGTGCATCTTTCAGGTATAAATAGGACTTGTCACTGTGAATGGTACCTGCAGGGACAAAGTTGGCCAATTTTAGCCCAACTTCTGATCTGAATCTGTTATTTAAGAGTTCTTGATGACGCCAGGCTATTTACAATGTCTGCCAGTTTGGAAGCTGTTCAAGTAACGGATGGTGCTTTCTTCTCTTGCTTGAGTTGATGATACATATTAAGAATTCACCAATTACTCTTTCTTAATCTCCAAAACAGCAGTTGTTTTCTCTCAAAAATAATTACAGGCAAGACTGACCTCGGATGAAAAATAAGCGAGAGCATCTAACAAATGATTAATCATCTCAACTTCTATTAAAAACCAGTGTGAGAAGGGAGTTGTAATTATTGCCTATTTTGCCTTCTTAGCCTTGCTGATTATTTACGTTTTCCACTGGGTATTTTTGACTGATTGTACTTTGACACTGTTGGTAAAACTTACGAATTTTTTATAGTATGGTGAAAATGAAGTTAAGTGCTTTTTTTGTTTAGAATTTGTAACAGTATGTTGTTGACTAGATTTGTTTGTACCATGTCAGAGTAATGGTAGAGGTAAGTATATTTCTTAGACCCCAGGTTTGCAGGAAATTTGCATTTGAATTAAATATATATCTTTTTCTATGAAGGATGACAGCATGGATGAAAAACCACTGAAAATGAGAGGGAGGGACTCTTCTGAGAGGAAGCGGAAACGAAAACTGGAGAGAGCAGAGCAGTTCTTTGGAGATATGAAGCAAAAATCTAAAGAGCTGAAAAAACTGGAAAAACCGAAGAAGAAGAAGCTCAAACTCACCATGGATAAGACAAAGGAGCTGAACAAGCTGGCAAAGAAACTGGCTAAGGAAGAGGAACGGAAGAAGAAGCGAGAGAAGGCAGTTGTTGCAAAGGTAGAACTGGCTAAGGAGAGCACAGAGAAGAAAAGAGAGAAGAAGGTTCTAGATATTCCTTCCAAGTATGACTGGTCAGGAGCAGAAGAGTCAGATGATGAGAACGCTGTGTGTGCTGCTCAGAACTGCCAAAGGCCCTGCAAGGACAAAGTGAGTTTTTGCTTAGTTCTGTCCCAGGCAAATCCATGCAAAGTCAGAACTCTCTGTGCCAGTTAATATTTAGGTTGAACAGCATGAGAAACCAAAGTGGCATGATTAGAAATGAGAGAGGGTTGAGTAGTACTTGGGTAGGTCCATGAATGTAGCAGATTAAACTATAAGAATTTACTCTCTTAGGTACTTTAAAACAGGAGATAGGAAATTAGAATCTGGAAAAATGTATTCTGTCTTGGTTGGGAAGTTCAACTTCTTCAAGCTGTGGAATTTTTTGTTGACTATGTGCAACATGCATTGGCTGATTCAAAGGATTGATTCTTTGACTCAGAAAGAAATGTTCCTGACTTTACTGTGTTTCTGAGCAGGAGTGGGATGTGTGATGTTCCTAAATGAAGTAAATGTTCTGTATTTCTTGCATACAGTCTGTGAACAGTGATGCTGCAGGGAGAGGGATCTACAAACTTCAGTGGTTCATTTTTCTTGTTGGAGATAAATAATCAATGATTTTAGGCATTATTGGATTACTAAAAAAGAAACTTGATCTGTCTCTCTCTGTGGTACTGCCTGTCCTGATTGTTGGCTTTTAACACAGACTAACTGGTGATCAAAAATTCTTTCACACTGTTTTTTTCTGTGCATTGGTGTACTTTTGTACATTCAAGAGTTGAATGCCATACATACATACTTGTCATCCAAGTGAAAAATGGCAGATACAGGAATGTAATGACTGAATCTGCAACTGTTGATCTCCATTACTAGTCACTTTTAAAAATTTGTTTGGGAGTAGTTGGCTACAAACAAAAGTGAAATCTTTATGATGATAATTCTTCGTTTTGTATAGGTTGCCACTACTGTTATTTTTCTAATACGTATTCACATTCCTCTGTAAGTTCAAGGCAGAACTACAGTAAACTTTTATATCTGTAGCGGTGCATGCCATTAGAGTGGAGAATTTTTCTTATCTTACAGGTCTCAGTTTCTGCCCCCTGACTCAAATTAACATGTACTTTTATTCTGAGAACTACAGAAATCAAATAATTCATTTTTTCCCTTCCTATGTTTTAAATTTTTTTTAATGTTTTTTCCTAGTTGTTCTACAGCAAGTTGTGCTTAAAGTTTGAAATATTTTATCTTAAGTGTTCCAACACTTAGGAGTTACAGTTGCAAAAGCTACTATTCGATAATGCAGTCTAAGACGGTGTATTTGTACACTTTGACCTACGCTGAATAACTGTCCCTGAGCATTTTAAATGTGTTTTAGCACACCTCCTTTCATTTGAGGAAAGCTGAGTCATCTTCCTCAGCAGCAGTAGTGTGTATTTGTATTGTTGCAGCCTAAGAATGCAAGAGAGGCAAGGTTTGTTGGAAGAGAGTTAGTTTTTATTAAACTGAAGCAGCTGGTTACAACAGGCATTAGGTAGGGCATTAATTTGTGCCCAAAAGCTTTTATGTTCTTGGTACCTCAAGCAGGTTTAGTAGAAGGTATTTTCTTCATGGAAACTGTGCCTTTCTGTCCTGCCTTGTAACGTGCTCCGTGTGGCTGATGTGCTCTCTTGCAGGTGGACTGGGTGCAGTGTGACGGGGGCTGCGATGAGTGGTTCCATCAGGTGTGTGTCGGTGTCTCTCCAGAGATGGCTGAGAATGAGGATTACATCTGTATAAACTGTGCAAAGAAACCCATGCAGGGGCCCAGCAGCCCTGCCCACGCCCCACCTCCTCCCTTCTTGTTGAGCTACAAACTGCCAATGGAAGATCTCAAGGAGACGAGTTAGCAACTACTCGATGCCCAGAACTTGTTGGGAAATGGACCACTGCAACCCTACAGAAAGAGAGGGTTTGAAGCTAATGTAGCCACTGAGCTTCACTTCCGAGGATGTACAGACCTGCAGTAGAGTTGGTCCCTTCCTTACAGCTGGCTTCCTTTGTACAATGGGAGTGTCAAGGCACAGTGGTACCGACTCATCTATGCAGACACTGCCTGATTAGGAGCTCCAGCCAGTGTTTCCTGACTTGAGTGTTTCCATCTTTGAGTGTGGCTGTTGCTCTTCAGGACTGAGCAAACTCGAGGCTGTTAGATTAGACACTTCAGGGTGTTAGAAGTACGTGTTGGCAGTGGAGCTGGCCTGGAATTGGTGGGCATAGGCTGGAGCTCTTAGACCTACCAGGTTACCCTGAGGAGGTGACTTTGGAAGTTATCTTTTGCCTCTCCATGCCAACTCAGTGTGTAGAGCAATGTCTTGGGAGAGTGAAATTGCCTCCATATCCAGGCAGCTAACACTACACTATAAGGATGGGAGCAAGTGGATGAATTTCTTTTAATTTCTCTTTTGTAGCTAAAGGGCAGAGGAGCTCATAATCTCAGAAATCAGCAAAGGTTCTGTTTACCAAAAAAAGAAACCCAACTCTACTCCACTAGGCAAAATTTTTTCCTCAGTGGGAAACAACCGATCTTCCTGTCCTGAGGAGGGCCAGAAAGCATTGACAATGTCTAGCTAGACCAGAACTTGGGAAGAGCAGAGTGCTTCCCTTTCCACAGGGATGCCCTCTCCTGTTCTAGGCTTCGCTTAGAGTTCTGCACTCCTGCACGTTAAAGTTGTCTGGCGCAGGATGGAGCTGGCAAGGAGGTACAGCACCCAGGGCACAGCTTCTGAGATCTGTACCCAGGGATGGGAAGGAAAGAAGACAGCCCACTTACCTCAGAGGTTACACTGACATGTGCTTCTGTGAAAAGTTTCACTCACAACTCTTTCCAGTATCACCAGGCTACGGGCATGGCCTCCTGTGATAGCAGCAGGCAGTCTGCAGATACTGTTCACAGTGCAAACCCCCCTCCCTGCTGGCTTTGCTGGATGTGTACCAGTGTACAATCAGCAGCAGTTCTTGTTTGAAGTTGCCCCTGGCTTTGCCAGAGGACCAGAGGGCTTGGGGTCATCCTGGGTGACAGTTGTTTTAGTAAATCCATTTTTAAAGAAGGACTTGTTTTTACTTTTTTCTAAATGTCTCAGACTACTGACTTGTTCTATAAATAGATTATTTTTCTTTGATTTTTTTATACTTACCACTGTTAACCAGCAGCACAGACAGAGGTTCACAAAGCAAAAACCTGCCCGTGGGCTTGGGTTTTTTTACTCCATTCCTTCCTTGTAGTACAAGGAATTAGCAGTTACCTTCCCCATTCTAGCTTGACCAGCTGCCTGTGTTTAAATAGGTAAATACATTTCATGTGCTACCTTTGTGTTTGGGTTTGTTCCTATTAGTGGGGCATCTGGGCCTTAACGACTCCAGTGGATGCTGGCTTTTTGTATGTGAATGTCTGAAGTCAGCCACTGGGCTGTCTTGTCCCCTCTCCACTCGCTCCCTATTGTGTTTCCATTCTTCTGCAGTTCTAGGAGTGTTGTAAGTAGTGTCCAGTCTTACTAGGAGCTGGATTGGGATTTAAAGAAATATTGACAAAAACAAAAGTGTGCTGTCTTGACTGTTCTGTGTCCCTTCTCTTGTTCTCTAATATTTGGAAGTTTATTTATCTGGTAGAATTATCCATTCATCCAAAAAAAACCCCACAACTTAGCTCAGGTAGACAGAACTTTGTTTTCTTCAATGTGTGCCTGCTACCTGGGAAAAGGAAAATGTGCAAAAGAAATAACGTGGAGGAGAGGAGATAGAGGGTCTTGGGAGCTTTGAGTGCAAATTGGACAGAGCCTTCTAATTCCTGCTCCTTAAAGACTTAATGTGGTGTTAAAAGCAAAAACAGGCTGTGGTTAAGCATCTGGCTGAACGGACACCATAGCAAACTTAAGGGTATTATTTGTTTACTTATTTATGAAGGAGTCTATGCTTCAGGTAGACATACCCTCTTTTTGCCTCCAGTTACAATTTTTTTCCTTCTCAATGTATGCTTAGTTTTGGTAAACTGGTTTAAACAGTTGTTACTTTCCTTCAAGCTTTTACTGATGGTACTACATAAATATTTCCCTATATGGAGTGGATAAACTATCTGTCACAGATGTTTAATCGTTCCAGAAGTAGACTAGTGCAAGATTTCTTAAAGAATCCCAGTGTTCTGTATTTTTTCCTGACTCCTAGAATTTGTGACACAACAGGGAAAATATGGTTAGCATCTCCTGTTAGCCACTGAGCATATCCTCTTAACCATTCCTACGTTCTCTGTCGCGATAAAGCCGTTGTTGTATGTAATTGCCATCAACTGGAAAAGAGACCTTTGAGTAAATCTGCATTGCATGTTCCTGTTTCTCTGCGTAGAAGGTGTGGTGGAGAGTGTTGACAGTAGCACTAGTTACAACAAGATGGAAACAAACAGCTCTACAATGCAACGTGGTCATTCTGCTTGTAACAAGCATGGAAAAGAGCAAACAACAGAAAGAAATGTGCAAACCATATGCAAAAGTCACATTTTTAGTAGCTGTTTTTCATGTAGCCTCATGGAGAGCCTCTGTTCCACTGTTGAAAGGAGGTTGCCATACTTCTTTCTGGTTACAGATGTCTTGTCTGCTTTTGGATAAGGTGTTCATAAACTGAAGACCATTATTAGCTTTACATCTTATTGTTTTAAGCTTGTTTTTTAAGAGCGTAATTCCTATCAAAGGATTGCTGATAGTATGAACTTATGAATAAATGTTAACTTTTGGAAAAATCTGTAGATATGTAGTTAGTGGTTGAAAAACCTAAAGCTACAGCTGTGATATTGCCTCCAGATCTTAGGGGTTTGAATGTTTATAAAAACATGCAGAGAAGCCAGCCAACATTAAGCTAAGATAATGTTCTTACAGGTCTGCTACAGCTGTAGGAAAAATCTCTCATGCTTTGGGGACAAAATCTCAGTATACAAAAAGTGTTAGCTCGTGTATCTACCAAGGTATATGTCTTAATGATGTAGTCTACAAAGGCTACGTGCCACTGTTGGTGTTAGTTCTTCTCATGTGTCTGACACAAAAGGTCAAACAAATTACCTGAGTTGTTGTGAGGAGCTGAAAATGGCCAGGAGTTGAGTTGTATAGTTTATACAAACTGTGTTTTCAGGCTTTTCTTGTAAAAAACAGGGCCTGAAATCTGGCAGCTTTGCTTGCAGAGAGATAAATGTCACTCCGGACCTTCAGTACCATTGCCTGTAGGATTTATACTTTCAACAGATCATCTGTAGCTGAATGCTTCTGCAGCCTGGACTACTTGATAATGAGATCTTAAGGTAATATTGTTGATATTATTGAAATTATCTTAAGGGGTTGGAATACAGTCACACAGCAGAAGAAAACAGACAGTTTTCTGTTACATCAGCTGCACTGTGAAGCTTGCATTGATCTCTTCAGTTTTTAGAATCATAGAGTAGTTTGGGTTGGGGGGGGTACTTCTGGAGGTCATCTGGGTCAACCTCCTGACCAGAGCAGTGCTGACTTGGAAAGTAGGTGAAAATTTTCAGGGCTGTGTCCAATAAAATTTTGAGTACTTCCAGGGATGAGCATTCGACAACCTCTCTGATTTCCTGTTTAGTTTTGTAGCATCTTCAGTGCAAAATTCACTTGCTGCAGTGAGCCTGTTGCCACTTGTAGAGTCTGGCTCCACATTTTCTCTAATCATCCATTAGGTAGTTGGAGACTGCAGGTCCTACAGCCTTGATTTCCAAGCTGAACAAACCCAGCTCAGCCTTCCTTGAGCCATGGCATGAACTGCAGCCTTCTAACAGTCTTGGTGGTCTTCAGCTGGACTTGTTGCAGGTTGGTCAATGTCTGACTTTGTACTGAGGAAGGAGCCTAAAACTGGGTATCCCATTATAGATACAGCTTGAAAGTGTTGTATACAGGAGGGAAATAACTTCCTTTAAACTGCTGTCCATACTGTTACTGTGCAGCCTCATACAGGGCTGGCCTTTATAGCTGCAAGTACTGCAGACTCCTTTTCATTCTGGCCACTGTTAGCCCAAGTCTTCTGGTTTATTACTTCTCAGGTACAGGACTGATGGACTTAAGAAACTTTTCATCAGCATGTCACTGCAGCCAGTAAAGATCCAACTGAATGGGAGTTCTCTCCTCCCATGTTTTGGGCTCTGCGGCTCCTGTCCTCTGCCAGCATTGTTTGGTGTCATCTGTCAATGTGAGTGTGCTCTATGCCACTACCCAGGTGGGTAAGAAAAAACACCTGAAGCACTGCACTTGCAGCTGGCCACCTCCTAGATGTCAAATTGTTGACTGCTGAAGTCTGAGCATAGAAGTCCACCCCATTTTTCACTGCCATTGTAGGTTGTCCATCCAGTCCCTAAGTGTGTTTTTGCTGTAAGTCAGGGTAAACACCCCCTGCTCTCCCCTTGTCCATACAGTTCATCACAGAAGGCAACCAGAGTGGGCTAAGGTTATAGTGGTGACTGTTGCCAGTCACCTTACCCCTCATGGGCCAGGATGTTGCTTTGAGGAGGATTGGTTCCATAATCTCTCTGTTCATTGAAAGGGCATGATGTACAGAGATGCTGTACAATCTATTGAGAACATGATCTTCCATACAGATGTGTTCCTAGATGTGGAAAAAGTTTCTTAAAAATCATTCCTGAAATGTTAAAAAAATTGTTAAAACTGCTGTAAGAAGTTGAGCACTGTGGTCTGCTAAAAGTAAGATTTGGGGCTTACCCCTGTTACATAAAAGTGAAAACCAGGGAGCTCCTTCACATCCCCTCCAGCTGTGGTCATGAAGAATGTGTTTGGTCAGCCTGCCTGAACCAAACAGGAACTCTGCTTGGAGCACCAAGGCAGCAGGGAGTTGCAATAAATCCAGCCCTTATCGGAATTCCAGCCACGCTGGCTTTGGGAGGGTGATAAATGCGTAGGACAGCTGGAAACTGCACAGCAAGACATGGAGAGCATTGAGTCTTATGTAATGGGATGGCTTGGGACAAATGAGTGTTAAGTTGCAAGGTAAAGGAAATGAAAGTAGCAAGGATTTATTGAAAAGCAGAAATATTTGCAAGACACATTCTGAATGCCTTTGAAACAAAGCCCTTGCTGCAGTGAATAGTTTTAATCCAAGGTGGGGCATTGTCTTAATTGGAGGCTTTTCAGAGGTCAGTTTTTGGTAGTCTGTATATCACTCCCACGCTACCCAAAAAGGTCATTTAAACCCAAGAGCCAGAGGGAACTGCTGGGGGTGGTAACACCTGAGGAAAGCAGCTGTCTGCACACAGGTCCTGAGGTGATGCTTGATGTCTCTGCCAGCCTGGCATCTACTTTTAAGGGATGGGTGATATGCCAGCAGATGAAATGGCTGCATCCTTGTCCAGGTTGGTGCAGCCTGTGCTCAGCCCTGCAGCAGCTCAGCTCACCCCCCAAGCAGTGGGTATGGCTGTGGCTCCCCAGAGAAATGAGGTGTTTGCTACTGCTCTGTGAGAGTAGCAGTGAAGCCCACACAAATCCATGCTGTGAATTTGAGAACAGCTCAGGTTTTAGTGGGATGAGGGATGAGTAGCACATTCTGTTCACTTCTATCAGCTAATGATTTAACTTTATACAGCTGGAAATTTAGTTAATCTAGGCATTACCAGTGTATTGATAGCATTGCATCCCATTATTTCCTTTCCTGATAGTTTTTTAGGCAGGAGAGAGGCAGGAGACAGATGCTGTAGCTTTGCCTAGGAACACTTTTGGGAGAGACAATCGCTGTGGAGAAACACCTGGTGAGGAAGTGGAATCATGTGGCAGCAACCCTGCCTGATGGTGGTGGACCAGCCCCAGGTGAGTGTGTGGTGCTGCTGCTCTCCCCTGCTGCTGGAAGGGAATGCTCCACTGATGCTGCTGGGAACCATTACCCAGGTTGGTATCCTGCTGGTAAGGTTTGAACACAGCCGGGTTTCTCACTTGCTGGGCCTTACCATCCACCATGGTGCTGGTGTCCTCTGGCTTCTGGTGCGGATAATCTTGGAATGGTCAGACTCTGGGATTTAGGGGTGTTAGAGAGTACACACAGCTGAACAAATAAACAAGAGTACACAGCCACAGAAAAGCTGTTCATATCTTAAAGGATGGGGGTTTTTTTTCTTGCTGAGTAATGTGATTTTAGGAAGCTGATGGGTCAGATTCCTGTTTGGAGCAGAAAGTGGGCATGACCTTTGTGTAACTCCTGTTTGCAGAGTGTGTTGCTGCAGAAGCAATGCCTGAGATTTCTGCAAAAAGGAACTTGCTTTGCTCTGTCCCGAGAAGCAGCTGTTCCATGTCCCTGTTTCTCTCTCAGCTCTGGTGATCTCAAAGAACCACAATTGTTTCCTGTGCTTTTTTGCTTTTATTCCCCAGGGCCTTTCCATTATGCCTTGGGTAGTCCCTGCTCTCGCGGAAGTGAGGCCAAAGGAAATTGGGACAAACTCCCTTTGCAGACTTTTTTTTCTCCTCCTGAACTGCTTTTCCTTCCCAGCAGGGGAGGTCTTCCCTCCCACCTCTTTAGGGCTGCCTGGCTATTTCCGCAGAAGCTGTGAGACTGCAAACTGTCCATTGGCATTGTTAGGACCAGATTTGGACAGCAGTAAAAGGGCTGTTTCCTGGTTTGCTCAGGTGTGAATCCACAGCTTCTGTTCTAGCAGTAGGGTGTATGCTGGTACTGCTACGCAGTTCAAGCCTTGTGGTAAGAACCTTTCAGGGTAAACTAGAATCTCAAAGACCAGTCTCCTTTTACCTCTAGATCCTGGTTATGGTGAACACCAAAATTCAAACTTTCATTGGCTCCATGTTTTTCATTAATTTCCCCAATCTGAACTCATTACCATGTTCTTTTTTTTTTCCCCTGATCACCATGAAAGCTTCATATTTGGGCTGTGACAGACTTAATGAAACCACATTCTCAGCAGTTGTCAGGTGATTGGCAAGCAGTGCCTGACCCTCTGCCTTAGCTTGCAGGGATCAGGACTGAAGTGTCCTTATCAAAAGGAGCAGTGATGCTATGAGCCCGTCTGGCTGAAGGAAAGTGCTTAATTAATGTTCGTGATGGAATTACCTTGTGTTTGGGTGTATTTCTCCATCTGATCTCTTGATCAGGTCAGCCCCTTGAGCACCAGAGTTTGCATTCATGGTGGCAAAAGGGTGACAGGGGTTGGAATTTGATATTAAAAAATGAGAGAGTGAAGCACATGGGCAGCAGCAGCAGCCCTTTTGTTCCCTCAGGAGAAGGAACCCTCAAGCCACCTTCTCCAGTTAGTGTGTGTGTGTAGTAAGTTGGCCAAGCCAGACCCAATCCATGTGTCTTTGCTAAAACACCTGTGCCCCATCCCTGGGCACTCATCCCCTGCTCTGCTGCCCCTCCTCCTCTTGGCTGGAAGGGTGAGTTTCCTTCAGACATCAGGTGAGTCTAATCTAAAGCTTAGCTTTTTCATCTCTGGCACTTACCAACAGAAACAGAAGATTGCCTTAAATTATCAAAACTCACAAATTACTCTTTTTTTTGAGGAAAAATGAATAAGCCTGAAAGAAAGAGTTGGTGTCATATGTTGCAACTGACTACCAGAACAGGACTGACTTGTAGACAGGGGATCAGCCGTGGTGTGAAGGCTTGTGATTCTTGCTTCAGGCAGAATTCCACCCACCTGGGAAGCTGAGTGAAGGCTCTAGGTCTTGCTCATGTTATTTCTCAGAGCCCCACCAGGCACTGAGCCAGTTCAGTGGATGAGTGCTGGGGAGTGCAGCTCCTTTTCTCTGTCTGCAGGGACCTTAGCAGGGTAGCCCAGGGGAGGTTAGAGGAGAGTGGCAGCACAGGTCCCTCTGCTTCCTCCTGCACTGCCTCGGGCTGCTGGTGACCGGAGTCAAACTGCTGCTGGCTGAGCCGTGGCCGGGAGCTGGTGTGCTCTCACTCACCCCTTGTGCTCTGATGAGGGCTGCCTGGATGCTTTTAAGAGAGAACATCTCCTGGCAGTGCAGGAGCTTTCTAAAATCTGCTGTAATTCTGATTTTTGGAAGCTGGAAAAACTGAATCCATGTTTTATTTCTTACTGACTGTTTTCGAAATGCCCAAGTTTCGCTTACTGACTTCTGCACAGAAAACTTATTTTTTGAGAAACTTGCAAAAAACCTTACTCTCACTCCTTCAACCAATGACTAGCTGATTATTGGATTTTCTCACCGAATAGAAACTGTTTTCTTAGTAGTTACCAGCCCAGTAGTCGTGAATTAAAAAGTATCTATTTTTTTTTTTTTTTTTTTTTTCTGTGTTTAAATGTATGAACAGATGCTCTGAGATCACTGCCCAAATCTTGCTTGTTTTAAACCAGATTATGGGTTTTCTGTGGAGGAATCAGTTAAGTGGGTACAGCGCTGTCTCACCTCTGAGTAAAGTTTTCCCTGTTTCCTGCCAGAACATCCCCCTCGAAGGCAGACAAGAGTGCAGGGGCATGCAAATCCCAGCCCCATCAAAGGCTTTGATGTCGTTCTTTCTGCAAACAGTCACTTTCAGACTTACACCTTCCCCTCAGAGGAGGGGGATGTGTGGAGCATAAGGAAAGACCACCATCCTGATGGCCCCAATACACAGCTCCTTCTCTACCCCTCATTTACCCTGCACCTAATCTGCTGATCCTGTGCTTTTCACTCTGGGCCACTTAAGCAACACTTCTGTCATTATTAGTCTGGAATTATGATTTCCTTTGGCATATGGTTCTTGATATGAAAACGTCCTCCAATTGTTTCCTTGGCTGCAACAACAAACTGTTTTAATTTCTTGATGCAACTATCAACTTTCACATCAGGAGGTCCATGATTAGACTTTGGAAGAGCAGCGACTCCTGCTCTCTCCCTAAAATGTGCTCAGGCTCTGTTCTCTGCAAGGGTTTCTTCAAGCTGCCAGCAAAGTGGAACTAGGAAAGAGGCCTGAGGAACTGGTGATATCTGATGGAGTTGAGGAGAAAGTAGGAGGAGATGCTAAAAAAATTGAAGTTTCTAGGCTCAGGAGTCTTTGCTTGCTACTCAGCCCTTGTTTATATTATATTGTGTTTTATTATTTTATAAGCATATACAGAGGTATCTGTACATATGTGCTTATAACTGCATAACCTTGCAGTGCTTTCATTTTGGCCCATAAAGAAATTAGGATACTTTTGAATTCTGAGCAGAAAAAACTCTGTCCCTTGCTCATGTGTGCAAAGGGCCGGAGTGTTTCAAAGAGACAGGGTACTAAGGACAAGTCAGAGCAGAGGTAAGATGCAGATCTGCGTGTCTGGGCACTCCTGCTGCACCTGTGATTGTGCAGCATGTTCCTGCTTTAGTCTTGGGTTTGGTGCTCCAGACAGGCAAGTGCCCACCTGAGGAGCACTGCTGTTTTCATCCTGGTCTGGGGGGAAGCTGCTGGCACTGGGCATAGCCGAGAGGGTGGTGATGGGAATCTGCAGCTCAGTTGCTGCTGGGAATTCGTGTTGCAGCCAAAGCAGGTCTAGGGGCACAGTTCTTTTGGTCTCAGCTTATCTCCTCCTGTGCTGTACCATGGTGGTAGAGGGGGACAAACCAGCACGCTGTCACCTACACTCCGAGCGCAGTGCAAGCACCACTGTGACTCCTGCCTGCAGAGGAGCAGAGGGTACGGCAGTGATATCCTCAGGAGCTGGTTCTCCAGCACTCCAAGCATGCCATCCTGCATTCTAACCAGTCCCTGGGCTCTGGCTCATGCAGAAATGTCACCTGTTTATCTCTAGTGTGCAGAGCACAGTGTGCACTCACAGACGTATCTCACACCGCCAACCTGGGCACAGGAGTGAGGCCTCCACTGCTCTGCAGGCATCCAGTGAGGACAGGGCTTTTCCTGCCTCGGGATTCTGGTCCTTCAGGCCAGTATTTGGAAGTAGTTATTCACTAGGGAGGCTGTGTCTGAATGAGGTGGTCCAAATGGCTGCAGTAGGATCTTCTGTCACGTGGGAACTGTGGGCCCTTGCGATGGCTTTTGGTTCTGCTCCTGTAGTTTCAAAACGTATGTGCCTTTCTGGGAGAGAGCTTAGTGGTTCAAGCAGGAGTCAATCCCTCGTGCTTACTTTGGCTTCTTTCTCCCCTGAGCAGTCTCCTGGTTCCTGTAATGTGCCAGCCGGTATCAGCCTCTATTTATCCCCTTTCTGTGCATATTTGTGACCATTTTGCTCGCTACAGCCGTGGTGGCTGAAGCCAAATAACATTTTCAGGCTGAACAGGGGTGGTAGCAGGGTGGTTATCAGATGGAGGAAATGCATCGTATTTGCTCTGGCCTTTGGCTCCCAGATAATGCAACGGCAAATTGTGTTCCTGGAAGCTGGGAGGTGGCTCACAAGATTACATTGCCTCGAAACACATGGAGGCAGCTTGTCACATGTGACAGAGGAGCAGAGGGGGAGGTGGAATTGGGGAGCATGGGTGCTCCCAGTGCTCAGCAAAGGCCAGATGTGGCTGATGGCTTTTCCCGTTGGGAATGCAAAGCAGCAGCAGCAGTTGTACCTAGGCCACTCTCCTGAAAAGACTTTGGTGGGTTTGGAGCATAATTTGTTTAAAAGTAGCTGCCGCTTGCAGAGCAGTAAGAGGTTATGCTTGTCTCCCAGTAAACATTTCCCTCTCCTCTTTTCCCCTCATCGTTCCTTTAAGAAGGTGCCTTTTGAAACCCTCCTCTTTTTAGGTTTGAATTATCTCTCCAGGTGGCTGGAGGTGGTTTGGTGCTTTGGAGGAGAGAAATCCAATGCTTGTTCCCTGCTCAGCTGGACATAAACATGAAGCAAGGCCAGACTTGGGAGTAGGTTCTGTGGTTCCTACCAGAGCATGAAGGGTCAGCACTCCTTGGATGGGCAGGGGCCAGTTCTCATGCACAGCTGACCTAGACCCTTGTCTCCAGAGGTTTTTGTTCCACATGTGCTTTCTTTGGGATGTAAGCACTTCCCCTGGAGCACAGCCTCAGCTGCTGGTGGAAGACTGGGATCAAGTTGAAGACAGAAATCTTGGCAAATGTTGTAAGGTGTAAAGAAAAAGATACGAGCAAAATGCAACATAAATCAAAAGCCTTTAGGATCAGGATTTTCCAGCTCTTGGCCTGTCTGAAGTGTGAGGCAACTGACAGTGACCCCGCTGATCCACAGTTCTTGCTCTTCTCCAAGATGTGTGATGGGGAGAAGTGTCTAAGCCAGCTGTGCCCCAGATGCACAGCTGGTACAGCTGCTCAGTGCTTGGCAGCCTGCCTGGACCTGGAGGCTGCTCCAGGGCCTGCTCTGGAGGCATCGCTCCAGCACGGGCTGTCCCAATAAACAGTGGGTGACAGCTGGATTGGCTGGGAGGAGTGTGGCTGCTCTGGCTGGTGCCATCATCAGCCCTGAGCTCTGTTGAAGAGGCAGCCTCTCATTTCACACCTCTTCCACGGGGGACCACCCGCAAAATGACCCCTTTGGGCCGTCCTGGGGTGTGGCATGAGAGCGATGCTTGCGGGACAGGTGCCAGCGTCAGTGCTGCCACTTGGCAGCACTTGCAACCTTGGCAGGAAGGTGCTCTGCAGCTGCCCAGGGGAGGCTCAGCTTGCACAATTCCAGGTGGCACACACTGCTACAAAAGCTCTTCCCTGGTGTTCTCCTTATTCATATCAATATATGTGTGTGTATCTATCTAGCTGATATCTTGGTAGATCTCTGGATGAAGTTGTTTTCCTGTTACTATAGCATGTATGCTATCTAGGCTTGTTCCTTTTAAATATTTTTTCTTAAATATTCACATTCTTCCTTTTTTTCTTATTTGTTTCTTGCAAACCTGTTTCCTAAGGCTTTGTTTCTGACTGTCCCTTTGCCTTAGATATGGTTACAGACTCAAAATCCTACACATTGAGATTTCATCCTTTGCATTTTTCCCTTTAGATTTTTCATTGCCTCTGATGGGTTGGTTAAAGTCCCTCTCCGTTTCTTTGCCTTCTGCAATTTCAAAAATATGTATTGAAATCATCTTCTTTTTTCAGTATTCTTAACTGATCCTTTGTAGTATTTGTTGGTTCTTTTCTCCTTCTATCTTGCATAGAAAGATTAAAAAAAAATAAATCAGCCTTTCAAGTAGCATTTCGCAAAACCATATGGACTACTTCTTAGTTCACTCCAGAAGATGTGTAAAGTGATGTTTTATTTTAAATATGCTTTGCTCAGGATTTTCCAGCTTGCTTCTGCACTTGTAGATTTAATATTTCCCCTCACTGCTTCTGTTTACACTGAACATTTGTTTTCATTTTCCAGTTATTGTTGTGTTGAGCACAGTCTTATCTCACCAGGTGGAAGTCAAATAGTCTGTAATTGATTGCACATTTTCCTATCACAGTCTATTAGTTCCTGCCAATTAGCTTGTCATCTTGTTGATAAGATTATTGCCATCTGTATGCTGTAGTAGCTGTGCTTACTGAGGGATATTCATGCAGAGGTGCTGATGAATGCAAGAGTCTGAGAATCTCTAGAAATGTTTCCTTAATCAATCTCCTCTCTCCTTACACCAATCTGTTGCACAAGGCAAGATGATCTTTGTCTTTACTGTTGTTTTTAATCCCTCCATTCTTACCCTGACTATTTAACAGCTGTGCTGTTCACTGTGAGATGGTTTCTGCACAGGGATGTTTTCTGTTCCTCACCGTACTGCAGAATTCCTCTTCTGCAACATCTTCCCTGGTTTTCTGTAGTCACTGATTTGAGGACTGGAGCTGTTTCACTTGGACCATCTTGTTTAATCGCCGTGGAAGAGGAGCAGCCCTGTGTGAATTTGCCTGTTTCTTTTCCAAATGATGTTCTGTGGCAATGGCCACGGGTACCATGTTTAATTAATTATGCACATTGGGAGGAAAAAGTATCTAATTTTGTTTTAAACCTGAATTTTTCATCAAATGGCATTAGTTGTTACGTTGTGAGAAATAGTGAACAATATATTCGTCTTCTCCTTTTTCCTACATCTCTGTTGTCACCCTCTTTTCAACAAAGGCATCTCTTCCTGAAATGAGGAGTCATTGTGTATTTGATCACTCTGTGGAAGAATTAATTCCTTACCTCTGCCTGTCCCTCTTCCATTTCCCTGTTTCTCCTGTGGGAAGTCTGGTGCTGTGTGGGTTCACCACAGATTAATGTGCTGACACCTCAGTGTTTGCTGGTTCCTTCCTGTTCTCCTACTACCTTCTCAGACTGCCTGTACACAGGTTTTGCTGCTGTTTTGCATCCTGATACACGGACACTGGTCACAAAAATGTTATCTTTTCCCCTTGTTCTCTCTTGCCTCAGGTATTTATCAACAGATGTAATAACAGTATTTTAAAGCCTTTCCTCACAGACATCCTTGGACCATCACAGCTGTAACCTATCTACCATGAACAATATCCTGTTCTGTTTGCCTCTTTTATGGCCTCTAAGCACAGAGCTAATGTCATCAGTTAACTACCTGCTGTAATCCCAAGAACTCCTTCTGGAGCAGGAACAGCTCATTTTGCAGCCCAGGGCTGGATATGCACAACTGGGGCTGGTTGTCTCCCTGCTGTGTGATTTTTCATCTACTGCTTGATTGCCTGTTCCCATTGCAGCTTCTGGAATGATGTCGTGGGATGGGGTAGTGCTGTTCCCGGGAAAGACCAGTGGCAAAGATCCCTGTGTGTGAGGGAATAGAGTTTGCAACCTGCCAAATTTCTGAATGAGGCTGTTTTGGGCCCTTAGTAAGAAGCAGCAGAGCGCTTAGCTGAGTTTACTTCCAGCTTTGCTGCCTGCCACTGCTCCTGGCCACAGCACAGTCCTGGAAATTGTGGGTCAGGCTGTGATGCGGGACCTTGCCCTATGCCCATGACCTCCCTGCTAAGGAGCAGCGACGAGAGTTCACCATGAATTCATATTTTGTCTCTTACCTCTTCCCAGCAGGTCTCAGGGCTTCGGCTCCCTCAGGCAGTGCTGCGGAGGCACCTGTGTGTGGTGGTCTCCCCCTTCTCCAGGGACAGTGTTGGGCAGAGAGGCGATGGAGAGCGGGAGCCAAGCGGTGCCGGCCGGGACAGAGCCCCGGCAGAGGCGGCGTGAGCCCTTCTCGCAGGCGGGGGGAACGAGCCCCTTTGCACTGGCCATGAAATCAGTCATGTGTAGGTTTTTGTCCAGCCCTGGGGGGTGGGGGAAGGAATGTGGGTTGGGCGAAGTCTAGGATTACACCACCGCTGAATTTTTTCTTTCCACACTTTAAATAGCCAGCACCTTTCGGTCCTGCCTTCGCCTCTCCCGTCGCCCGCGCCCCGACAGCGCCGTCCGCAAGGTAACACCTCTGCCCCTGTCCCCTTCTGCCCTGCGCCCCCTGTGCCCCTCACCCTCCCGGGGCTGCCTGGAGGAGAGGTCACGGAGCATTTTCTGCCTGTTTAATAATTTTCTAGTGTGGAGGGGTCCTCCCAGTCCTTCCTTTCAGCCGCTGTCAAATGCTTGCTGGTGTTTCTTCCTCCTCATGTCCCCAAGTGTTTTACAGGGGGACTATGTAGGGGGAAGGGAGAGGTTGAAAGTGCTGATTTGCCCTTTTTTAGTTCTTCCCGGATGGGGGAGAGTGTCATTTGTTGCCAGTGCCTTTTCCTGCTCTCCTGGCGAGGGAGTTGCAGGCAGGGATGAATGGCAGCGGAAGGCTAGGGCTGGGGGAGCGTGCTCTGCAGGGCATGGAGCAGGCTTGAGGGCTGGCACTGTGCAGAGCAAGGTGCCCTCCTTGGCACAGCGTCCTCAGCAATCTCAGCTTTGACACTGGGAATTGGGAAGGAACCACAATCCTCACACTTTCTCCTGTGGAACTTGGCAGCCAAGTGGGGCATCCTGCCTGGGAGGAACAGGGTCGGCTTCCCTCATCCTTCTAAATGGTGACCTCTTGGAGGTATTTGGGGGAAGGTGGGACGGTGGGGTGGTGACCTCCTGCTCTCTGCTGGTCTTCTCTTAGCACAGATCTATTTAGAGGTGGTGCCAAAGCTTCCTGAGAGCAGTACTTGGGGGAGCCTTTGCAGGCAACAGGCAGATG
This sequence comes from Ptilonorhynchus violaceus, assembly GCA_013397565.1. Lineage (NCBI taxonomy): Eukaryota > Metazoa > Chordata > Aves > Passeriformes > Ptilonorhynchidae > Ptilonorhynchus > Ptilonorhynchus violaceus. Next base: position 660,975 of record VZRJ01010160.1, read on the forward strand.
TTTGGAGTGGCAGACCCTGGGAAAGGCAAGATCCCAGATGCCCATGACTTCTGCATGCTTTGTCTTCCTGCTATTAGAAGGACAGCACCATTGTGAAAATCACCTTTTCACATAGCTTCATAGATTGTCAGCCACAGTTGCCACAACTGAAAGGAGAAACTTGTTTCCCTATTTCAGTTTGTCCTCTTCCTGTGCCTAAGATTTCTGCATGTTTTGTGGCATTCATCTGTAAAACCAGACCTTGTTAAGCAGCAAGAGAAGAGAAGAGAAGCCCTTATAAAATACTTTGCCAAGTATTTGATCCTGCTGTCATTTTCCTCCAGCCATATCTGCCGCAGTGGGAGATCCAGGCTGACTGAACTGCTCGGTCTTCTGTGTAACACTGTGCTCAGAGGATGGGCTTCCAGAAACAGGAGTGTTTTGAGAGGAGTCAATTTAAAATAATGAAACTAATGGTGGCTTATAAGGACAGGTTTTGGACTCAGTAGTGAAAATGCACGCATACTCTTGGCACCAGCAGGAATTGGTATGAGGAGCAAGAGAAGAACAGTGTGACATGTGTATGCATGTCTTCCCCCTCTCTTGCCTCCCATAGCCCAGATTTCTGCCTCCTTGCATGGCTTGTGCTGAATGTAATGCAGGAAACTCTTTTTGAAGGTGGGATGGATTACAGAGTCCCTGGCGCTGTCAGCAATGGTGAAATGGTGCCCACACACCCTGGCATGGAAAAGGAGAAGGAGGAAGAAGAGGAGGAGGAGGACAAGACCCTGGAGCGTGGTCAATGGAACAACAAGCTGGAGTATGTCCTGTCCGTGGCTGGGGAGATCATTGGCCTGGGAAATGTCTGGCGCTTCCCCTACCTCTGCTACAAGAATGGTGGAGGTAAGTGCAGACCTGGCCAGCCCCAGGGGCACCTGGTCACCAGCACCACTCAGTGATCCATCCCAGCTTCTCACCAGTGCCCAAATCATGAGTCTGGAGAGAGGATGCCAACCTGCCAGCATGGTACAGCCATGTGGGCCCTGGCCAGGTGCTGTTTTGAACCCGGTGGGACACTGAGTGGCAATGTCCCGGGGTTTCTGATGGCTGTAGCTCTGTTTCCCTGAGGTGTGTGGAGCTCTGGTCCTGCTGGTGAGGTGGATGGCTCTCTGCAGAGGGAGGCAGGAAGAGCAGGGAGGGGGCTCAGCTCTCTGAGCAGTGTCTCTCACTCCAGGCACCGCTTCCTTGAGGAGCAACAGGCATCCTTGAAAATCAGATGGTGGTGGGTGCAGGTGGCAAAACAGGGACATGAGTGGGAGGCCACAGGGCCCCAGTGTTTTTGAAGGCTCTGTGAGAAACTGCAGCATTTCCAGGGGGCTCAGGGGAACTGCGAGGAACTCTTGAACTCAGGTTCTGTGTGTCCATAGAGGGCTGGCCCCTGGGTGCTGGAGGCAGGTGGCAGGGACAGGGCAGAATGAAGGTGTTTTCCCTGCCTCGGTGTAGAAGCACAACATCCCTCCTGCACCCCATGGCACCCCCTTGGCATCTGCAAGAGCTGCAAGTGTGGGAGAGGGGACCCCTGCCTCTGATCCCCATGGCAGGGCTATGAGATGTGCAGATGGACGTGCCTGATGCAGAGCCAGGGAAGTGAGGTGTTGCTGCTGGCACTGAGGTGCCAGCACCCCAGGGCTGCTCAGGCTTTGCTCGGCTGTGGCCAGTGGCCAATCTCCTCACCCCAAGGCTGTGTTTGGTAGTGGTGGTGGGCTCACAGGGGATTGTGCCTGCTTTTTAAGGGGGACAACTGTTTAAAAAATGAAAACCCAAGGTTTTTCCCAAATTTGGCTCAGTGACATGTAGAGAGAGGGAACTGCTCTCCCTGTCTGGTGATTAGTTGCTAATTGGGCCCTCCGGAAGGGCATGGGAGAGGGGAAGTGGCACTTGGTTGGGAGCTGGCTGGGAGTGAGCGCTGGGGACCCAGGGCTGAAATCCCCTGGCTTGAGCTTGGGGTAGTCTCATGGGCCCCACTAAACTGCTTTCATCCCAGTGGCATAAAAGAGGATTAAACACTGTTTAGCTACTTTCACGCCATGCTTTGTTCAGCGCTTGTTTCTTTTCACCAGGTGGTCAGGCAGTTCCTTTCCCTGTTGAAAAAGAAAAATTTTCCGCATTTTCTTTTTCTGTGGGAAATGCTTCTTGGCTGCATGTTGAGCTCTGTCTGCTCCCACTGCTTCCTTGGGAACCTGCAACCTTCTTTGGGTACTATTCCTTCGATGGGAGAGGGATCTGGAATCCTGTCCAGGCACCCCTTGCCCTGGGTGCCAGGGGAGGGCTCAGGGAGAGCCCTGGGGAGAGGGGAGCTGCTGTGTGAACAGGCAAGACACAAAGGGATTTCTCAGCCTTTTTTCCCCTGGAGAAATGGGCCTGAAGCAAAGTTCTGTGAAGCTGCAGAGGCTATGAGGAGTTTGAAGTCTCAGACAGATCTTTAATCTCCAGCCCCCTTTCCATGAGGTTAGAGCAAGGATGGGGAATGAGACCCTTGTGCAGAGAGGAAATCAGTTTCTGTAGGACTTGTCCTGGGGCAGAGCGGTGTGATGAGGTGGTGCAGGACACAAGGCTCCCTCCTGCCTCATGGAACCCAGCCTGTCCCAGACAATGCTCTATCAAATCCCTTGTAATGCCTCAAGTTGAATTTTAAAAGCCACCTGAGGAATGCTGGTCCAGGCACTTGCTTCTCTCATTCTTCTATAAAGGTGCAGGGCCTTTATTTAATTTCCAGCCCCAGGTCCATCATGACCAGCCTGCAACCAGTAGCCCTTGTGCCAGCACTACCATCAGTGTGAAGTAGCTCTGCCCCGCTGAACTGTGTGTAGGCAGTGATGATAACTGCTCTCAGCTCTGGCTTTGCTTGCCTAAATACGAGCCTCTCCAAGAAAATGGTATCTGCAAAATCTGAGTTATGCAAAAAGCCACTTTTCCTTTCTTTAGGGATATTTTCACATAACAAAGGAAGAGTAGTCCCTTACAATTTAATGCTCAGTGTCCGATACCAAGGCCCTACATAGTAGAAAAAAACAACAAAGACGAACAAAAAATTGTTCTCTTTGCTCTTGTTTGCTCTGGTTTTCACCTCCAGTGGTGGGGTCAGGCTCTCCCTGGGCAGGTTGGCCCTGCTGATTGGGAAATACCAGGGAAGCCTGTCTGGTGGTGTGGCTGCCGGCACGGCACCCTCTTCTCAGCTCCTCAAACCTGCCTGTCCCAAGGCCCCCCACTGCTGAACATGAGAGGAGGGCACTGGGGCTGGTTCTGGGGTAATCCCACCCTGTGTGTGAGGTGTGACCCCACCTGGGGTGTGAGGGGAGTGGGGTAGATCATAGATCCTGGCCCAAACATGTCTCTGCAAATCCTTCCTTTTCTTTACCACCATTCTGCGTTATTTCACAACCCATATGTCAGGACCCTCCTGAAACCTGACATAACAGAGGTTAGGGGACAGGCTAGACTGCAGGCTGCAAATAAGGGAAACTTGGGCTGGAAATCTTGACCTGCCGCCTGGGCTCCCCTGGCTGCAGTTTAGTTAAATAGAAACTTTTATGTGACAACAATCTCTCTTGGAAATAGACTCAGCTTTTATGATGATATGATTCTGTGCAAGCTGAGAGTTGAGGGAATGACAACCATTTCCCTGCCATTTGCCCTCACCAATTTCTATTTACCGGTAGAGGCACAGCATGTGGGTAGATGTGCATTGTTCCCCTGGGCTGTCAGGTATCACAGGATCAGTAAGACTGGAAAAGACCTCTAAGATCATGGAGTCCAGCCATTAACCCAGCACCCCTTTCAGCTCCTATTTGTCCACAGGGAGCTGCTAAGGTGCCTTCCCTGTCTGTTTTGCTCATTCATTTTTTTTTTTTCAAGAAAGTGTAGGCTGTGGCTCTGTACCCAGCCAAGGTGAGCACAGGGTGGGAGTCCCAGCCAGTCCCCAAAACCCCCCTTCCCTCTCTCTGCCCCTGCATGCTAGCTAAGCTTCTTAATGAAATCTCTTGGGTTTTGAGTTCACTTGTGCACCAGGATTGTTATTTCCCATACGCCCCCACTGAGCTGAGCCCAGAGCCAGTTAGCATCACACGGGCAGGGAAAAGGCCTGTGCAGGGAAACCACAGCTGGTGGCTGGCTGGGTTGTCACCTCCTACCTTGCATGTCCCTTTGAGCCTGCCACAGCCAAGCTGCTGCTCCCTGCTCAGGTCTACCTCTTTCCCGACCTGTGTTGCTGCCTTTCAGCAGGGCTTGAGCAGCTCCAGTGGCACATGATGCAGCAGGGAGCATGGACCATCTTGCAGGGCTGTCTCCTGTGCTCTGTGGGGTAAAGGCCATTACTGCATTTAACATTAGCTTGAGGCAATCAAAAGCCTGATGCTTTTTATCTCTCCCTGCCTGTTCCATGACAGGGCTCAAACAGGAGGAGGCTGCTGGTGTGAGGTACCTACTTTGCTGCACTACTTGCTCTTCCTTTGCACTTCTGCTGCTTTTTGGCTATCAAATGATTGAGCAAACCCACAGACTGGGTGAAGGTGCCAGTCTCCATGTGCTCCTCAGAGCCTTGGTGCTGCCATCTGTGGGTTTGTCAGCTTATTCAGTCAGAATAATCAGTGTGAAAGGAGCCACCAACTTGATTAAAAGTTGCAATGTCTTTACAGCACGGTGTTCTTCTGTATTTCCATACAGCTATTGACAACTTTCTTCTCCATTTTTTGTAAACATTGAATTATTCATGTAATCACATCACTTCAGAAGATGAAATTGTGAGGAAAATCTCTTCTTCCTGGCATCCTGTCTGTGCTCTTCCCACTCTGACCCAGGCTGTTCCGTCCAGGAGGAACCTGCTTGGTGACAGGTTGGAGACAGCCTGACCCCAGGCACCCCATGGGGCTTATTTTTCCATCTGCCAGGTGCCTTCTTCATCCCCTACCTCATCTTCCTCTTCACCTGTGGGATCCCAGTGTTCTTGCTGGAGACAGCCCTGGGGCAGTACACCAGCCAGGGAGGGGTGACGGCCTGGCGCAGGATCTGCCCCCTCTTCGAAGGTGAGTGGGGGGAGCCTGGGAGGGCATGGAGAGGTGGGGAGACCCTGGGATTCCAGGGGGATGAGCAGAAGTGTCTCTCCCCACAGCCTGGATCATTATGCACCTCCATGCATCCGCTGCCCACCCCTGCTTGCCAGCCTGGGAGGGCCACTGGCTGCCCCCTTTCCAAAAGCTGGAAAAATTGATTGCCTTTTTTACCAAACACTGCTCATTATTACATTGCATCCTGATTTCCTTCTTCATGGCCACAGCTCTGGCCAGGAGCTTTGTGCCCAACCAAGGTTTTCCTCTGAGAGCTAAACGGGGAAAATGCTTCTGGTGGTTATGAGGAACCTGAAACATGCTGCTGGTTTTTTAAGTCAATGCTATGTCATCTTTGCGAGTTTGCACATGGCTTAAAACCTTACTGGTGAAAGGTGTCATCTCTCTTAATGAACTGTTAGCAGTCAGATCCTCTGTTTCTAACAGTGTTTCATCACAGTTTTCCAGCCTCAAGCCACTTTCCATGATTTCTCTGAAGGTCACAGTTGCCTCCCCCCCACGTCCCAAAACCTTTAGATGCTTCTCCAGCACCTCCCAGAGAAGGTGTGCAGTGTTAATATGAAAGCTTCCCAAAGAAAAAGGATAAATGAAAAACAGAAGTGAATTTTGTTAGAAGAGATGTGACTCTGCAGGTGCAGCACCATTGTGTTTCTGTCCCTTTGGGTGGCTTTCTAACCATAATCTACCCATCTCCTGCCCAGAGTCCCTCCCATTGCTGCCCTTTCACTGTGGAAGGCTGAGGCGAGGCAGCAGGAAGAGGGAGTCCCTGTGGCTCCTGGTTGGACGCCCACTGATGTGGCACGGGGCCTTTGGGGAGGGGAGGATGGCTCTGGTGGCCTCCCCACCGGCATTCATCCAGCAGCTCACTCAAAATGCAGAGCAGCAGGGGCAAACCCTGGGTGAGCAGCTCCCAAAGGGAATCCTGTTCCTGTCCCCTGGCATGTGGGTCACCTGTCTTTGGGGCTCGCTTTCTGCAGGAATTGGCTACGCCTCACAGGTCATTGTCATCCTGCTGAACTTCTACTACATCATTGTCCTGGCCTGGGCCTTGTTCTATCTCTTCAGTTCGTTCACCATCGACCTCCCCTGGGGCAGCTGTGACCACGAGTGGAACACAGGTGGGTGTGGAACCAGATCCTGGCTGAGGGAAACCTGAACCTGCTGCTGCCCAGGGCCAAGCCTCAGAAGAGTGTCTTAGCCCTGTGTGGGTGGGACATGGGGATTGGGGTGCTGGGTCACTGCAGTGCTGTTGGCACTTTTGAGGGAGAGGCTCAGTTGGTCTTTGAGAGAGAACACCAATGCTATGCAGTGGTGACCTCCCTGGTGATTCCTGCTCTGGAATCCAGCTGCCACAAGCACCTTCCTTCTTGGCATTTTTCAGTCATCCTGGTCTGTCTGTTAGTCACAGACCCGGTGCTGATTGGGACTGTGCCCACTGGAAGGAAAAATTAAATGCAATCATCTTAAGTGTCCTAGATTTCTTGCCAGCCTTTCCCTGGAAAGAATGGGTTTTTGTGCATCTTTGGGACTATACAAAATTTGTCAGTAATTCTCAACACTGTGGATGGAAAGGGAGGGATTTTTCAGATCCTCTGGTACTCCAAGCACTGCTGTTTACACTCCTTTTCTCCCTGGGCCTGTCCCACAGGGAATTGCATGGAGCTCCAGAAGGCAAACTCAACGTTCAACGTGACCAGTGAAAACGCCACGTCCCCTGTCATCGAGTTCTGGGAGTAAGTAAAGGACAGGCCTGTACACCCCTTCCCTCTCAGACCTATTTTCCTTGGGCAAGGGACAAACCTATTAACCTATCCTTGCCAGAAGAGGACACAAGAGGGGAAGCTGGGCAGGTCAGAGTGAAGGCTTTTAAGGGCAGCACTGTCAGTCAAGGCTAACACTGCTGGGCTCATGGTGTTTGTCTGGAGCTGTGCTGGCATGCCTCAGAGCCACCTGACTTTGGCTTTCTCTGATGCTGTGTTCCTCTCCCTCTGGACCTTTTGGCCTTTTTGGTCTCACTGACTTCTCTCCTTTGAGTCCATGCTGTTGTGTGACACCAGCATGTTCCTGGGAGGCTCTGGCATGGTAGGTGGTGACTTTTGTATGTGAACCAGTCTTATGTTAAAAATAGAACAAGTAGTGATGTTTTCGCTACAGAGTGACTAATATGCAAATTATGCCGAGCAGAGAAACTCACCTGCTGCTTTTAAACTTCAAAGTTTTTAAATTTTCTTCGTCTCCTGCGCTCTCCCTCTGCCTGCCGCCCACATGTGATTAGATGGGGGCCTGCCTTAGACCGCTTTTCCTGAGGCTGAATGCTGGAAAAATTCATGTTTCCATCACTGCTGTGATCATCCCCATGTTACTAGGGAATAAGAACATGGGATAGGAAATTTCTACTGTCCATCGCTTCTGACTCAGCATCTGTGCCTGCCCTCCCTGGGCGGAGAGGTAGGAGGCCAGCATTTCTTTGAGAAGCTCTGACCTGCCGGTGGGCTGATGGCACACTCCAGAGGCCTCTTCTGGCTGCAGTACAGCACCCAGTTAGTTCCAGTCCACCGGCACCCTTTGCACTGGTTAGAGTCCACATCCTTAGGAAAAGGCAAAGAGCAACATGACAAAGTGGTTCTGGGAGAGCAGTGTGATTTTTCCAACCTTTCTCTCTCTCAATCCACTGCAAGGCTGTGGGGCAGGAAGGGCAGCAGTGTGTCTTAGACTATGGTTCTCCAGCAGCACATTTATTTTGGGTTAATCGTGGTCTTTTGCAGCAGGGTGGCCATTGCTGCTGGGCTCCAGTGTAGCGCAAGTCCCTCTCTGCCTGTCTCAGGCTCGGGTTTTTGGGACTGTGTCATGGGATTTCACACTCAGATCGGTCTGTGTGGTGTAGGAGATGGAAGAGGATGAGTTCTTACTTTTGTGAGTGATAGGGAAGATTTGACATACACACCAACTGGAAAGGCTGCTATTGTCTGACCTTATTTGAACCAAGGTCCGTCTAGTCCAGGATTTTATCTCCACACTGGCTCCAAGAGGATGCTCAAGGTGGCCTTTTCTGACTGTGCAGTAGGATTATGGTGTTCGTGGTTGGATCTTAGTCACAGAATGGGATGCTGTGCTGCCCTGTGTTCTGAGATGAATTATGTAACTGCTTCCAAAGAGAAGCGGTGTGCTATGGAGAAGGGGTTGGACAGCATTGCTTCCTGGGGGGTCCTGATGGATTCTGCATGGTAAGTGCAGTGTATCCCTCACTTTGAGGTTTGAAGCATGTCGGAAATGTAGGTGAACTTTGTGTGTCCATGCGTGATCTGCTGGACTGGCAGTAATTTTCAGGGGAGAGCACTGCTTGGTTCCTCTGAGGTTTGCAGCTCAGACCTGAACCTTGCTCCTAAGACAGCTCTTCTCCCCAAAGCCATCAGGCACCGAGGAGGGGAGAATCAGTGTGATGTTGGGAATGTTAGTGGCCAGTGTTGGTGACCCTTGCCTGTTCCTTTGCTTCCCCATAATGCAGGAGGCGAGTGCTAAAGATTTCCGATGGCATCCAGCACCTGGGTGGTCTCCGCTGGGAGCTGGCTCTGTGTCTCCTGCTGGCGTGGATCATCTGTTACTTCTGCATTTGGAAAGGGGTCAAGTCCACAGGCAAGGTGAGTCCTTAGTTCAGGTCAAGCGTCTTCCCTTGATTACAGCTGGAGTGCTTGTTCTACTCACCTTCCATAGGTTCACACAGGTCCTAGAGGTCCCCTGGGAACTACTGTCTGCATAAGCTGGCAGGATCCTGTAGGGCTCAATGTGCAGCAGGAGTCTGAGCCAGGCTCTGTGGTTTTGGGTAGGAAAGGATGGGAGCACTGAGGCACCTCAGAGCATTAACTTCCAAGATATATACCCCAATCTAGTCCCTCTCCATCCACAGGCCCAGGAGACCCTGCAGTCTTCCTATGTATGGGGTGGTTGCATGTCCCCTCCCTTCCCACCACAGTGTGAGCAAGCAGCATGTTTTTGCCTCTGCTGGCAAGTGCAGCTGGAAAATCTCCAAATTCGTTAGATATAAACAAAGGTAACTGTGATGGCCTCAAAGCCCTCCCTGCCTCAGCACTGTGGGAGTTGTCTTTTATTATTTTTGTTTGTCCCAACTCTTCCTACAGTTGCTCATATTCTCCAGCAATAAAGGTCTCCTTTTCCTTTTCCCAGACTAGTCACCACAGTTATTTCTTTGAATGTTTTTGGGAAGGAGTGGTGTGACTGTCCAGCTCCATTCCATGCTCTGTCTGTTGCAAAGTGTGCCACTGTCGTTCGCACTGACCCCATTACTTAGTTTCTGCTACCGCCTCCTGACCTCATTCCCAGCCAGCTTTGTCTGGACCCAGCAAGAACAGATGGAAATGAAAAGGTTTAGTGTGTTTCCTAAATGGTGTCTTCTCTGCATGTCTTGAACAAGCCATCATGTGTGATGGGGTGTAAATTTTAGTTGCATCCATTTCCATCAAGTCGATGGCATGGATGTTAGCAGTTTCTCTTGCTTCCAGAATGGTCTGGGATTATGAAACATGACAGGGAAATCAAGCAGCTTGCAGAGATGATATTTTCTGGTTTCCATGGAGTAAAATTAGAAGAAAAGAGCAACTGCTTGCTGTGGTGGCCTGTTAAAAGAAAGCAGAGGCAGTCTAATAACAGCAAATACGATACTAAGATACAGCAAACATAGTGTGGGAAGTCCTGAGAAGAAATTCCATCTATTTTAGATACAAGTTCTAGGTTAAATGCAAGTGATTTTTTAGCAAAAAGTGCTAGTGATGGTGAGATCTTGAAAACAGAGACTTTCTTTTGGTGAAGCAACAATGTCCATAGGTTTATCAACCCTCCACATATTTCATAATCTGACTAAAATAATGGCCATGGGAATACAACCCACTGGGAAAGAGATATACCTTAATGCTGAGGGTTTGCCTGTGGAGAGTCAAACACCATGAGCTGAAAACACCCTGCTCAGCAGCAGCAGTTCTCATCCTCCAGCACAGGGACTGCCTGACCCCCAGGAGTGCTCCCACATGCAGGAGGTTGTCACAGATGGAACCACTTTGCTGAGGCATGTGGATCAGATTCAAATAAAACCCTGGATGTTGTTGACCAGCATGTGACAGAACGATCACACTGATCCCGGCAAGGTTCCTAGTGATGTAGTTAGTGCTAACAATGCCCAAGAAATAAAAAGATTGGGTCTGAGCCAAGCACTGAGTAATATCTCATTAGATCCAGATGTTCCTGTTGTTAGATAGAAGTTTGGCAATCTTAATCCAGGAAAACATTGTCCAAATTCAGACCTCTGGTCTCAGTGGAGGTGTGAGTGACTGTGGAGTGAAAAGCTTAACACACTAACTCACACAGGCTGTAAAGCACATAGGATGTTACCAAAATGTGAATCCAAATCATATCCAAATCAGACAACTACCAGTTTGTACTCTGAGCTCCTAAAATTGATGTTATTTAGAGATTCAGCCAAGAATGTGCAACCTTGCATCCTGGAAGAACGTGCACTAGGGTTCAAAGACAATGAATTGGTTTTATGGTTTTTGTTTTTATTCTTGCTTTCATGGGCTGAGAAAGTTTAGACTTGCATCCTTATTTTCCTGACTGAAGACTTTGCTTGTGTTGTAAATACAGTGATGATGGTTAAACTTGCAGGACCTGCAGATTTGATTAGCTGTTGCTGGAGAGCTCTAAATCACAGTGTTCTCGAAAATTTGAGAATATAATGAATGATAGTGTTTGCCTGTGTTGAAGGATGCTGTCCCTGGTTTCATCAGTGTTCAGGGTGCAGATTCAGAGGGACAGGGATGGATCTGCTCACAGAGACATCTCAGGCAATCCAGAGCCTCAGCAAGGAGGTGTTTTTCACTGACTGCTGCGGTGTTATCCAAGATGGTGATATATAGAGCAGGGCACATGAAATGCATAGAAAACCTGGAGCTGCAGATAGAGATGATAGTCTAGCACTGGTTTTTTCAAAGATGGGATATCTCTCAAATCCTGTCCTACAACACAAAACTCAGTCCTTGAGGAGTGTGTATCCTGACTTAGGGGAGGACTCGCATTGCAGGGTCAGGTGCTTTGGACATTGCTTTGTTCAGATGGATTATATCAGAGTGGATACAGAAAAAAATCCCTTTTTAAATCACTACTCAGATCATAAAGATTGCCCAGGGGCAGAGCAAAAGTGGTCATACTGTCCAGGGAAATGATATGCTTGTTCTCAGTAGGATGTCCCCCAGTGCAGACACTGCCAAAGATGTGTCACAGCCCGTGACCCCTGCTAAGGGATGGTGGGCTTTAGGTGCATTTTAAACCAACTTATTCTGGATGGATGGGCAGGTGTGAGAAATGGATCACTTCACATCATTACATTTTGCACTTCTTCCAGAGATGAGCTCTCCAGTGCACAACTGCCAGAGCTGAGAAAAGAGCTGTAGGGTAGCGTTCAGGTGAAGCATGCTGATGCAAGTCCTCACTCAGCACGTCCACACAGGAAAAACCTGAAGAAGCAACATTTCTTTTTTGGCCTAGCATGATAATGAACAACCTCTTTTCAAGGTGATCATTAATTCTTTTAAGGTGTGGAAGCAATGCAAAAGGATTAATGACATTACTTGAATTGTTGGGAAGGCTGCACGAGTCCTTGATATCAGTTTGTGTGGGAAACAGACTACAAAGTGGTGTCATTGTGGCATGCTACAGCAGTTAGCCTGAACAGTCCTGAAAGTACCCTAGTAAGCCCCAAACCGAGTGTCATATTTACCAGAGGTTAGGTCCCCAAAAGGATTAGCTGCTACTGGCTTCCAGCTTTCCCCCAAGGGATGTGGCTCCTTTGCTAGAGGAAGGGATTTTAACCCTACCTGAGTATGTCTGCATTGCTCGTGGGCCTAGTGGTACAAAAAGCAAGAGGACACGTGTTAAAGGTCCTGTTTGGGTCTGCATCCTTGGTGGTAGCTCTGAGACGTGCTGCCCTGCTCTGCCTGAAGTGTCCATGTTGGGTAATTGAACGGGGGTCACTCAGAGGCAGTGTCTGCAAGTCACTGCAGCAGGGAGAGGTGGGCACAACCCCTTTGCCAGTGCCAGCCCTGAGTTTGGGACCCCCAGTATTGTCCCTGGTGGTCCTTTAGTGGCAATAACCTTTCAGGGGGGTATCCCTTGTCTGCACACCCCTTAACCCTTGCCAATAAATGCTACAGAGACTGTCCCTGTGTGACTCAGACTCTATTTGGAGTAGGGATGTGCAAATGGTTGTCGGGGGCAGCTCCTTCTCTGATGGGTGTAAATATTACACCTCTGGCTTCAGCAGACCCACTCTGACTTCAGCCTGGAGACAGCCTGGCTTTCAGGATCTGGATCGCTCTTAGGACTAGAAGGGTTTTCTCTGGCTCCAGACATGCAATGATCACACGTTTCCTGGGTGCATTTCTTTCTAGTGCAGGGGACAGCACAGTGCTCAGCAAAGCTGCCTGACCTGTCCCCTGCCCCTCTGTCCCAGCCCAGGGGTCTGTGCCGTGCTGCTGGCTGGCATTGTGTGCTCTGGCCTGTGCTGCTCTCTCACACTTGTCCCTTCATCCTCCTCCCAGGTGGTATATTTCACTGCTACCTTCCCGTACATCATGCTGATTGTTCTGCTGATCAGGGGAGTCTCCTTACCCGGGGCATTCCAGGGAATCCTCTTTTACCTTTATCCAGACATCAGTCGCCTTGGGGACCCTCAGGTAAGGTGGAGGGGGGACTGAATGGCTGAGCTGTACTTGCATGGATTCCTGTGGCTGCCCTCACTCTCTCCTTTTTGTTTTCTTACTTTTTTTTCCAATTTCTTCTTTATGACCCCATTTTCCCCGTCTGTGGCCATAAGGCAGAGCTGTGATATTGCCGTGTATTCAGATAGGTCCCTGCTCTCTTGCCCTCCAGTGCTGTTATGATATTTTCCTGAGTTGATCCTGAATTGCTCAGGGGTATGGCCAGTGGGATTTAATCCTTTATCACGAGTGGTGCCAGCTGTCCCCCACTTTTCCTGGGCAGGCTCCTCTGCTGCAGAGCCAGGCGGTGCATGGGGTGCCGCTTTGCACTGTGCCAGCAGCCTGTGGGGATGAGCCCTGCTCCTGGCATGTTTGCTCCAGCTTCCTTGGGAAGCATGCCAGATGCATGGATGGTGGGAGCCATGGCATGCTGCAGCAGCAGTCGCCAGGATCTGGCTGCCTTCCTCACCTTCCCATCCCTGGTGAGAAATTCCTGCCTGTTTGACCGGAGGGTCAGCACCCGACTGCTGCTTTTAATCTCTTTGGGACAAGTTCTTCCATGTTAAATCCTGGCTCCAGCTGAGCTGCTGTACCAGCCTTTGTGTGAAGGTGTTTCCAAAGGAGATTAAAGGGTGCCTGCCTGGAAAATAGGCTAGCAAAACCCTTGGTAACCCCATTAACTCTTTCTGGTCTAGCACCAGTGCTGCCTTGGTTATTAAATTTGTGAATGGGAACAGAAGTGCTGGTGGAAGTATGGCTCTGGCTGATCCTGCTCTCCCTGATGGAGGGGGATGCCTGTTCCCTGAGTGTGGGGGGCACAGCAGTGTGTCAGGGGTCCTGGTCCTGCCTGTGCCAGGAGTGTGTCGTGGCTCCATGCGAGTCAGTTTAACTTACAGCTTAGGATCCAGGGAGCTAAACACGAGTGTCTGGTTCCCAGCTTTAGGCAGTCTGGTTTTTATCATGGGAAGGACTCAGAGTTCCTACTCAGCTTTCTGGAAGTCGCTCTCTGATCAAGGCTGTGCCTGAGCAGGGGGTGAGAAGGCCCTGTCTGCTGGCTTCTCTCCTGCTCCCTTGATTTGCCTGTGGACAGAAGGTGGGTAGGACAGCTCCCTCAGCATGGGGGTGCAGCAGGGCTTGGAAGGGGCTGAGAACAGGTCTGTGTTTGCGGTGTCTGTGTCTCCATTTGCGCTGATGAGGTGCAAGAGGCCTCTGAAATGAAACAATATTTTTGAATGGCGCTCCTTCCCTTATGAAAAGTCCTGTTGTTACCATGGCTGTGTTGCCCAGGGGACTGAACAAAGCCACCTCAGGCGTGGCATGGTTGGTTCTAGCTGTGTCCTCATTAGGTCTGTCCTGGCAAGCTTTTTCAATTGCAGCCTGTGCTTTAGAAGCACACTTCCTTCCAGCCTGGAAAATACTGCTGGAAAGGCAGAGTAACTCTTCAGAGTAAGAGGAGGGCTCTGAACCAGGGGAGGAAAACTTGCTTCTCCCTCCCCAGCTCCATCATTCCTTGATGAATGCTTTGCTTCTGAGGGAGAAAAGCAGGATTTGGCAGCAATGGTCGCCTTTCTCTAGGGTGATTTAACCATCCTACTGAACTGTGTAGCAGGACTTGAGGCTTCTCTTGTGTCTTCCCATCAGAGAGGGAAGGGTTAGTGCCCCAAGCCCCACATGTGTGTGGCTGTGCCCCTCTGTCTCTGTGCAGGGACTGTGGTGTGAGTCCTGCCAGCCCACAGAGGGACCAAGTCGATTATAATTGATTTGTGCTCAAGGGACAGTGAGCTGTAATTGTTTACCAGCAATCCTGCACTGCCCAGAGAAATGGAAGATTCTTTTGTGCTTGGGATTCTGGAAATAAAAAAAAAAATTAGAAATAACCTCTCCAATCTGAGCATTATGATAAGGCATCTCAAGGGGAGGTTGAAACAAAGGGCAAACAATATACAAGGGGACAAAACCAAAGCTCCTCTAAAGCATATGAAAAACTAGGTGAAAAGAGGGGATGAATTATTTATCAGATTCTACCAGGGGAGCAGCAGCAGCTGAGATGTGATTAAGTGTCAGAATATCAGGCTGGTGTGTGGAAATCATTGCTTTTCACCTGCCAAGTGACCTTGGACAGAACTGGGAAATCCTGTCTGTGAGAGCTCAGGCGAGTTGATTGATGATAGTCTCTTCTGGCCATGAAGTCTACAGTGCCCTAAATCTTCCTTCACCTTCATCTTCTAAATCCCTGAAATGCCTATAATTAAAATAGTAAATAAATTGCATTTGATAGGTAGATCAGACTATACAGAGAACTGCCAAACAAAAGTGTTGAATAATGAATACCAGTTATGCTCAAATATAAGCAGATAGCAAAACCACCAAGGAGATCATCTATTTTGAACTGTATGCCCCCAAAGCAATATAACCCCCCAAAATAAACACATAGTTCATTTTTTAAATGTAAAATATTTAATACTATGATGTTAGCATAACTAGGCCCAAAGTCTTTTCCCACTCCTTGATTACATTGCTGTGCTCCAGAAGGATCCTACCTATTTCACAGCATGGGTTGTGTTTTAACCAGCTGGGGGTCTTGGGGTTGTCTGCCATTTCTACTTTTGATCACTCCACCCTTTGCATTTATCAGTTTTATCAATTGTTTTGTTCAGTAGGAAAAGCTGGAAATGTATGAATGTGATTAAGGAGAGGGATGCATAGCAGGATCCACTAGTGAGAAGCTGAAATGAGAGGAATTCAGAGTAGAAATAAGATTTAAGTTCTTTTAATGATGAGTTTCGCACACTTTTCTCAGGTCTCTGTTGCTTGAAGCTTTCATATCACTGCCAGGTACAGTTTAGATAGGCAGATTTAAAGAGAAGACTGATGGGCTTGATGCAGAAAGTGCTGGCTTGTGTGTTTGGGTTTGCTTTAAGGAGAAGAAATGTAATAGTCTCCTCTCACTCTGGTATCAAGTCTCAAGTGATTTTAGCTAAATTCCATTAGATTTAATGAGTGAGAATGGAGGAGGAGTTAAACTCAGTAGCTTCTGAGCACATCTGTCTCTGGAAAAGCAGCAAGTGTTTCTCAAAGCCTCTCACTATTATTTCCCTCTTGAAATTTCCAGAAAACCCACTACCTTGCTGTATTTGCTTGTACTTATCCAGCCTTTATATAAGGGAAGAAGTTTCTGTGACAAGCTGCTTGCCACCCATTCCAGGTGTGCTGAAGGTCTCTGAAGTTGGGGGCTGTATCCCAGTTCTGGGGGCAGGGAAGCACCAGAAGTACCAAGGGCCAGCAGCGGTGTGCATTACTTTTTGAGTATCCTTCCCTATGTTCCTCTCATTCTCTTTCACCCATTTCCCTGGTGGTTGCTTTTTGGAGCAGTATTTGCCCCTGCAGATTTCCCACACGGATCCTGCTTCCCAACAGAAGGAAAGGGAGGCAAGAGAAGAAGATGCCCGTAGCTTTTTGGGGGGTCTGTCCACTCTGCCTGTGGCTGGGGAGGGAGAATGCTGGGGTCATAGTTTGGACCAGGGCAGCTCTTACTCCCAGTGCTGTGCTGAGGATAAGCCCCTCAGGCCACCACAGAGGGGACAAGAGGTGTGTGCATCTTGCAGGGCTGGGACCTGCTGGGTTAACCATGGGCCCCTGTAGCCACGCTGGAGAAGGGGTGTGAGCACCAGATCCTCTCCAAATTCAGGCCCTTCCTGCTGCTGCTCTGTGGCCAGCAAGTGCTGCTGCTTCCCTGGGAGAGGGGAGGGCAACCACGGGCCTGCTAAATATTATTTGTTCCCCTTATTTATTGTTTTCCCAGCAGGCCTTTGACTTGACCCTGTGTGCCGGGCTTGTGCT
The DNA here is from genome assembly GCA_013397565.1 of Ptilonorhynchus violaceus. NCBI lineage: Eukaryota > Metazoa > Chordata > Aves > Passeriformes > Ptilonorhynchidae > Ptilonorhynchus > Ptilonorhynchus violaceus. Next base: position 677,680 of record VZRJ01010160.1, read on the forward strand.
GTTGCCGGCACCCCGCTTGCCCCTGCTGAAGGCGAGTGTTTGTGTTGGGCCGCAGGATGTCCCGCTGTGCCGGAGGATGTCCCGCTGTGCCTGTGTGTGGACACGTGCACCGGCTGGGCTGCCTCTGGCATGCTGTGCTCGCCCCCACCAAGCACTCTCATACGCTGGCAGAGGGGCTGCCAGCCCAGGCACTGCTCCCACTCCGCCCCGGGGACAGAGGGCGGGTACCGGGCGGCAGGCAGGGAGAGTTGTGGCTCCCACAGCGTGCCAGAGGGGCTCAGGGCTGGAATCATCTCCTGCGCCTTGCTGGAGCAGTGCATCCCCATGGGGTGAATCACAGCTGTATTTACCTTAGAGGGCTTCCTCTGCCTCCTTGTCCCATACTTCTTCCCAGCCTTGCTGCCACAGGACCTGGCTGTGCAGCCCTGCTGAGTCTGATCTCAGCGCTGACATAGCAGGAAGGAATAAAGCTGCCTGTCTGTCTATCTGCCCACAAGCAGCAGGGCGGGGAGGACCATAAAGCCCAGCTTCCCAGGCAGCAAGGAGCATCCCTCAGAGCACCACTCGCCCCTTTGCGCTTCCCTGGGGCAGGCAGCTGCGTTCCTTGGGATGAACCAGAAACCTGTTTATTTTCTCATGGTGTTTAAAGTAACTCCAGTGGTGGGAGGGCCCTCCTGGGTCTAAAATGTCCCTACAGGTCCCTCAGTGTCCTGAGATGTGGGGGCAACATGAGGTCAGTGCTCTCAGATGGAGCATTGTGAGGACCTCGAGTGCTGAGACAGGGAAATTAACTAGGGAACAAAGTCCCTGTTCCCCATTCCCAAGGAGTATTTTCGAAGTAGCTGGGGCCCAGTATTGGCAACATGATGGTTGGCTGGGCCAAAGGACCAGGAATATTTTACAGAAATGTCAGTGACCTGTTCCCTGCCTCCTGTCTGCTGGGGTAAATGGGGATGGGGGGAAGCATTGTCCTGGACCGTGCAGCACGGTGATGTGCTCTTTGCAGCAGGGCCCCGGCTCTGTGCTGCTGCAGCACTGCAGGATGTGGGCTGCATCTTTGGGCTGGGGCCTGTGGGCCACTCCCGAGTGAAGGAGAAAGGCAATCGTCTGGAAACTGTGCCCCGGGAGCCTTGCAGTGAAACCTTAGGAGTCACGATCTGCCCTTCTAAGGCAGGGATGTGTTTGTGTGGTGCAGTGGGTGGCTGGTGGGTAGTGCCAGCGCCACAGGCTGACTCGTGAGCCGTGATGGCGTGGGCAAAAGAAAAGCTGGTTGAACTGTAGCTCAAGATTTGAGTGGTTTTTGCTCTCTGCTCTGCATTACACTGAGTGTGACCCTCCACATAGCGTGTACCCACTCCATGCTGTGTCATCTCTGCTTGCTGATGGGGACAGTTTGGTGCTTCTCAGCATGCCAACTATATTTGATGTATGGCATCCACTGGGGTTCAATAACGTTTTGCTCGAAAGTGGTCTTTCTGTTATTTGTAAGTGCTTTGAGAACTTCCTAAGGAAGGATCTGTTTCAGTACTGGGAGCTATTACAATCCAGTACAAGTAATAAAGCGAATATTGCTGAGAAAATTAAGGGATGAAGGAATGGCCATAACCATCTTAGATAACTGCAGCTCAGGTGTAGAGGTTTTGGCTAAAAACAGAGAGTAGGAGGTTATTGCAAACTGGAGCAAACAACATGTTCAAAGAAATTGAATTATGAATTAAGTAAACTGGATGGTTTAGAAAAATGCAGACAGACAACAATTAAATCAAAATACCCATGCTGCCAGTATGCCAGTAAAATCTGAACAGGATAAGCTTTACCAGTCTCTTTGGGAGCAGAGGCCAGAGAACAGCAGGATGCTTTTATCTGCAGTGGAAAGAGAGCCCTGCCTGACCCCAGCTCTCTCCTTTAGAAAGAGTGGTCTGGAACAGCTGAAAAAAACATTTCTCTGAGTCACTGCAGGGACAGAAATGAGCACAGGCAGCAGATTGGAGAGCAAAGCTTTGAGCTGCTGTTTGCTGAAGTGAGTGGTCTGTGTAGCCCCTGTGAACCTGTGGGGCTGGATGGGCAGCAATGCTTCTGGTGAGAGGCTTGGGGAGGCTGCACTCCTTCTGCCCCCAGTGATCCCACAGTCCTGGGACTTGCTGCTGCTGCTGGACTCCTTCACCAGTGGGTCAGGAGCACACATGGCATCAGTCTTGTTGGAGTCCTGTGACCCCCAAGCGATTTGGAAACTGCAAGGTGGCTGGTAAGGTTGTAGATGTCTCTTGGTCTTTGGCCCAAGAGTTGCAGTAACCTTTTAAAACATGAAATAATGTGCAGGCAGTCCGAGTTGGTCTTCACAGTCATGCTGACTAAGTAGGATCAAAAGCTCTGCAAGTCAAGCTTAGCTTTATTTACAGTTTCAGCCAAAGGCTGCCTTGCTTCAAATGGGATCATATGTTAAGGCAGGTCCTGTATTCCCTAAAGATATCGTTTCGGGGCTGAACTCCCACACAGCCAGGTGTGCACCCCACTGGTGTGAAGTTGGGCAGAGCAGGCAGCAAAGTGAGGAGCCCAGAGACCCCACGCTGGTCTCTGTGACACAGTTGAAGTTATCACTGGATTTTAGAAATGAGCCTTGTCATAAGCCACAGAGCTCATGAAGCTTGGCCTCTTGATATTTGGCTTTCACCACGGCTGGTAAAGCACCAGTTTTTTTTGTGCCCCAGGGATATTTCTCCTTTGCTTGTGTGATTTATCTGATATTTAACACTAGTTGACTCTTCTTCCCTGTTGCTTTCTGCTCAGTGGGGACCCTGAATTCCTGGCTTTTTCCTGTTCCCTAACTGTTGTGCAGTTCATAGGTAGGTGATATCCCTGAAAGTTTCTGACAACTGTTAAATCTGGTTGAAAAGCATCAACTGAGTCTAATGTTATGACAAGTGTGGGGTAGGCACCTTAATGGCAAAAGTCTTGTTATCTTGACAAATGAAACTATAAGAGCTACAAACCCCATGAGAGGGTGTGTTTTGAGTTCTAATTTGATGAAAAACAAGAACTCTAGCAATGAACAGCAAAATAAAAAGCAAACCTAATAAAACATTTCACCCAAATCTGTGCAAAGATGTTTAAATTATTGATGAAAACGTGTCGGCTGGCCCAGCTCACCTCAGTGTCTTGCTGTGCCTAAAAGATAGCTGCAAAATGAAAGCTGTGCCCTTACTGCCCACAAGCACAGGGATGCTTTAGGAATAAATTTTAAAAAGGGCTTTGATCTTTTTCTAATATTTTTGAACTGAAAAATTAATACCCTGTTCTCTAAACCCATCTTCCCATTCATCTCCAAAAAGAGTAAAATACACCAAGGTCAATCAATTTTTTGACTTCCCAGTGCCTCAAATTAGTTGTTCCAGTCCCACCTTATCACCTGTCCCTTATCATTCTACAAATCAGAGATTTGATCTCATTCTCTGTTTGATCAGAAACCCAGAGGCCTGGGTTTCCATGGACTTAAGTGAAGGTTGCGGGGTTGAATGTTAGACAAGATGCTTGCAGACAGTCAGGAAGAGCAGTTGCACCAAATCTAGCCCTAGAACACTTCGCTGTCTCTCCCTGCTGGGGTTTGCAGCAGTGGGCAGGGAGAGGATTCATTCCGTGTATTTGTGCCGTGAGCTAAATCCAGAATTTCTTCCTGAAAAGTGACAGCTAATGGGATGATAACAAGCCTTTGTAAGGCACATCAGCCCAGGAAGGAGAAGAGGTAAAAATAAAACCTCTTGCCACATGATTGTACTTTGGCCAGTATTAAAGAGGAAAGGCAGAACCCTGCATTGGTGAGGGTGGCCTGAACAACAGGGGTGGTCGGGCAGGTGCTACCCAGCTGACCTTTGCCTCAGGACATGAGGTCTTGGCTGACAGATACAGGTGTGATTTGAAGTCATGAAAATCACTGTGGTGCTTTCCATTGGCTCCTGTTCTTTTCAGAGAGGCTCTGGGGCAAGGCTGGCATTTGTCTGAGGGCTTACTGGCCCTGCCACTCTGGGAAAGGAGAGTATAGCCAAATGGAGAATTTTCTCACAAAGTTGTCCCAGTAATACTTTTCTGCTTTTCTTTTGTCTCAAGAATGTGGCTACCCTTCAGCATTGGTTGAATGATTGTCTTATCTCTATTTTATAAAACCCCTAGGAGAAAAGATCTTAGAAAACAGAGGTTTATTTAATAATCTTTGTCATTGCTTCATTCCTCACTGTTGGTTCCTGCTTTTGCTGTTGTCTGCAGAAGGCAGTGACAGTTGAATTGGTGACTGCACACAGCTAGGCTTTCAGATGAAATTTGGCATTGACAAATGTCAGCCTTGGAGCACTGGGATGTGCTATTGACAGTGAGAGCAAAGCGCCTCATGGGAATAACAGTGTTCTTGTGTGTTCTTTTAGGAGCTCTCTTTTGCAATCAACTCTGTTTATTTCTAGTACTCCTCCCCAGTTCAATTTCTTTCAAGTTTTGGAGCTTTTACGTTAGGTCTTGGAGAGAAGGGCCACGACCACAAGCTGTGTCTACCTGTGCTGGCCAGTGGGAGACTAGGCTTGCCCAAATCAAGTACCCTCCCTCTGGTAACAGAGGGATCCTTCAGCTCCCATGCAAAGTGTTCATCTGGTCACTTGCTGCTGGAAGGCTCTGGAGAGTTGCAGGGTGCTGCAGATTTGTCAAAGAAAGAAAGAGGTGGTGACGAAGAGCTACATGTGATTTGGGTTGACAAGGCTCCTGATATATCCCTTCCCTTTGGCACCCTTAACCCCCCTGGGTGCCTCACTGAGCACTGTAATTCCTGGCACTGTACAACCTTCCTCTAGAACAGGCTTGTTTCAATGCTGAGGACTGCTGATCTCCTGATCCCTGGCCTTTCTGGTGCTTGCAGCAGCCTCTGGGCTCTGCCTCTTCCCATCTGTGCAGTGTCTGTGCTGGCCTTGTCTTCTCACCTATGTTTGCATCTCCCTTGCAGGTCTGGATGGATGCAGGCACTCAAATCTTCTTTTCGTATGCAATTTGTCTGGGATGCCTGACAGCTCTGGGCAGCTATAACAAATACCATAACAACTGCTACAGGTAACTGGAGCATGGCTCTGCTGCCTGGAGCCTTCCCCTCCCTGAACATCAGCAATCTGCTGGGGGCTGCAGGTCTTTTCAAGTGTCGTGATTTCTGTTTCTACTCAAGGCATAGGAGCATGGCGCTCAGCCTTGGCATAGGAAAATTCTTTGCAGGGATTTTCTCCCCAGATCCAGCTCTCTGTGCTTTATACCCAAGGGAATTTTCTGCCTGTCCCCTCTTCCACACCCAGCAAAGTTAGATCCTCTTCACTAGCTTTGTGACCCCAGCCCACACTCCAACCTCCCCTATTACATGGGTGCATGAGTAGCCACAGGGGAAGCAGAACTGTGAAATTTAATGGCTCCAGAGCAGAGTCCTTTCACCTTGTGATTTATCTTTCCATGGTTCATTTGGACCCAGTGACGAGCACAGTTGTCAGTGCCCTGGGTTTGTCTGTGCTACCTATGGTTACATATGAGCCCGCAGGTGAGACTTCTGTCTATTGCATGCTGGACTGCAGGACCAGAAATGGACCAGGTTGCCACATAGAATCAGGCTGCCAAGTTGAAGTGGTCAACTCAACCAAAATAAACTCATTTTGCTGTAGTTGTATTAAACATCTGGAGCTGGATCCCCCAGGGTAAAAGGCTTGCATGAGAGGAAGAGGCCATCTCTCTTCCCTCACTTTTTCTGCTAGTTGGGTTGCTCCTGGCACTGAGTTCTCCCTCCATCTTTTAAATTAAAAATTATGATTGTTGCCATCGAAGGTCCAGGCACACCACTGGCTACATGATCCTTGCTTGGCATCTTTCTCTTCAATTTAGGAGAAGTTCATTCCTAGTGCAAGGCTGCTTCTCCAACAGCAGCTGGGCTGGGGCTCCTCTTTCTTTTCATGCCCCTTCTCTCAGATTCAGTTTTGAGAGAAAAAGCTGTAGCAAGAGAAGAGATAATGGATCTGTCTCTGGCTTTCGGCATGTCCTTGGACATTAGCCCCTTTCATCCCCAGTCTAATATGTAACACAGAGATGATGATAGGGGCTACTCAGCAGCAAGGCTGTAAAGAGTTTCTGTAACTGCAGTTGGGAGTTGCTGTAGAAAGGGGAGAGATGTCTGTTTGCACACAGATCCTTTATGCTGTTTGGCTTTTCTAGGAACAGTGTTGTTAGTTTTGGTGTCAAACCTTTGACTAGCCTGTTCCCAGGCACGGACCCAGTTTTAATGAGTCACTCCTGTGCTCTATAGGCTTGGTTTGGATAAGAAGACAGAACCAGGCTTTAACCGGGGAGAAGGACATCAGCATGGTGCCCCACTTTGTTATCCCTGGCCAGGTGTAACCTTTGGTGACCTGGAAGAGAAAAGGATGTGGGCAGTAGGAACTGTTGTTCATATCGCAGTGGTCCAAGATGGCATCAAACAGCATCAATCATTTCTTGTTTCCTGTCACAGCAGGGGAATTCTTCAGGTCTTTCTGGCTCCCTATGCAGAGACCTCTTTGCTCTGTCCATCCCCTCATTTTACTCTCCACCACAATACCTCTTCCCACTTGCCAGATAATGGGAGAGCACCTTCCAGCCCATGCCTTTCCAAGGAGGATTTGACCTGTCATGCATACATCCAGGGGAAAGAGGGAGAAATACCAGGAAAGAAGATGAACTATTTGAAATGTGGGAATTTGTATAAAATGATTGAGAGTACAATTTGAGAGGAGAGCAGGCAGTTCATAGCAACTGGAGAAATGAGGTTCTGGCTTGGGCTTCCCATTGGGTAGCTGGGCTTGGTGGAGAGTGACCTTCTTTTCCAGCTGAGAGATTCAATGGGCCTTAGAAACCAAATGCCAAGCCAGAGCACTGGTGTTAAGTGCTGTGCAGTCCTTGACAATGCAAAGAGCTGTGCTTTGGAAAGAGTAATCTGAATTTGTATGATGCAGGGGCTCTGCATGAATTGTACTTTTTCCTGTGGAAAAGGTTGCAGACCAAGAATAGACCTAGTTAACATGCAAGGAGGAGCACAAAGCCCCAAAAATGCTAGATAACTAAAGACTGATACAGAAAAATCACACTGGATTTGCAGAGCAGCATTTAATAAAGTCAGAGCAGGCCATGAAATGCCAGAAGGGGTGCATTCAGAATATCTCAGAATGATGCTGCAAATGTTATTGTTGTCCCCAGGGTTGCAGTCACAAGAGGACTAGGGAGACTGGAGCGTGAAAAGGAATTGGATAGATAAGAGACGTTCAGTTTAAAGTGTTGATGGATGAGAACGAGATGAAACAGAGACAAAAGGGAATAGATCAGAGAAAATAAATTGGATGGCTATGTTTATCTTTTTCCCATAATGCAAAGACCAGGAGGTACCTAGTAGTGCTGAGAACCCAGATGATTGTAACTGGTCTGAGAAATCTATTAAGGAAAAAAAACATGTTCCCTTCTCAGACAAAAATAAACTGTTACATGTTGCTACAGGAGGGACCAGGGGAGAGAGAGGAAAAAAGAGAAAAAAACCCCCTGGAATTTAGATGTGTAGGAAGACTACCTCATGAGTGAGGAGCTTAGGTGAGGAATGCGTCTTTATTCTGTCCTTGGATAAAGCTTTCCCTTGGGGGAGTCCTGTGTTGTCCCTGCTGGGACATCTTTCTGCAGCTCCTGGTGCTGAGCTAAGGTGCAGGTGTGCTGGGAGAGACACAGTGGCTGGGGCAGAAGAGCAGGTGCTGCCCCGGGGGGCTGCCATAGGGTGTGGGTCATACCTGGCTGATGCTCTGCTCCCTTCTTCCAGGGACTGCATGGCCCTGTGCTTCCTCAACAGCGGCACCAGCTTTGTGGCTGGCTTTGCCATCTTCTCCATCCTGGGCTTCATGGCAGAGGAGCAGGGTGTGCCCATTGCCGAGGTGGCTGAATCAGGTGAGTGGAGACCATGGGGGGATGGGGCTGTGGGCGTGCTGCCCCTTGAGCCCCCAGTGACGGGGGGATGCCTGCAGGGTGCCCTCTCTGGGGTGAGCAGTGTTGCAGCTGCAGGTTCTCATTCTTTGCTCTCTGCCTCCAAAAACCAGGGAGAAATAAGTGCACACTCATGAGATACTGAGACGCAATGGCTGTGGATTGGGATTAATATAAGCTGCCTCTATAGGCAAGGGATGGGGTCAGACAGCTGCTGTCTCTTGTGGGGAAGGTGCTGTGGGTGACTGCATGGCATATGCCCAGGCTTGTGCTGCGCTCCCTGGGCTCAGAGGCTTCCCCTGGCTCCCAGCCCTTGCAATAGTGATGCAGAGGTTGCTGTGTCCCCTACCTTCCCTTCCTGCTTCTCCTTCACTGCTCCAGGAGAGTTTCATGCACTGTGCAGGTGTAACTGGAGTGGGAAGCTGCATGGCCACAAGCTGTGCCTTGGCTGTGTGGCTGTCGCAGGCAGGTCTGGACCAGCTGTGCTGTGCTGCTGCTGCTGTGCCATTGCCTGCTCTGAAAGCCCTTCTCCCTGCAGGGCCTGGCCTGGCATTCATCGCCTACCCTCGGGCTGTGGTCATGCTGCCCTTCTCCCCCCTCTGGGCGTGCTTCTTCTTCCTGATGATTGTTTTGCTGGGACTGGACAGCCAGGTAAAGCTGCAGGAGCAGTGATTCCCTATCAGACAAAAGCCACAGTCTCTTCAGAACAGGCTTCAGCTTGGCTAAGGGGGAGCCAGTGGGGCTGGGAAGCTGGTCAGGATGGGCTGACAGAGGTGGGATCTCTGCTTTTTGCAGTTTGTCTGCGTGGAGAGTCTTGTGACAGCTCTTGTGGACATGTATCCCACCATCTTCCGCAAGAAGAACCGCCGGGAGACCCTCATCCTGCTGGTCTCCATCCTCTCCTATCTGGTTGGGTTGGTGATGCTCACAGAGGTATTTTGGGCTCAAACCACTCTCGTGGTGCTTGATGGGACAGAGTGGGGTCTGGTGGGTGATGGGGTCCATGCTAGGCCCAAGAGCTTGCTGCTGAGTCCCATGCTCCTGCACAGAGCCTGCAGGAGGCTGCCCTGCCCTCCTCATGCCATTCGCATTTTCCCTACCAGCCCTTGCCCCTTGTGCCAGTCACAGTTCTGACACTTGTCCTGCCAAGACTGATAGCTGGAACTTTGGACAGCCTATATTTTGGTTATAAATTTATCTTTACACAAGGCAAACATTTACAGCTGTAGCCTGTTGCATAGTAAGTAGAGTGCCTTTGTCCTTCTCTTTCCTCCTGAATGGAGCTACAGGAACACTTGGTATAAGGAAACTTGTCAGGCCAGAGTGTGACCCTTATCTATTATACTGATATCCCCTGTATTACCCTTGTGATTAATTGCCTGGGAGCTAAACTGTTGTTTAAAACCCCTAATTCTGCCTAGCAATATGTGTCTGTGGATTGATGCTGCCAGGATGCTCTTTGCACTTTCTGTTTTCATTTGGGCGTAATTTTTGAAAAAGCTGTCTTTGATGATGTACATTCCAACATCATGCCTGGATTTACAAGCCTATTTTGTAGGCAGACCTGGGCAGGGAAACAGCCAGGCTGCATGCACAGTTACTGCCTTCTGCAAATTGGGGGTTTTAAGTAAATCAGATGGATTGTGTATCTTGAGGGTGTTTCCATCCTCACTTCCAGCTACAAGAAATGCTTTGTTTTTGTCTTCTCCTAAAACATCCTCATGATCTCTGGCAGTCAGTTGCCCTCCCCTGCCCTGAAATAAAGGGTTGCAGAGACTCTTGAGAGCAGCAGGGTGGCTGCATGTCTCCATCAGGCCTTGAGCACATGGGATCTGCTCTTTGCTGTTGGCTAAAACCCTGGCCCAGAGAGGAAGGTGCCTCCAGCTCTGGGGAAGATTCTGAGTTTGTTTCTGGCTCTGGCTGTAGCTCTTTGCCTGATTCCTCTCCCCTCTCTCTCACCTTGCTGCCCACTTGGCCCTTCCCAGGGTGGGATGTATGTCTTCCAGCTCTTTGATTACTATGCAGCCAGTGGCATGTGCCTGCTCTTTGTGGCCGTCTTCGAGAGTCTCTGCATCGCCTGGGTCTATGGTGAGTATGAACTGGGGGGAGGTCCCCAGCTCTGGATCTCAGACTTTCTTCTGGTTCATCCTCAAAATGCTGGTCTGTAGCTCAACTTGGTAATTGCTTCGCCGTGCAAAGCAAGGGTTTCTTGCTTTGGTGCCCCTGGACTCAGCCGGCAGGGACTTCCTCACAGGAACACCCTGGGAGATCTGCTTGGCAGACATCCCCTCCATGTTCCTATGTGCTCCTGCTTTTGAGACCCTCCTTCCTCGGGGACTTGGAGCTGTCTGAAAAATCTTTTCTCAACCTGGGTATAGAGGGCTTTGAGACTCTCAAACATTTTGGAGAGCCCTCTCTCAGCCTTGACATTTTCAAGGGATAGGTAAAACCTGGGCTCAGGTCCTAGCCTTGGTGATGCTGAGGGGCTGGCCCTGCTGACCCACTGGGCTGTTCTGAGGAGAGATGAAGGACAGGACAAAGACTGAAGGTGGCCACACTCCTGAGGAGCTCTCCAACAGGACTGTTGGCTGTGCTGAGGCTACTGCACCCAAACAGTGGTGAAGCAGGACCCTGGCCATGCAGATTCTGCTGTCCTCTTTCCCTGGTGGCACTGAGGGATCCCATCCTTGCCCTCTTCTGCAGGTGCTGAGCGTTTCTACGATAACATTGAAGATATGATTGGCTACCGGCCATGGCCCATCATCAAATACTGCTGGCTTTTCGTCACCCCCACGGTTTGCATGGTGAGGGCACATGGGAGGAAGAGTGTGGGGAGGAAGATGGGCACAGCTGGGTGCCTGTGAGATACAGACACATACACATATACAGAGGGATGTGCATATGTATGGGGGGGTTATGTGGCCTGTACTATGGGAACCTCTTGTTCTGTGTGATTGTAGCTTTGGGGGCCAGGCATGGGGCTAAACAATGGGCAGAGGCTCAGCTGTGAGGGAGGTGTTTGCTGGTGGGACAAGCTCCTCGATGCTATGACTTTGTTTGACTGGTGTCCCTTCTGTTGCTGTCCTGAAGTGCTTCTTGTTACCATGAGGCTCTGTGCAGATGTGTACTCACCGGGAAGACCTCTCTTTGCTCATGGTGTTGATTTTCTTTCCCTTTTTTTCTTGATCTCTTGCACCTTGCCAGGCAACCTTCCTGTTTTCTTTGGTGAAATACACCCCACTGACTTACAACAAGAAGTATGTGTACCCGTGGTGGGGAGACACCCTGGGCTGGCTGCTGGCCCTCTCCTCCATGGTGTGCATCCCTCTCTGGATCGTCTACAAACTCTCCACTGTCAAAGGCTCCCTCAGAGAGGTGAGGTTGGTGCTCTGGGATCAGGGCATGGGCTGTGCTTCTGTGTTGAAGTCCAGAGGACTTTCTTGCAGAGGAATCATTTGTGTGTTGCAGGTTAATTAGCAAGGAGCCTAGAATCAATCAATTGAATAACTGCTCTAACAAACTTGGTTTTTTTTTAAGTTCTGCCTTGCTGGAAGGCTGCTCCAAGCTGGCTGTTGCCTCTTGGTACCCTTTTTTGTATTTCTTCTGTCTCTTTGCAGGTACCACTAGGAAAAATGTCATTAGATGGAGAGGAAAAAGATGATCTCCATGCTGCCCTTAACTAAGGCTTGAGGACTAGCTCTGAGAAAGCTGACCATAATGCTCAGGGGATCTGGACCTGAGTTCACCAGTCTATGCTGAGGCTATAGGGCTGGAATGGAGGGGATCACAGGGAATTTGGAGTTTCCATCACATTCTTAAGGCTCTGGGTCTGCCCTGCTTCCAGAGCTGCTGTGATCCGTTGCTGATTGCACTGGAGGAGCAGGGAGGTAGAAAACCATGCCTTGCTCCAGATGAGCATCCCATCCCTGCCACAGCTCATGGTTGCAGCAGGAGGTTTCACAACAGTCCTGAACCCCCAGGATCCCTCTCATTCTCTGCCTCCTGCAAGTTCAAGAAAGGGTTGAGAGAGCAATGGGTCTCTGACCCCTGTGTCCAGCACAGACAAGGAGAAGTGGGAACAGCTGCAGGGGCATGGCAAGGGTCACACAGCATTATGTGATTTGAGAGTAGCCCCTTCTGCACTTGTTGTCCCAGTTAAATCCAATCCTGTGTGCACAGGCTCTCCCTTTCCAGGCTGTGCTGACGACCTGGAGGTCCTTGGTCACCAACATTTCTTTGGACTGCTTTCTAGCCCTGGCCTGGAGCAAATGGAGGACAGAGATTTCCTACCATGTGTCAGATATCTCATGTGCTCAGTGCTTGACTTGGGACAAGTGGAAGATGAGTCTGTCCCCTCAGTTTCTGAAGTGCTGACTGTCCTTGTTTTGGACATCTCCAGCATACAGGGATCAGACCTTCAGCCAGGCTTGGCTGGCTGAATGAAACCCGTGACTGAAAGGGGTGGGCCCAGATCACCTTTTGTCCTTACAGTTGTGTTTAGTGCCTGTCTTTGCCTTCCAGAGGTTCCGCCAACTCACCTGCCCACTTGAGGACTTGCCTTCCAGGCCAGTCATGGGACAGCCCCATCCCTCCACCAGAGCTGGCCTCCTGGTGCTCACAGAGATCGAATCTCACTGCTAGGACCAGTGTGGCTCTCCCTTCCTTTCACCCAGGATGGTTTCTGTACAGCCTTTACCACCCGTTGGATAATGCAAGGATTCTTCACTCGCCAAGAAGAGAGGGATTTTGGGGCTGAGCTCGCTTCTCTGGAAGATTTGAAGGGCTGAGGAAGAGGCTGCCGTGGAGATGGTCTGTATGGAGTTAGCAATGCACCTTAGTTCTCTACCTGGAGAAGGCTCTGAAGGGGCACATCAAGCACCAGTGTTCCTGAGCATCCCCAGGCTTCTGGTGAGCAGAAAGGAAGGACTGACTCTGGAGTAAACAGTGTCAGAGTCTCAGAGCTGTGGCTCCAGTGTGGACTTTGGGAGCTTCTCCATTCATTCCATTAAATCTGTTTTTCCTCACTAGATCTGCTCTGTCTCAGTTTTGTCCCACCAGCATCCCTTGTCCACAGCATGTTAGGTGAGACGTGTGTCAGCAGAGCTGTGCTGGGCATCCAGCTCTGGATCTCTGTTGCACTGGCACAGCGATATGGGAAGGTGACCAGAGGCGAGGAAGAAAAGGAGGGTAGGAAGGAAAACCAGGAACACTGGTTTGGAAGCTCCTGTAAGTGGTAAGCCTGGGGTACCCTGGTGAAGAGTGCAATGCCACCTTCTGCTGGAGCCATTGCCAGCTCTCAAACAAAAGTGTCATCTGTCTGATGAGTCACTAGGCTATTCCTGGGGTCTGAGAGAAGTGCGTGGATTTGCGTTTTCTTCTTGCAAGTGAGGGATCGTGGGAAGCTCTCCCTCATCTCTGCAGGTCTATGTCTTTTTTGTGCTGATTACCTTCCAGGTGCTCTAGAGCCAGCAATTTCAGTTTTCCTGCGAATGGAAGAAGGGCTGAGTGGTGGAAACGGAATCCACATGTTATGTCAACAAAGAGGGCCCCTCGTTTCCAGGCTGTTTGGGTAAAAAAAACCAAAACTCAAAGAGCTTGTGTTTTAAGTGCTGTAGCCCCAGCATCCGAGGAGGGCAGCCAGAGGACATGTAACCCTGGGAAGCTGGATGGCTCCCAGGAAACCCTGAGGAAGCTGGAGCCCAGACAGAGCTGAGCCAGGGGCTGGAGGTGCTCAGCTTCTCGAAGCACACATGGACACGGGTGGGCACCACGCTATGGCCAAGGCTTCTGCTGCCGCGGGCAGAGGAAGACACGAATTAAAGCAAATTAAAGCGAATTACAGCAATCCGCGCCATTAGCCACAAGGTGGCCCCAGGCCCTCAGCCACCGCCTTCGCGCGGGATGGGGTCCCCGCGGGCGGGCCGGGGGCAGCGGCACCTGGCTGAGGGACAGTGGGACCTCGGGGTCATGGTGCCTCAGCCATCCTGCTTCCCCCCCCTTCCCGGTTCCCTGTGGAGGTTTTCTCTGCAGACATCTGCCTCCCACAGGGAACGGTGATCTCAGAACGGTGACCCCAGCTGTGGCACGTACGGGTTTAGGCCTCTACGCAATGCCAAGTTCCCGAGTTTGGTTTTCCCGGGCTTGGTTTTCCCTAGTTTGGTGTTCTTGGAGCCTGGTAACCTAAGATGGGAGACAGGTTGATGATGGAAAGGAGTTATGGACTTTTGCTTATAGACGCTGTGAAACTCCGATAAGCACCAAGTATGAGGGGATTGCCGCTGAGAGGCTTTGTGATGGTGCACATTTAACCTCCAGGAGGGAGAGCCCACTAATCTGGGGCCCTCTGGGCCTTCATTGGCTCTCTTCCAGACTGGCTGTGGAAACCTCATCTCATTTCCAGCCTGTTTTCCTGTTTCCCAGCCTTTTTTCCACAAGGACTCTGAGGGGAGTGGGTTCCTTTTGCTAGGCCGCATGTGCAACCATGGGTTGCCCCCTTGGTAGGCCTGCACCTCCCATATAAAAATCGCAAATTTCTGCCTGCCTTTGGAGAATACTGGGGAGTTTGGAGCTCAACTGGCTGCCATAATTTCCCTGGGCGGCCTCAAAGTCTCAGAGTTCCAGATTGCTCCACTGCCACTGTGCTTCATGGTGCTCATATGTGAGTGAAGGATAGGAAAGAGCTGAGAAATCCAGGGAAAGCCTTTTTTGGAAGAGACCCACAACGTGTTAGAAGATGGAGCCAACCACCTGCCTTGCTACTTGGATACAGAACTGGTTGGTAAAAATTACTTTTAGAAATTAGACAGCTGAGTTCAATACAGAAGTTTGTTTTCCTGTTGGCTTTTTGGGTTAATCAGAAACTCCAACAACAGATATTTTTATTCATGTAATTTTAACCTTAAACAGAATTCTACTTTAATTTTTCAGTAATATCTGTAAGAGGTTTGTCCCACTGGGAAGATATTTTAACTATATTATAAAACAATAATTGTCCACAGCTATCTCCAAAATATGGCTGATGCAGAAAGTCTGCTTGGCTGCATGTAGGCAAAGTGTAAGTTTGCTGAAAGGCTTGTGACCTGCTTTGTTTCAAAATAGACTGGTGTCCAGTGAATTGGGCATGTGGTTTATTGATCTGGTTATATACGAGCCAGGAAACCTCCCAAGCCTGTGTTCCTACATGACCCAATTGCTGTAAAGCTTTGGATGAGCTAGGTAGGTCAGATAAGCAAGAGAACCAAAGGTTTTGCTGAATGTTCTTAAATAAATATCTTGTTTCTGATAGGAACTTGATGACACCTGGCTTGAAATACGAATCAAGTATATTCTATCTTGCTCATTGAGAATGTTGATGGACTAAATCTGAAATTAATATATTTGAAACTTCCAGACATGACATTTTTTCACAGCACTTCTTAAGACCCCATAGTTAGAGAGAATTTTGGTGAAATTTAGAATATGGTGATTTCAGCTACAGTGATTGTTTATGATTTGGAATATGGTGAAAGGGATTTTCATTGCAACTAAGATCAGCCCAGTATTCCTTGCAGTCTGTGGAATTTACACCACACCTTTGCCAGCTGGGGAGATGCTGATGTCCCTTTAGACAGGAGGTGTGTGGTCATTGGACATTTCCCACCTTCAGAATTCAAAACCTACAACTTAGCCTGAGGATTCAACCCATTACTTTCTGGGTAATGGGCATGAGATTAAAGACCCATTTTTTCCCATGGGTTGCTCTGCTTTTGTTTGTTTGTTTGTTGGGGGGTTTTTTTGGTAGTTTCTTGGGAGGGTCTTGTTGTTGTTTGTTTTGTTTGGGGGGTTTTCATTTGTTTGTTTTGAGTTGGTTTTTTTGGTTTTTTTTTCTTTTGTTTTTTTGGTTGGTTTTTGTTTCTTTTTTTTTCAAATGAGAAATTCACCTAAAAATAAAGAAGTCCCTGAGATTCTGCCTCAGGTCACTCAAGCTTAGAAGGGATGACCTGTCCATCCACTTGTCTGTGAAAACCAGGCTCTGCTTTTCCCTTTTTGTGTCAGTGGTGCCAGGGGAGAAGTCTCAGCCTTCCTGGTCCATGGATGGAGATGCCCACGTAGGACAGGGGAGAGACATCAGATCTCAGGGATAGACTGGTAGACCATGATGCACCTGCTGTCATGGAGAGCATCCCCAGTCCTGGAGCTCCCAGCATGTTTGAACAGATGCTTGAGAGGTCTTTCTCCTTTTGCCTTTAGTGATATATACCAGGCAGTTTTTTGTGGCTATTGAAGAGTGATGTGAGTCGTGCTGCACATGTTGGTGACAAGAAGGGTGGATGTGCTGGATGCCATGGTGCATAAATGGATAGAACAGAGTGAGATTAACATGTTAACTCGTGGGATGCGTAATCCTGTGAAGCAGAGATCCCCAAATAATCTGTTAAGTGTGTCCTACAGGCAGGTGCAATGAGCATATCCCACAGAGCAGGGCATTTGGCTGAGCCCTTGTGTGCTAACGTGGTTAGCAGCCTGCAGGAGGGGGATCTGCATGGCACAGATAAGGGAAGCATGCGTGGGGGAGCACAAAGGCAGATTTGGGAAGCTGTTACTTCCAAGAAGTTACTAGTTTGGTTTGGTTACCCCCTTCTCCATCTGACCCGCCTAGAGTTGCAACACCTTGGGCAGAAACAGGCCCCTCTCTATGCCTGCAGACAGACCTTGTCCTTCATGTCCTTGTGCCCTGTGCATCGGAGGTGTTTGCTGTCACATGTCCCACTACACCAGGCTCAGCTGCCCTGAGGAAGCAGGGAGGGAAAGCAGGAGCAAATGAGCACATACCCATGTGTCCTCTGCCTGCCTTTGTTCTGTGATCCTCCTTGGTCTCTGATCAAGAGCGAGCATTGCTGTGAGGCTCAGAGTCTGTTAGACTACAGATGTCTCCCCAGCATCGCGAGTCCTCCCTCCTGACCACCTTTATTGCTGACTCTGGGCTCCTATGCCATTTGCCTTTGCCTCATCCTCTCCCACACCGGGGATGCTATGAAACAGGGGATGTCTCACCCTGCCTGTACTTCCAAAGATAAAGGCTCCTGGCAGCCTCTTCTTCCCTGGGAGCCTGGCACAAGAGTGGTGCTGTGGCTGCTGGAGCCCATCAGGGTTCTACAGAGCCTCATTAGCTCTTGTTGCTTTGGTTATGTTCACTTGTGATTAGTTACAGTGAAACGGTTGTCAGAAGTCACAGGCCTACTCAAGCAGAAATTAGCCATAAACATAAAAAATAAATTATACCAATGCCTAGGGGAAAATCCCCTGCAAACATAGTGTTCAGTCAGTAAGGCATGTTCTCAGCCTTAGAAGCAGCAGCCTTATCCCCTCAGGGGATCCAGCATTTCTCACATTTTGTTAGCCAAAGTGTTAAAAGGTGGGATTAGTCTAGACAAACAAGGGCAGTGGTGGCTTCTCCTGCAGGTGGCTCAGGGAGGGGGACAGCCAGGGCTGCAGGCTCTGCAGGCTCCACTGTCTCCAACAACTGCCTCAGTGACTGCCTCTGCAGCCTCTAATGTTTATACAGCGCATTTTGGATTCACCCATAGGGTGTCATGCTGACAGACCTCTCCCAAAATCTGGGCTAGGGGGAGACTGACTTGTTTTGGCTTGAAGCCTTGTGTCTCACTGGCTTGGGGGCCCAGGCCTTACTGCTGCCAGGGAGCGTAGCCTTGACGTGGGCTGAGGTTGGCAGCCTGCTGCTCTGGGCTGGCTCTTCAGCAGGCATGTCAGAGCTGGCTGAAAGGGAGGAGAGGGTGGAGACACCCCAGACGATAGGAAAAGCCAGCATGTGTTCCAAGAAAAGAAGAGGTAAAAGGAGAGGCAAGGGTGCACTGCCAGCTGGCAGGTGCTGAGCAGGGTGGGGAGGAGGAGACTTTTGAGGAGGTGCAGGACAGATCTGAAGTTGAGGTTAGCCATCCTTCAGGACACAGGCTGGTGCAGCAGGCTGCATCCCGGTCTTCAGCTGCTTGGGCCTGGCAGACTGAGGGAATTGGGTCATTTGAAGGAGAGTTTTCCTCCTCTTCTCATAGGATGGGATGGAAACCTGTGCAGCTGGTTCTGAGCCGGCAACTGCAGAGGGAGTGTGTACCTCTGTGTGGTTGGACAGCAGTGCTTTCCCATTTCTCCTGTGCACCCTTGGGTGCAGCAATGGGGCTTCCTCTTCTCATGGTTTTCCTGCTTGCAAAATCGGATGCTGCCATCCCTTCCTCTGCAAAGCGCCTCAGGACACACCATGGGGAGAGCTATGGAGAGCTGTGTGCTGCTGGTGTCTGAGCTGCTCACAGCAGGGGAGTCCCGGTCTGAGAGGGGTGCTTTGACCATTTCCAGGATTTCCCTTTTGGGGATGAGTGTTTAAGAGCAACTCATGAAGGAGGAGCCTGTGTTGTGGAGTGACCTGCAGTCAGATTGTCACATCCTTTAGCAGCCCTGTCCTACCTACACAGCTCAGCCGAGGGTGCCTGCTCAGGGCTGAATCTGCCAGCAAAGGTGGCGGTTAGTGGTCTGGGAGTCCATCATCCCTTTCCTTGCCCTCTCCTGGGATGGGACAGAGCAGTCTGTACCTGCCCAGCTGAGCTGCTCAGAAGGTGATTTTTGGTTTTCAGTCTGGGTCATCACACTAGTGAAATCTCTCACATGGAAACTGCTATGGTGAGATAAATGTGACCCTTGCCCACAGCAGGACTTAAAAACCCTGTGAATTATTGCCTGGTGGAAAACTCTGAAGCCTGAGTGTAACTTCTGGTACCTTCTGGGCTGGAAAACAGAAACAGCAGCTTTATTTTTCCTCCTGGAGAATGATTTTTGCACATTGCTGGATAAAGTTTTCATTTAGGTTGACTTTCTTCTTGTTTTACCTTAAATGTCACAGGTCATTTCCCATCTACAGCTTTGCAAAAACCCTGCGATGTTCCTGTGAAACACTTCAGTATGGATAAATCAAGTTTTTAGGTCAGCTCTGCTTACCTAGGCTTATCTCAATCCCCTTTTCATATCTGGATAACCTCTATTGCACCTTTTCCTCAGCTGCGCTGGGTCACACCAGTCCTCTGTGACAGGCACTGGCACTGTCCTCCATGAGCAGGGACGGAGGCAATGCAGTGCCTGTGTTGTGTAGCCAGCAAGTGCTCTTCACCTTGCAGTCTTTCAGGACTTTGGAGACAGCCCCTAAAAGGCAGAAGATGAAGCCTGCCCCCTCTGATATTGATGCCAGATCTCCAAAGGGAAGAATCAGCCTGTATTTCTTTGGGTATGGGACCAATCCATTCAACCAGCCCATGGGGCACGTGAAAGCCAGGACTGTAAAAATGGCATGCTTGGAAAGTTTAATCCCAGAAACAGCCCCAAGTAAATGGAGATGTTTTTCCCTACTGCCTTCAGCACTGGCCTCTGTGGTTTATCCTGAGGATCCCACCCATCCCCGGGTTGATTCCCCTTGGGCATTTCTCCAGCATTGTTTGTCCCCAGGGCAATTCAGCATGCTCTAATGGGATCTGATTCACTGGCTTCTGGCACCCGTGAAGGATTTTCTAGAGACAGCATTACAAACGACCTCTACAGAGTGTGCAGGCAGGTAAATCTACCACTTCCCCCTGATGTGATGGCAAGGACTTCTGTCAGCTCCTGCGTTTCCCACTGAGGGGCTGAGGAATGCTCCTCTGGTGAGTCCTGGCACAGCTGAGCAGATCAGAGCACGTGTTGGATATGTCCCACTTTCCCTCACACATGCTGCTCTGGTTTGACCACATGGGTACACAAAAAGGTCACTAGGAATTTGGCAGGCACATTAACAGACAAGGCAAAGGGCACAACAGTAATAGCGTTAAACATAACAATTTAAAAAAAAAAAAGCTGAGCTGAAGCATCTTGAGAATAACTGTGTAACTGGAATGCCTGCTGTTGGTGTTGGTCACAAGAAGCCCTGGAAAAGTGCATTGGGGCTGAGGTGGATACAAAGAAAGCTGCCAGGGCAAAGGCACAGAGAGATTGCTCACTTCTAGTGAGCACCTAGACACTTAAAAGACTCCAGCACTGCCTCTTCTTGCTGACAGAGCTCTGTCCCAGGAGGTGTTTGTACTCCCAGCATATGGTACAGGCACAGAGGGGTCTGCTGACCCCAGAACAAATGTTCCCCCTTCACCCACCCTTCTGCATTTGCTTCACCTGCCTCATGGTGTTGGTGAGCCTTGAGCTTGACCACAGAGGAAGGTTTAATGTAGTGCTCCCTGGAGATGGACATGATTTGTTCTGCACTTTTGTAGGATGACACTGAGGGATGCCACTATCCCACTGAAGTGGTGGAGCCCCTGAGCACCGGGAATGTGTGGCAGCCAGCCTGGGCCATGCTGTGGGTCTGCAAGGGGAGAGTTCCCTCCCTGCTGAGGTCAAGAGATGTGGAGTTAGTCCCTGACTGCTTTGGTTGATATTTGCAAATTTTGGGCCTTTACCCTGCCTGCCTGTGGCTGCTTTCTCATCTTGCTTTCTTGTCAGGGCCACAGTTCAAGGTCTGGGGAGGTGCATGTTGGAAGGGAACAGGGGAGAAAGTTCTGCCCTGATGCACCTCCCTTCCCTATGTCCCACCACCCACACATGAGCTGGCTGATAATTTGGTGGGAGAACTGGTGGAGGGGGTGGGACAGGAGGAGGAGAGAGGGTAGTCTCTGCCTTAACTCTTGCTGTATCTCTTTGGCACTCAGTGGATTCCCTGCCTGGACTCCAGTGGGACGGGAAAGGACAGGACAGGCTAGGACGGGAGGGGCTTGCCTGGGGGAGACGCGCGCTGGGTTCAGGTGAGTTGGGCGTTTTCTCGTTGAGCACATCTGGCTGGAAGTGTGTGTCACCCTGGGAGTGCCGGTGACTCCGGTCGTTCCGCAGCCAGCTGCTGCACGCCAGCTGCTTGCCGTGCTCTGGAGAGTGGGCCAGCAAATCTGCAAGCAGAAAAGCTTCCCAACGTTAAGCAAAGGAAGAGAGAGATGGAAAATGAGGAGCAAATAATCAGTTTGGATCAACCCAGGGAGGAGGTTTTTCTTTCAATGCTTCCTACAGAAAAGGACAGGCTGAGATGCTGCTCAGGGGCTGCCGGGAAGCTGAGAGCAAAGAGATGCCTGAAGGATGGGTAATTGGTGCTGAAGGTTGTGGCAGTAGAGAGAAAGAGAGAGAGTGATAGAGAGATAAGTGCTCAGACAGCAGAAAGATGGAGAAGAGAGATGAGAGTGAGTGAGACAGGGACAGGGATGAAGGGCAGAGATGACTGATTGATAATAAGTATAGGAGCCAAGGTGCTAGGAGTGGAGTAGGCTGCAGGCATTTCAGCTACTGCAAGCGTGAATCCTCTCCTCCTGTGCTGCCTTGCAGAGGTGCTAGCTTGACTTGGGGGCTGCAAGTGCCTGGGAGTGCACTCCTTGTTCCTATTGCCACAGAGGCTTCATCAAATTTATTCCTGTAGGGGTGAGGCAGGGAGACAGCACAGTTTCTGCATGTGCTAAACTCTAGGGATCTCTGGGCATATTTGTGAACAAATGCAGGCAGAACACATGAGAGTTTCATAACACCTGATCTGTGTCTTCTTAAATCAACAGTGCTTTTAAAGTAATCACTACTAATCAGGGCTTTCATCTCATGCCAATGAAAAATGCCAGTGCCCTAGTTTTTCCTCTTTGACAGCTGCTGATATGAGAGGCTGAACCTTGGACCTGACCTTTGCAGCTCTGTAACAGCGCAACTTTGCTGAATTCATGGTTGCAGATGTGGTCCTTGCAGAGGGCAGGCTAAAGAGCCCTGTGCTGTATCTCTACGTGATCGTGCTCCTAGGCAGGGCTGTAGGAAAATTTTGGTGCCCCAGGCTGGAGAGCAGGTGCCCTCAGAGGGTGCAGGTGGGATGCAGTCCCACCACACTGCAGTGTGGCATCACAGCAGGCACTGCTGGAAAATGCTTATGGCAGTGCTGGAGTCATGAGCCTCTGCCTGTACCGATTTCACCTGATGTGACGCATCCTGAGCACCAACTGGAGATGGCTGAGCTGCTTAGGGTCTGCCAGGTGGATCCCCAGCCTACACCTGAGCAGGATACGGGGTGCTGAGCTCCTTGTGCAGGGCTGAACATGGAGCTCAGTGTGGGGATGATCACAGTAGGGGGCTCCTGTGGCCCCGCTCCGCTGCTCTGCAATGGCCGCACACGTCTGTGCTGAGGGGCTGGGGTCTTCCACACCTGCTGTTGGCTCCCCTCATCCTCCGTGCTGGGAAGCATAAGGCAATGTGTCATGCCTTAACCTTGCCTGCCTTTCAGCAGAGTCTTGCTTGAGTGCTCTTCCCCCATGCTCCC
Source organism: Ptilonorhynchus violaceus (assembly GCA_013397565.1). Taxonomy (NCBI): domain Eukaryota; kingdom Metazoa; phylum Chordata; class Aves; order Passeriformes; family Ptilonorhynchidae; genus Ptilonorhynchus; species Ptilonorhynchus violaceus. Next base: position 700,016 of record VZRJ01010160.1, read on the forward strand.
TGTTTCTCATCACTGACAGCAAGTGCCCCCAGGCTGTGCTTTTGGGAGGTCAGGCAGGGTGTACCTACCTGGGGGAGTTTAGATACAAGTGCCTAGAGCAGTGTGATGCCAAATTCCCTGTGCTGCCTTCTCTCCTCTGAACCACTGGCTGCAGTGCTGGCTCCTCTGCTCTCCTGCTCCAGCAGCTCTGCTTCCCACTCTTCCCTAAGCCCTCAGGCTGCGCTGGGATGGCAGCAGGCAGCCAAGCTGCAGGGCTGAGGGCTGGCAGCCTCTGTCTCTTCACCTGACTTGCTTAGGGCTGACAGTTGGAGTCTGGCTCCCTGAAATTGCTGCCCTGCAGAGAAGGCAGCCCTATAGGCACTGTATCCCATTCTGCAGACTCTGTCCTGTCTCTGTGGAACACCTCTAGGCTGCTCCACAGGTCGCTGCCCCACTGTGCAGGGGCCTGTTTGCTGAGCAGGCGCCAGAGCAGCGTGGCTTTCACCCTCTGTGCCATTCACCTGCTCTGCTCCTCCAGCCAGTGACAGGAGCCGTGCTGGCCACATGCTTTGGCTGCACACAAGGACCTCTGAGCAAGCCTGACACAGCCGTGGGACTTTGGCCAGACACATCCAGCCACCAGGTAGGTGGCTCTGGGGGCTCCACTGGGGCCAGGCTGGATCTGTGTCAGTAGGAGATCTATCACTGTGGTGCTTTGTAAGAAGGGTGGATCCTGCTGTGCTTGGGCCTTCTGCTATGTTGCAGTGGATACAAGCAGACTATGGGCTGAGTGGAGATCTTGAGAGTATGTGGTTTGATGCAAAGGCTGGTTTATGGTCATATTTACACCTTGCTTATGGATTTCATCAGTTAGTCTTGGGTTTTTTTCTAGGCAAGAGAAAGCAACCACCTCTGTGACTCTGTAGCCCAGAGCAGGGGTGGTGAGCCACCGATACAGAGAGAGACTGATCTGGCCCTGAGATCAGCCCACACTACTTTTAGCAAGAGATTTGCCACTGATCTTCAGGAAAGTCCAGCTACTGTTAGGGGCTTAGGAGGCTCTCCTGTCCTGGCAGCAGAATACAGGGCAGGAGCCATTTGTTACCCTCCTGAGCTAGGGGTGTGTGCTGTGAAGGATGATGCTCTATAATCCTTGCAGCTTGTATCACAGATATACAAGTCATTAGTAAACTCACAGTTGCTTCTTATCTCACTCTTTCTGGTGTCAGTAAGTAGCAAACTCACTGACTGCAAAAGCATTGCTCTTATTTCACGTTGGAGAAAACATAGGTAGGATCTGACACTTGTAACAGCCTCCTGTGCCCCATGAACATTGCTGAACAGATGCTTTGAGAATACCCTGCAGCCCACAGAACCTGGAAGTTAATTAGAAAGGGTAAAGAAGCCAACTAGCTTTCAATGGCTTGAAATGGCATTTTAATTTCGACTACTGTACAGGAGTTGATCAGTTTTTCTCTTGCTATGTCTTTTCTTGCCTTTCTCTGTTATGCAGCTGGAGTGAGCCATTCACCAGCAGCATTCGTGTTTGGAAGCAGCCGTTCCTGCTCATGTAGCTGCTCTTAGATTGACTGGAAAGCACTTGCTTCTACTGCCAGTATTTTCCTGTCCATCTTGCAGAGATGACCTATTCTGGTAGCAGCCCCCACGCACTAATTTAACCAGCTTGGTTCCTTAAGCTTTACCTTGGTACTGCTGTTCCTCGCTGAGCCCTGATTTTCTCTCTCTGCTCCCACAGCCGCCCCCGCCTCCTGCCATCAAAATGCAGCACAGGATTTCTGCTAACGACTAACTGCTGGCTCTGATTGTGCAACCAGAGAATTTTCTGTGTCCTCCTGCTCCTCCTTTTGTGACACAGCCCAGTCTTCTTGCTTTCTGATTCCTCCCTCCCCATCTTAAATTGCAGTTTACATGCTTGGTTGCTGCTTGTTTCAAAATGAAACTGAGAAGTACAAATGCAGTGCAGCTGTCTGCATTGTCACCTGTGATTCTGCAGCTCAGGCAGCAACTGTGAGTGTCCAAGGGAGCTTTAACACTGTGCTACCTCTCATAAGTGTTATCAGCTGCTTTTTAAAGATATCTCTGTCTGCTGTTCTCTCTGTTTCACTATTCCCTCTAGAGATTGTTCTCTCATTTGCCTTACGATAAAACAGCAGAAGAGGTCAAATGGAGGATGTTAACTTCCCAATAGTAGGAACTCCTGTCTGACAGCAGTCGAGAACAGGCAGGGAGTTTGCAGGAAGAAAAGCTTTAGGAGAATCGCTGTTGGCTTCTTTCTCTGATGCCAAAACTCCAGGTGGATATTCTCTCATCTTTCTTGTCTCTCTCTTGTTCCTTGCCTCACCTAAGCAACTTTGAAAAAGCCTTTTTTTACCCTGAGAGAGGCTGAGGATAACACCATATTTTGCTTTCAAATGACACTTTCACTCTCCTCTCCTGATTCGTGCCTTCCCCCTTCAGTGGCAATTTGTTTCCAAACAAAGCCAAAAAATGCTGTTCTCCTGCACATCTGCATTGTGTGTTCTGTACATCATAGGCAACTGGTGAGCGTCCACAGTACTTCAGGGGTATCCTTGGTTTTCCTTGCCCTTTGTGACCATACTTGAAGGATCCCATGGTGGTAGGTGTGGGACAAACATGGCCTGAAATTTGTGATCAAGAGGAGACTGTGTTACCTCATTCAAATGTTGAAGAACTTGTTGCTCTCTGTTTATGGCTGCCTGCATGTTGCCTGCTCTCTTTCCAAGTCCTGGGGGAATCCAGGTGTTTTCTTATTTTCCCAGAAATAAATCTTTTGGGGGAAAAAGTATGGCTACCTCTCTGCACCAAGCCCAGTGCCAAGTCCTGTACCATTTCATATGGAGCTGCACAGAGGGAGCCCATTACTCTCTGTGGGAAGATGACAGATGTCAGGTCATTTCTGTGAAGGGCAGAAAAACCACCTCCTCTAAGTGTTGAGGGCTGAAAATACAGCAGAGCACAACTAGAAAAGACTGGCAGGGTCAGAGGGAGCTGAGGAGGGAAGGTGGTGATGGCTGAGTGGATCTAGGAGAGGGGTAGACTGTGGATTGCATCAGATAGCATTTTAACAGTTGGAAAAACTTTATGGCAGAGGGAAAAAAGAGGCTGGAAATGAAGTGGTAGTAGAATTTTTCTCCAAACTTTGCTGAAGGAACAGCAGAAACAGTGCAGATGAGCAGTGGGGGACACAGTCTTACTCCAAACTCATGTATTAAGGAGAGGGGCATCCAAAGGGAGAGCAAAATATTTGCCTGTTGGGGAGGATGTAAGACAGTAGGTGGCTGCGGCTGCTGTGGGAGAACCAAATTGTTCCTAGCTGGAAACAAGAAGTTATTTGAGTCCCCATCTGGCCTGAGAACATATAGAGCAGGGGCACAGTAGGATTAAATGTTCAGGAAAAGAGCCAGGAGGTGTATGAATAGGCCTTCTCATAGAAACAGCAGGCTAAGCAGAGAGGGAAGTAGTGGGGATGTGTAATGTGCATGACTGTCTGAGAAAGGAGAAGCTGTAGTTTATGGCACGAAGGGCCAAAACTTTGGGTACCAGTTTAATCCACCATCTGTTCCCAGTTTGATTATCACAGCCAGAGTGCTTCCCCCCTTTGGAAAATAGGAAAACGAAGGCAGAAGTGCTGTGTCTCCCCTGCTGCTCTGTGTTTGTCCCAGCCATGTTCCTCATTGCAGCATCCCAGCTTCTATCCTTCACGTTGGTCTATTCAGGATTCAGAGGACAGACGCAAAGTCCAAGTCCTGGTCCAGGTGTCCCTGAGGTGAAGGCTGGTGACAGGGCTGAGGCTGCAGGCTGGCACTCACATGCCCTTCCTGGGGCTAGGTGAGAGGCGGTGATTCCCTGATTGTGATCTTCCCCTGCTCCCCCGTGTCAAACAGGTCTAATAAAAATGAGGTAAAACATAAATATTAGCAGAAATAGGCTGGCTCTTGGATCCACCTTGCATTAAAAGAATAAAAACAAAGAATTAGCTAGTCTTCTCCTGCCAGCTTCCTGTGACATCCTCAGTAAACCCAGACTTAAGCATCATTGTACTTGATATCGTTTCCTGGACTGCAGCAAATTGGAATGTGCCAAGAACTGTGACAGATCAAACACATTTCATTAAGTATGTGTTACTTTTTCTCTCACATTTGACAGTGCGTGGAGCTCTGCTCCTCTCAGAGATGAGGAGGCTGTGCTGCAGCATCGGAATAAGCTGATTAGCCAGCTGGCAGGCCTTGCTGCAGGCAGGCAGTGGGGAGAAGGGCCTCGCCTGGGCTTCAGAAGCTGAGAAATGGCTGGGAGGAGGACCTGATGATTCCACCTCCCAAAGCAGCAGAGCTAAGTGAAGGGGGCAAAGCTGGGACTGGAAGGACTTCTATGGTGGTGAGATGCAGAGCTGCTGCTGCAAGCCAGCATTTAGGATGTGTGCCTTGATTCCTGGATTCCACCACCTTCTTTAAATGTGGGGTTAGAGGTTTGGAGGAGCCTATTAGAGGGCTGATTCACTTTCACACTCGCATGTAGATCCACATGTGTTGTAGCCCTTGGTGGTTTGGATCAATGCAAGCCATACCTTTAAATAGGTGCTTTCCAGCATATGGACCATAAAGGGCAAGGGCTGGAGATAAAATGGAAGTTGCTTCTTCAGTCCTTCATGCATCTGCATTTGACCCTGAAACTGGTTGTGCCCACCTATAAGCTCTTACTGGAAATAGCTCTAAAAACTTCTTGAATTTAACAGGGACCAGGATATTTCTGCAATGTTTTTGAAGAGGATGGTCTTCACTGACCCCTGACTGCTCTCCTCCATGGTTTATGCTCCCCTGTTCTTACTGCAGCTCCTATTACAGTGGTTGACGCCTTGCATGAGATTCAGCCCTCTACATTCAGAGTCCATGGAAATCTGCTGCAGATTGCAAAGTGAATAGGATGAGTCCTTCAGGAAAGCAGATGGGGGAACAAAGCCTGTTGTTGCCTGGGGCAGTTAGAGAGAAATTGGTGTATTGCATTGTGAGATCTGATTTCCTTTCTTTACTTGAAAAACAGGGAGGAAACATGCCTGTGTCAAAGAACTACTTGTTTTGCTGTGAACATTCATTAGAAGTTGTCTTTTCATAAGCAAGCATCTTTCTTTGCCCCAGGGCCTGATATATCCAGAGGGTTAGCATTTAGGAAATCATTTCATTTACAGAAGGAAATGAGACACTTTGATAATGATGCTGTCTTGTGTGGGGTAAGTGCAAGCATGGCCAAGTGGCTCCTGCTTCCTCCTTGCCTCCTTGACAACTACAGCAAAACAAGTGCCATAGTGTTCCTTGGCTGCTGGGACGGTTAGATAGTAGGGTCTACACTTGCTCTTATTTCCACTTAGGTCAGATTCCCTGGTAGTCCCTACTCTCCATGAGATGGCTCATGCCCTGATGCTGGTCCAGAGGGGCATGACTGGAGAGAGATCAGGCACAAGGAGGGAGGGAATAGTTTGCCATCGTGGTCCTGGGGCACCATCCTGGTGCAAAGGGTCTATAGAAGATTTGGTGGTCCTATAAGGTAAAGGACATCAAAGGTGATGAGGTCCTGCTCACCACTGAGCTGCTGACTGGGAGAGGTCCCCGGCCTGAGCTGCCTCCAGAGCCATGCTTGGACTTTGCCTGGGAAAGAGCAAGTTGAAGTAGTCCAGAGCAGATTCAGGGGCAGTGGAATTGTTAAGTGTTGTGGGTAATGCAGATTGCGGTCTCTGTTGCTCCCTGAAGATGGGGATGTTCCTTTAGATGGCACAGAAGGAATGAGAGATATGCTATTAAAAAACCTATTGAGCCACCAGCAAACCGAATCTGTAAATTACTGCAAAGGAACAAAGGCCTGATTTCTTTATAGTCTCAGCTGCTGGGAATGGAAGCAGAGATGCTGCTGTTTTGGAGAGACTTGTATCCACTGTAGCTTCCTAATCTCAGCAGGGGAATGTGTATCCCTTGCTAAAGCAAATCACTTCTAGAAAGGCCAACTTTTGCTCAGTAATCCCACCAGTGAGATGGATCTAGATTTAGGACTTCCCTGGCATATTTCACCAGCTCCCCAGCTGAATGTTAGGTCTGTGCTTTCTGTCTGGACTCACATGTGCATCCCTACCTCAGGTAACTCATTAGAACGAGATTTTGAGGAGAAATTTTTTAGCTACGTCAAAGGGAGCTTTTTGTCTCACACTTCAGTTTCTTCTCATAATCAAATGTCTGTAGCAATAAAAAAAGTCAAAGAGAAGATTTAGCTTGGTCTGTGTCAGTTTTGTCTGGATTTAAATTAACTATCCAATAAAAAGACTTTGTGAATGATAGAAAATTGCAACAAGCAGCCACTAACTTTGCTTAATTAAGACGATGCTAAATGTAATTCAGGATTTAGTATAGACTGGAAAATGTCTTTCTTGTGCCTCCCTAGAGGCCCAGTCATATTCAATCTGCCTCTTCCGACAGTGACTTCACTCCATGTTGCCATGGCTGGGCTTTTCCCCCTAGCATTTTCATTGCAGTATTTGAGCTTGTCTAAACTCAGTACTCCCTTGCCCAGACCTGAAACACCTCACAAGTATGAGGCCTTTTTTCTCACCTCAGGGCCTTTGTTTGCTTGTCCTGTATTCCTTGCCAGGTTGGGCAAAGGTGAAGGACTGGTGCTGGTGCCTCTTTGTTAGTGAGGAGAGCCAAGGCCAAATAAGTGTGTGTGTTTTGCTGAGGTGGCATGATGTGTGGGAGTGAAACGTGGTGTCCAGGGGGTCAAAGAAAACACTCCTAGCAATACCCTAAAGTAAGATGGTAGGTTGTCCATTCTTGTTCAAACTACTAATCCTATTAACATTTCCATCCCGCCATCTAAAAGCACTCCAGAAGGAGACAGTTGCTTATAAATCACACAGGGAGGGGAAATTCCTTCTGCCTCCATTCTCTGCTTCAGCCCCAGCTCCTTTTCTCATCTTCTGAACTGCTGTTTCCATGGTCCCAGGCAAGTTTCCAGCAATGATGGAGATGCAGAGCACTTAGCTGGAGGTTGATGAGGTACGTTAAGGCTGGTGGTCTGGGAGGGATGAAGAAGGGGGCAGTGGGAAGGGAAAGGTGAATTTAGGGATGAGTCCAGTGAAGGGGTCATGCAGGTGGGTTCATCTCACCTGAACAATGATCTTTCCAATGTGCCTTCAGCACAGACGTAACTTGGGGACAATACTTTGTGCTGACACTAAAGAAGCCATTTTCCAGAAGATGAGGGAACCTCACGCTGATAATAGGAACACATCTACTGTCATGCCTGGTCCCTTTGCTCCTCTTCCCACCGTGTGTCCTGCAGCAGCTCCCTACAGCCCACGCTCTCCTTTTCTTCTGTCCCACAGAGCCATGACAAGAGCTATATTTAAGGAAGGAGAACCCAATGGGACCATAACATCTCCTGAAGAGATAAAAATGGAGAAAATGGAAGAGAGAGGCCAGTGGAAGAACAAAATGGAGTTTGTGCTGTCTGTGGCTGGCGAAATCATTGGCCTGGGTAACGTGTGGAGGTTCCCATACCTCTGCTACAAGAACGGTGGTGGTAAGTTCTCAGCATGCATGAATTGTTTTAGATCTGTAGGTATGGCAAATGATATGTGCATGCCTGGACCCATTTCTCCCATGCCTCGAGTGCCCTCAGGCACTCCCTTATTCTCTCCTCCAACAAATTAGTTCCTGTCAAAAACCAGGAGGAATAAAAACTCGGGGGTGAATCCAGATCCCCAGCAGGTACTGTTTCTCAAAACAGCCATCTCGAATTTGGACTCTTAAAAAATTGAACTCTAGCAACAAATTAAGGCCTTGGGCATCTCAAGAAATTGTTAGTCTTCAGAAATTATCCAATGCTGTGAGTGGTCAGAGAGCCATCATCAACCTCCTCCTACATAATTCCCTTTTCCTATTCTCTGTGTCACCTCCATCTTTTTCAGGCCCTTGTGACAGAGGAGGAAAGGCTTAGGTGGTGCTGGTATCCTTGTCCAGGTCTGAGACCCCCTAGAAGGAGATTTCTGCTTCTTCCCCAGGAGCAATTCTCACAGGATCAAACCACTACTAGGGAAACTCATCCCCAGGAAGGGTTCATTCACCTTCCGTTTGCATGGCTCTCCTTTTCCAATAACACTGCAGTAAGATCATTACACAGTTAAAAGTTAAAATTTCTCATAACAATAAAATGAAACGCAAGGGAATAATTGACTGTCACTAACTTTTCTTGGTGAATCAAAATCTAGCTCTATAAAAGAAAAGGAGGAATAACAAATTACATGTCAAATACAGCAATAACTTCTCTTTTGTTCTTGTTCTCTAGAGACACCTTGAAATATTGCTTTGGGACTTGCTTTTCCCCCCCCACTTTGAGCTTCCTTTCTCTGCAGACCATGCCCCAAAGGCCTGCCTTTTCCAAGGTGCCGTGAGCTTTCACCAATAGCTGAGAGGTTCCAGTTCCACTGTAGTTTTTCCCAGGGCTTCCAAATTCCTGTCCTCTATGCTATGTCTGGAGTTTATCCGAATTAAATTTATCCAAGAGACAAAACAATATCTCTTCAAACCAAAGGGGGACTGGATAAGAAATGGTTAAAGAAAATGGAATCGAGTTTTTCTTGAACCTGGGATGGTTTTAAGCAGATCCTCCAGTCTCCTTCTCCAGTATTTTGATGGGAGGCACTGGAGGCACCAAGAGTGGGTCAGACCGGCACGGGTTAGTGAGCAGTGGAGGTGCCTCTGATTGAACAGCCCATTCTGCAGTGACGCTTTGAGAGAGCAGTCATGGGTTTTGCATGGAAAATTTCTCCCTGAGCTCAGATGATATCTCTGCAGAGTTTATGCCTGTGGTACCCGGTTCAGTAGTCCTTGCAATTTGTATGCTAATCAGCATAAGTGAAAAGGCTACTTTTGTTCACTTTAAATATCTGTAGAATAACCTTTTTCTTTTTAATTAAACTACTCTGGAATATCTAAGGCTGTGATTCAGAGGGCAGCAAGGCTAGGCTTGGGAAAGATTAAGATGGGAGAGTCCTTCCCTCCCAGCTCACACACTGCCTTTGCAGAAAGTATGATACTGCTGTAGAAGGTACATTTCTCTCTCCAGGGCTTTAGGGAACCAGAAGGCTGATAAACTAGTATGGGACGAGGCAGTGTCTTTCCCATGACACTCAAAAATATTCTCACCATTGGAAAAATCCTTGAAATTGCAAAAAAGGCATTTTCTACCTTTAAATGCTGCATCACTGTCCCACCTTCAGCCCTCAAACTTGAGACTGCTGTCCTGTCACCTTTCTCCACCTTTGGATGTACTGAGATGGTTATAAGGCTGTAAAGACAGAAGCCACAGAAACAATAGTGCTAACTTTAGAGAAAGTAATCAACTGTAACCTTATCTATTGCTGCACTCCCAAATTTAATCTAATTGCTCAGCATCCTGAACATGTTATTGACTCATAAGGAAAGAGGGTCTGTTTCTGGGGGCCCCACTCAGGGCTGAGTCTCCTCCAGTGGAGCAGCAAATTGAGAAGGGATCACAACTGGAGTTTCAGCTGGTAGCTACTCTGGGACAATTTAGAGAGACAAGACAATAGAGGTGTAAGAAAGCCATCATTGCTCAGAGACCAAAATGGGTCAGCCTCTGGGACAAGTGGTATCAGAGGAGATATCCAGGGTCTGGAATCTGCTGAAAGGCTCATCTGTGTGCAGGATAATAGAGCTGTCTTGCAGATTTCGCATACAAATAGATGTCTTGCAGCACTGAAAGCAGAAGTTGCCTTTAGTTCAGTGTATGCTGTTCCCCTTCCCTGCTCTGCAAACCTGGACTGACCCTGAGAACCAGCCTCCTTCCCTCTGGCCCCAGCTCTCCCGCAGCTACACAGCTGTGTTTAGGGGAAATTTGGACGTTCTTTGTTATTGTAACATTGTTGGCTTGAAAACAAGAGCAAGTGTTCCTAGTTGCTAATTGTCACAGGAAGGAATTTCAGTGCAGATGCCTGTGCTGGCAGGGGAGGAGAGGGCCTTGGGGGGACAGTGGCTGAGAAAGGGCCCCTCATCTTGGTTGCAAGCAGCTGAGATGCTCTCCAGGCTCTGGCAAGAGAGGTACTCATGACCAAAAATTTACTGTATAGAATGGCAAGACCTTCACAGTTGTTTCAGTGAGGAAGGCAGCCACTTTAGCTTGTTTGGCGCGGAGCAGAAGTGCGAAAATCTACACTAAGGATGAGGAGAAAGGCAGAGAGGTGACAGAAGGAAGGTCAGCTGTGAAAATGAGATCTGAGGAGCAGTTTTGAGCAGAGCAGTGAATATACTGGGGGTTTGGCAGTATAACTGAACAGGCAAAAAGTTTCAGACAGCTGAACAGAGCATTAAACCATTATTTCAGGGCATTAAACATTTTAATTGTTGTTATTTTTGCTGGTCTTTTCTTATGCTTTGTTTATGTTGGTCTTTCACTCCTTCCTCTTCAACTTCAAAAAGGGTTAATCTGAGGGCTGCTTCAGGCTGATTTCTCTTAAGACATTTCTTTACATTGTAGTAAAAATTGATTTTGAAGACAGAAGTTAAACTTCTTCATTTTGAAAATGCTGGAAAGATACTCTTCCCCTATTTCCATTCTTTTGGTGCAAACTGCTTTTCAAATTTGATGTGAAATATGTCTCAAGTGAATTTATATCCTGGCAAATTTATTACTTACCAAGAAATGTCATCAGCCTCCAGGTTTGTATCCTCTGGGCAAGTGGGAGTTTTGCTGTGACTCTCATGAAAGGCAGAACAAATGTGGTTATGTGAAACAAGGACTTATTTTGTTCACCCCACTGCTGCTGCAAGCTGGAATGAGGTCAGGAGCATGAAGCAGGGAGAACTTCTTCAGCACTATCTTTTATTAGCCCCTTGCCTGGCTATTCCTTACCTCTAGGTTTTGGCCCAGACCAAATGCATAAGTACTGCAGTAGCACAAGACAGACCACCCTTGTATTTTTTTCTGAGAAATGATGGTGGTGGTGACCTTGTTTCTTTAGAAGAGGTTGCACAGTTAGTTCAGAGAAATATTTCTGTTTATCAAGCTGATTCCAGCTTGCTCCTAGGTACCTGGCAAGAGGTTGTGAGTATAAGGTTTTTGAAGAGGTTTCTGAGGCAACATCTTACCCCTCTCTGCAGGAGCCTTCCTCATCCCTTACCTCATCTTCCTCTTCACCTGTGGGATCCCCCTGTTCTTCCTGGAGACGGCGCTGGGGCAGTACACCAGCCAGGGAGGGGTCACTGCCTGGAGGAAGATCTGTCCCATCTTTGAAGGTCAGTCAAATTACAGTATTTACTGGCAGCACTTTCTAACAATGAGTGAATCAGAGCCTTTTTCTGAAATATTATTCTTTTTTTTTTTCTTTCTCCTTTTTTTTCCTCCGTCCCTTCCACTCTCTCCCAGCTGTGCTATCCCTCCTGGTGCCTCCTGTGCGTGCAGGGACAGTTCCCTGACCCCTCTGTATGTGACTGAGGGTGTGTGGTGCTGGCTAGGGGCTGTGCTGGTCCAGCTGAACAACAGTCTCTGCTTTGGGAATTTCAGAGTTCATGAGAGAGGAGAAACAGGATGGTCAGCATGCAGGAGGAGGATGGAAGTGTCAATACACAAACACCTGCATGTAGTCCAGGACAAATAGGGGGGAGACAAGACGATGAGGAAAGCTGTCTGGCTTATAGTGCTTTCCCTGCCCGTTGCTGGACCCAGGGCTGCTGTGGCAACATTTGCAGGCTGACATTCTGCAGACTGGGGGAATCACACTGCAGGCTCTGATCTGACAGCCCAGAGATGAGATGGGGTTGAGGTTAAAGCACAGGGATAAGAACCAGTACTTCTAGGGCCCCGGGGAAGGTTGTTTATTGGGATAAATATATTCATGAATGTAATTTCCTCAATTCTCCTGTCCAGAGGAGAGCTTATTAACCGCCTCTTGCAGACAGAGACCTGTGCTCAGGAAGAGTGGAGGCCTGGTTAGCTTGCTTGAGCATGGTCATGCAGTGCTATTTGAAACTCTCTGGGGAGTCTGGGACTTCCTGTGCTGGAGACCCCTGTGCTCTGGCACAGGTCTGGAGGTGGACAGCAGTGGCATCTCAAAGGTCACTGACAACCAGTCTTAAATTAATTAATTAATTAATTTCTTAAAATTAATGAATTGGGCCCTTCTGGCCTGATTACAGTTCTGATGTCTCAGTGAGCAATGGGCACGAGCAAGACCCAAGACCAAAGCTGAGCTCCTCAGTCTATACTTTGGCCCTTCACCTTACTTTATGCATGGTGTATATCAGCTGTGAGAACATTTTTTGCTTGAGTCTTCCCAGAACTAAGAGACTCATCTGCATTTCTTTTCTTTAAAAGCTAGAGCTGTTTTTTTTCTGAAGAAGAGGCACTGTAATGCAGTGGCATGGTAGTGGTCAGAAAATTTTTTTCCCATCAGCATAAGGTTTTCTGGCTGTTCCACCACAGGCTTGTCTAGAGTTACCAACAGTGTTTCCTGTCTGCATGCACAGTCACAAAATCCTTCCTCTTTCCCTTGGGTAGATCTTGCACTATTCTCAGGAGAGCCATGTTATTGGAGTTGCACCCTTCTTGCTACAGTGTGGTCTGTGTCTTTGTTTGGGGTTAAGCCTGATGGTTGGCAGTCCCATCCTCACCTCCTTTGCTTTCTCTCACAGGAATTGGATATGCTTCCCAAGTAATTGAGTGGTATCTGAATGTCTACTACATCATCATCCTGTCCTGGGCACTCTTCTACCTGTTCAGCTCCTTCAATTCTGTGCTACCATGGGCCAGCTGCAATAACCCCTGGAACTCAGGTACACCTTCCCTTAGTCAGCTTCTAGCTTCTTTCCAATTCCCAGAAATTATTTGGCTTTTGTTGAAATTCTTTTTTTGTTTGGATAAGAAGCTCTCATGAGCTGCAATGTGATTTCACCAAAAAATATGCATTTTCTAGCAAGTGGCAGAGGTGGGTGGTAGAGTTTTCAAGCCAACTTAGAGCCCTCCTCATGTGGCAGGAGCTTTTTATTAGCTCTGGTACAATTTATCCTACTTTTCTCTTACTCTACCTCATTCCATTGGAGTTGCTGGGACAGTTGCTGCCAGTGCCTGAACAGTTTCCTCTGTGCACTCAGCTTTTGGATAAATCAGGTCAAGCCTGCACTGGAGGATTTTGCCAGTACAGGTCTCCCAACGAAGGAACCAGTAACACAAAACTGTAAAGGCACTGTTTTCCTGGTTTAATCACATCCATACAGCCTCTACACCATTACATTCACCAGGGGTCTCATCTCTTCGTGCTTACAATTCACTTATCTCTGCCCAGCAGAGAAGACCTGGCTTTGGTTTTACTCAAGGCACTTGGGCTGTGCCTGGGAAGAGGGGGTAGATGTGAGGTAATCCTCATGAATCTCATGTCCTTGTCAGGATTTTTTAACATGTTGAGCAGGTTGTTTTGCTCAGCAGCAGCTTGGCTCCCTCCCTTTTTCTCTTGCGTCAGATGATTAATTTCTGCAATTAGTTAAATTTCTCCACCCCGTGGGCCATTCACTCACAGCTTCCTCTGCCCCTTCATCCCAGCAGAGGCAACCAGCCTTTTAAAGAGCTTATCCAATTCCTCAGCTCCCCCAGCACAGGTTTGTTTGGGAGGAAAGCCACAGATGTTCTCTTAACAGAGAGAATCTTCCCAGCCATGGCTGGGCTTCCTTGGTTTTCCAGTGGATTGTCTTTTGCTGGCAAAATACAAGATGAGGTGCATTGGATGTGTGGCATCTCCTCTGTTTTTAGTTATTTCATACTGTGTAACAGGGCTGGGGATGGCAGAGGAGAATATGAAGGCATCTGTGCTGTGTGTGAACATATGCATGCATGTGTGGACAGGGAATGGTGCCTGATTTGGAAAGAGAATGGGATTTTCTATCCTGGCTACTCGTAGTGGCTATCCCTCAATAATCTATAATTTGCAGCCATCTGGTTTCAATTTGGCGGGGAATTGTTCTCTCCTTCCCCCCTCCCCTTCCTGAAGGCCTCTGTCTACTGCTGAATTGGGATTCATAGCTGGGGAGAGCCAGAGTTTAATGAGATGCTTAATGAGATGCAAGAATTTAATGAGATGCTCTATAGCACAGGGTGAAGGGTCTGTGTGCTGCCAGAGTGAGGGTTAGGGTCCAGAGGGGAAGGATCATCCCTCATGGAGGAGCCCTAGAGAATTTCTCTGGCTCATCAGCTTCCTTTTCTTTTGGTAGATCTCTGTGTGGACATTCTGAATAGATCCAGCCTGGACAACAGGACCTTGCCTGCGAACGCCACCTCCTCAATGATTGAGTTTTGGGAGTATGTGATCACTTTTCCTCTGTTCAGGCTCCTCTCTCATCCAAAGGCTGCAGCTGTAGGAGTATCTGGGTGGGGGTTGTGTGTCTATCGGAGCAAGTGAGGTGCCACATGTCAGATCCAAACACAGGGAGCACGGTGACCTGCCAAGGAGATGGGCACTGAGCCCAGGGTGTGAGGACTGGGTACACCCCAAAGGCAGCTCACAGTGTGCCTGCCCAAGGGTGCTCGTGTGCACCTTGAGGGCGTGTTCCCTCTCTGGCACTGAGGTGCCTGGGTGAGTGTGGCCACCAAGAAAGGCACCAAAAGTGGGTGAGGACTTGCTGCAAGCAGGGGGTACACATGCTGGATGCTGCAGGTTGGCAGGTGAGCATGAGAGGCCAGAGCAGACTGAACAGTCCTCCACAGCGAAGCAGAAAGGGGAAAAACTGCCTTTTCCCTTCTTCTGACCAGGTCTTGCTTGCTGTCTAAGGGAAGTGGTCCATCAGGCTGCTCAGGATCATCCCTGAAGAGCAGAGATCTGAGGTGCATGCATGAGATGCTAGAGAGGAATTTGAGGAGGTTTGGTCTTGGAGCTGGACGCAATAAAATACTGTCTGAATGAGTGGTCTTGCAGCAGGCCAGTGTCCCAGGTAGGGCCATCACTGCAGCCTAGAGAGGTTGAAATGACTGCTGCTGCCACACTACCTCCTCACAGTCTGCTGAGGAAGATCTCATAAAGAAGAGGGGTGTCAGAGACTCAGCTTCAACAGCTGGGTTTGGTTTTGTTCACCATTTATGGCTCCTAAAGTGCCCCTGAAAGGGCTGACTGTCCTTTGTTGCAGCCACCAAAGTGCACACAGAAGATAATATGCACCCATGGCTGCAGAAAGAGTCTGCATCGTTCTGGCCTCCCTCTCCTGCCCTGTTCCTTGCACATACTGTTTAGTGAGGGCTGAGATCCCTCTGAAACAGTTGTTCAGGTTTTCTGTAGAGAGAGAAAGGGGACACTGAAGGGACTGGTTTGGAGAATGATGAGCAAGGAACTGCATGAGCTGCAGTGCTGAGCTCTCATGTGGCCTTCCTTCATGATGGTGAATCTTCAAAGAAGGAGGCTGAGGGAAGGGCATGGGAATCATAAAGAATATTTATGCTTATATATAGGGTGTCTGTGGACATATGGAAAGGAAGAATGGTGGCCGTGGGCTGATAGTAGCTTTGGTGGCCTGCTTGGGTTGAGTAGTCTCTGCTGGGGAGCTGCCAGGTTTGGGGAGCAATGGTGAGCAGGTGCTGATTTTGTGTAGCATGGGTCTGACAGGCACAGCACCACGGGTTTGGACAGCGGGAGGGTCTGGGCCAGCTACAGGACATGGAGCTGAAATGAGCAGAGAGGGGAACTCCAAGCAGAGCTGGGATGAATCACATGGCTGTGGGCAGATGTGTTGTAGATAGGGTGTTAAGTCTTTATGGGGTAATATGGGAAAGGTCTGTATGGGTGAGTAAGGTCTGGAGTGTTAATGCTTCTCTCCCTGTCCCTGGACACCGGCAGGAAGCGAGTCCTGGGGCTCACGGATGGTATTCACAAACTGGGCACTGTGCGCTGGGAGCTGGCTCTGTGTCTTCTGCTGGCGTGGATCATCTGCTACTTCTGCATCTGGAAAGGGGTCAAGTCCACAGGAAAAGTAGGAACAGAGATTATCCTCCCAGTCCATAAGCCTCCTTGTACCCATCTTATATTTCTTCCCCAATCTGTTTTCCTTCTTTATGAAGTAGAGGCAGGAGACACAGCACCAAAGTGAAACCTAAAACCTGGTGAGGCCACACTGATTCACACTAGTTGTGTTTGAATCCTAAGAGGAAGAATAAATGAGTAGGTCCATCAGAGAGGGGAGAATGGGGAAAGAATTGGGAACTGAAGGGAGTCTTGAGTCACATTTTCCCTTGCAGATACCCACAGTGGCTGATGGATACTCCCCAAGTGCCCTTGGGAATCATCCACTCACCAGTGTGTTGTCCTGCTGTGGCGTGCTGGTGTTTTTAACAAGATCCTCTGCAGTGGCAAACTTCCCATCCCTGGCAATAATTAAACACTTGAGCAAAACAGACAAGCTGCTGCCTGTAAGCAGCTCAGTGAATAGATAATGAATCCCTCCTGCTTCTCTATCCTGCAAAACTCTTGGGGTGGGAGATGTGTCTTTGTTCTCTCTTTTGTACTCTCCCTGGATCTGCGGTTTTTGGCTCAGTTGGTCACTTTCTGCATTTTGCTAGTGAGGCTGGAGCCCATGCTCCTTCCTGATGTTGATCCTGTAGAGCAGATGGACTGGTTTTCCTTTTGGAGTGAATGTGTGATGCCTTGGGCTGGGTATTAGGGACACTGCCATGGCCTTGACTTGCCCAGGACCTCTTTCCTTCCTGGAGCTGCAATGAGATGGGTGGGTCATAAATGATGGTTGAGTCTTGTGGGTGTCCAGGGGCTGTCCCAATAGCAAAGGGAGGGAACCAATTTCTGCAACAGATTTCTTCCTTCAAATCACTATCTCTACTCTTGGCAAGTGTTCCCTTTTGTACTTGACACCTGTGTTTGTGTCAAATCCCATGTGCTACCTTAAAACTGCACTGCACACCCATTTCAGCAGAATGAGGTAATAGCTTGCTGTGCTCATTAGATTCTTCCCAGTTTTTGCTGATGACTCTGTCTCTTGCTGGTGCTAACCTGTTGTCCACCATTTCTCAAGGAGTGAGAGCCAGATTCCATATTTCAAACTTTAAATCTCTAATGCCCCCTGATTTGAATACCACAGTGCCATCTTCACAAGAGATATCATGCTGGTCTTGGGAGATTGGGTCTGAGAGGCTGTTTTATCAGAATGAAAGAGTAATTAAGTCACCCCAGGTTCTCTTCAGCTCTCAGCCTTCTCCACTGGGTCCCTCCTTTGCCTGGTACTGCCTCAGTGTGCAAAACTTACCTGTACAAGGAGAAAGCTAAAGCAGTTCAGTCAGGCTGGATGGGCCAGTCATGTTTGGCAAAATCAGACCAGAAAGTGAGAGGAAACAGTGACTACATATAGTAGATGGAACGGTCCCCCTGAGATGACAGAAAATATTTCCATCACAATTTTTAGGATAGAGGGCTTACTATCTACCAGCCAGATGTTATGGACATAGTGCAACAATGCAGGGAGGGTTTTTCTGTCCTCAAATATATTACAGGTGAAACAGGCCAGTTGCCTTCTCTGGAGGCAGTAATTTTGAGTATTACAGGGACACTGTCAAAAAATTCAACTGCTTCCTTCTTTTTCTTTGCTGACAATGTACTATGATAAGCAGCAGGGAAGACCCAAGAATTCTGAGTAGGTGCATAACTTTGTTCAACAGCTCCAGATTAAACAGGAGGCTGTGCTTGCCTGAGAGGCTGCTCTAATCAGATAACACTGCCAGATGCTTCTGCTTCTGTGATTTAAGGAATCCAAATTTAAAGAAACAATAGTGACCTCACGAAAATAGTTTCAAATAACTCCATAAGATTCATTTTCTTTTAAAAGCCTTTTTCTTTTATCCATTTTGCCCGCTTTTGTGCTCTTCCAAGTTTCTTTTCCACATGCATTCAGCTGATGTGTATAAATGTTCCCCAAAATTGATTTTTGAAGGTAGATTTTAATGCTTGTGCCTAAACTGCTCACATTCTCATTCAATTAGGGAACAGCAAAAGTACCACGTACTGTTACTTATTCAACCAATTATCACTAAGCATAAAAAAATGTCATTTTAGGCCCATCACTGTGAATTCATAGAGTAAACAAGCTTTCACATTATTTGGATGAATTTTAGTAATGAATAAATGTTAGGAATTGCAACTTGCTCACAAATATTTTGCAAATAGAAAAAAAGAATATGTTACATTAGGCAACGGTTTAGAGATGATTAATTCTACTGTAATATTTATTTATATCACACACAAAAAGAAGTGAAAAAGAAGGTATTACAAAAATAATGGTCTACATTTTCTTTAAAGACTTTGAGGTGCCCCCATTTCTTACCTGTGAGCTCAGAGACATTGAAGGGATGAGAGTGACGCATGAGCACTCCTGGAAATGAGACCCCTCATAGGTGTCTCAAATTGGGCAGCAAAAGTTGGTATTTAATTTGAAAAATTCTTGCTGGGCATAGGACCATTTTAATAACTCCTCATTAAAACTCAGTGACGGGAAGAGATCTGGGTTTCTTCTGCAGCTCTAGAAAGATGAAGGGAACAGCTGGAGAGCAGGGAAATTACACTGACTGGAAAGAGAAAACAAAGCAGAGCAACCAGTGGCAGAGTCTCGGATGAGGAACAAAATGCAGATTAACTAAATCACCAGTGAGATGTAACCTTGATTAATTTCTTTCCCACCTCTCTTCTATGTTAGCAGTAGCAGCTACAGCCAACAACAGAGTCCAGGGACGTTTGCTGGGGTGGGGGCCTGCAGATGAGATGAGATGAGGCGATGCCTGCACCCCCTCCCTGCTGACCCTCTTTCCTCTTGTTTCCCTGCCCCTGCAGGTCGTTTACTTCACTGCCACCTTCCCGTACGTGATGCTCCTCATCCTGCTGGTTCGAGGGGTGATGCTGCCGGGGGCTGCCGAGGGCATCATCTTCTACCTGAAGCCAGACATTTCCAGGCTGGCAGACCCACAGGTGAGGGGTGGTGTCAGACGATCCTGGCCCTGAGAATGTTCTCAGTGCCCTGGCCTTTGAATCTGCTGCTAGCTGAGTGTCTAGCTGTCATCTCTGAAAGAAGACCAGGGAACCAGAATCCTTAAAACTTTTGAGAGCCACAGCGTTTTTGTTTGTGGTCTCTGGCATGTGAGCATATGAGGTCATTTCCACTCACGGGCTCAGCACAACCAGAAGGGTAGATCAAATATTTAGTATATGACAGATGGTTTTCCTGACTGTTAAATGCAGATAATTAAGGGAAGGGATATATAATTTATTACTTTTCATTTTTTTCTGGCCTTTTTAGCACATTATTTGGCTCCATCAGGGCCCTCCCAGGAAGTATGGGGTCCCTGTTCTTGCAGAAACCAAAGACTTGCATGTAACATGGGCTGTGCCCCAGCTGTGTTCCCTTCACGTGTCCTGGGGACTGGTCTCAGCTGACTGGGGCAGGGACTGGCCAAAGGGTCAATCCCTACCACTAGTTGTTGGAGCTCATGGAAACCCTGAGTGAGATCCTGCTACTGAGTTTAGGCAGAATGGTGCTTTGATTCAAGTGGGATGTGTGTCCATGCCTGAAGTGCTCCTGTGTTCATGCCTATCTCTGAGAAATTGGTGTTAACTTAGGCTGCAATGTCTGGGCTGGGATTCTTTGAGGCTACAAATTCCAGCTGTGTGTTTGCAGCTGGAGGCTGCTTAGAGGAAAAAAACAGTGAGTGGGGAACCTGGAGGCCATCAGAAAAGTGAGTTGTTTCCCTGCCTCCCTCAATCTCCCAGCTCAGAGCTTTCCCTGGGAGCGCATGAGAACAGAGCTGCAGCTGCCACAGTTCAGCTCCTCTGTGGAGGAGAGGGCTGGAGCAGTGGTGAAGAGCCCTGCTCAGCTTTTTCCATGCAATGCCAGAGCAAAGGGGAACCTGGGTGCCTGACACCACATGGGCCTGCAATCTCTCAGCTCAGCAATCTTCTGCCCTTCACCTTGCACTGTGGCCCCAGAGAGGTGGGAAACTAGGCTGGAGAACAGGGAAGGGAGTACACTGATCATGGATCACACTCTTGTTTGGGATGACTCACCAGTGGCTCTGCAAGGAGATTAATCATCTGGGCCATGTAGGGACCTCAGACATCTGCAGTGTCAGCTTCAGATGGAGCCATGCTATCAGGGATGCCATCTCTACCCTGAATGCAAAGGTGTGGGATGGAGAAATGTTGTCAGCTTGAGTGGGGTGTGAAAATATAGTCTCCTCAGGAGACTTTTCCTAAAGGATTTCCAGTCCTATAGATCAGTTTTTCCAGATAGGTATCCCAGTTTCTCCATTCACTGTAGATCCCCTCTATGTCTCCCAGGGTTTGTCCTCCGTGGCTGGAGGAGTTGCTGTTGACAGGGAGCAGCCCTTTGTTTATTTTGTTGCCAGCTCTGGAGACCACTGACCTTCTCTGTTTCAGGTCTGGATGGATGCAGGCACTCAAATCCTCTTCTCTTATGCCATCTGCCAGGGCTGCCTGACAGCTCTGGGCAGCTACAACAAATACACCAACAACTGTTACAGGTAGGAGGAGCCTGGACTTCTCATATCCTTCTGGAAATTTGCTCAGAGGCAAAGAGCACAGAGCTGCATCAGAGGCAGGCTCTGCTCCTGGGAGAGACCTTGGGTTCATGCTGCTGTGACTAACGAGCTGGTCAGAGTGCAGAAGCTGCAGAGGACTCAGCACGGGGATGGAGCGTGGCTGAGGGAATAGAGGAGTCCAGAAAATGTCCTTAATAGTGCTCTCCTGCCTGAGTCAGCTGGGAAATGGGAGACTGGAGGAGGGGAAGGAATGAAAATGGAGTAGACACCACAGTCTATTTTGACAGTGTGAGTGGGCAGGAGTGACATGGCCAGCTCTGCCATCACTTGCTAGGCAGGGGAGGTGGTACAAAGATGATAAAGATGATGGCTGAGCCCCCTGTCTCCACTGCTTTACTACCATCAGAGTAATGTACTGCCAGTGGCCTTTTGATCCCATCAGCAGATTAATCAAGTCCATCTGGCCTTCTCCTTGCCCTTAGATTACAGATCTGTTTTATCCATGGCCTGACATGGAGCTCTGTGGAGCCATCAGGACCATTTCTGACACCTTCCACAGAGCCCCAAGAAGCAGGGACTTTGTTATTCTTTCATATATTGCTCCAGCACAGATGGTAAAATGGAATTGTACTTGGGAGACATCAATCATCTTGCCTTCTGTTCTCCAATAGGTGTTGCCATGGCTGTTGGTTGGGCAGTTTAATACTTTCCCCTGGCTCTCCCAAAATGTTTCTGTCACCAATGAAGTGGTGCTCTGATGCCTTCCTCTAATTCCTTAGGTGCCTCATGCTGGCAGTTCAGCTCTGGGTGACCCAAATGTGCTGGGTGCCCACAGTGCCCCATAGCAGCTGATGCTGTGGGTCAGCTCTGGCAGCTGCCCAGGGTTCAGGGGTGTGAACCTTCCAGCCCAGCCAGCTCAGAATGGTGCCCAATTTTTGCAGGGAGCAAGTGCACAAAAGTTTCAGGACAAGTAGCATAGCACATTCCAGCCTCCCTCTGACCATAGTTAATAAAGACAGTGTAGACACAACCCTTGTCAGGTGAGGATTTTTATGATCCTATTAGCCCTTGTTTTACTAGACCTGCTGAACCTGTATGTGTTCGTGCTTTCAGCTACTCCTCTTGACTATGTTTACTTTTGCAACTTCTTTCTTCTCTAATTTTCTGTTTTCTTAATTTTCCTGTTGTTTTTCCCATTCTCTTGACTCTGATCAGCTTTTTTGTTGCCATGTGTTGTGTGGTGGTGCCCCGTTGACCTGCTGTGCCATGTATAGTCCTATAACTCTTGAGCAGTGGGGTACAAGGCAGGCAGGCTGATTTTTGGCTCTGCTTTGAGCTTTTTACTTCTGAGGGGGTTCAAGAACAATATTGCTGTTTCTTGGTTAGTGCTGTCTGACTGGGGAAGCTGAGTACAAACATGATCCTAAGTGGACCCATTCTGCAGCAGAAAATGCCCATTTTCTCTCTGGTCTCTTCCCTGCAGGGACTGCATCATGCTCTGCTTCCTGAACAGCGCCACCAGCTTTGTGGCTGGCTTTGCCATTTTCTCTGTGCTGGGCTTCATGGCTCGAAAGCAGGGTGTACCTATTTCAGAAGTGGCTGAATCGGGTAAGTTTTTCTGGGACACTTCAGAGCCAAGGGAAAACAAACAGCCAGAAGGGGAGGGCACTCTTCTGAGGTGAAGCCCAAGATGTTACCTACATCCTCTATCACTATGGGTGTCCGCAGAGAGGTCTGCAGGACCACTGCTCCTCAACACAGCTTTCAGCCTTGTGTGGCAGTATGAACTTTCAAGAAATATGTGAGCTTACTCTGCTGCAGGGCAGTGGTGGCAGGTGGTGGTGTGGGGGACACTCATGGTCATCCTGTGGTCTGTTGGCAGGTCCTGGCCTGGCTTTCATAGCATACCCAACAGCAGTAACGATGATGCCCGTGTCTCAGCTCTGGTCCTGCCTCTTTTTCCTCATGCTGATCTTCTTGGGACTGGACAGCCAGGTACAGCAAATGCCCCTCCTCATCTAACGCTCCTGTCCCCACCCTGAGCACTCCCCAAGGTCATTGGAAAGGATAAGTGGGCATGTGCTTTGTTGGTACCTTAAATAGGTTCTCTATGTTGTATGCTGCACTTTCACACTCAGGGAGCTCAGAGCCAGGGCCAATGGCAGGCCAGTGGTTACATGTGCTGGCATCTCTCTTGGCATCCTTCTCCCTGTGTGTGTGTGAGGGTGTCCCAGCTCCATCCCCCCAATCTCTGTACCAGCACCAAAACTGTGCACACTGTGGAGTGAGACCTGGCACAAAGCAAGGCAGTGTTGGGAGGGTGCATGGGGCTTTTTTCTCCCAGCTGCATCCCACCACACATCCCCTGTGTCCTCTTCTCAGTGGTGTGCCCATCTCTTACCATCACATACCCCTGTTATACCAGGAATAAACCCTGCAGAGTGCAGTGTTCAACCCTGGTGCTGGCACAAGGGGAGCAGGGGGTGTCCTGGCATATCCATCAGAAAGAGTGTTTTGCTCAGGCAATGCTCTGTAATACCTCAGCCCTTGTACCTGGACAATCAGGCCCTTTTCCTCTGTTTCCCTTTGTGGAAGCAAAACAGATGAAAAGAAAAAATGAAAAAATAAGGATTTGGGCGGCGGGAAGAAAAAAGGATGGTGAGGGGAAGTGCGTGCTTGGGGAAGGAGAGACACTGATTTGTCTGACCTGTTTTCCTCTGCAGTTTGTCTGTGTCGAAAGCATGGTGACAGCTCTTATTGACATGTTCCCAGGAGTGTTTCAGAAGAAGGGGCGTCGGGAGCTGCTGATCCTGGCCATTGCAGTCATATGCTACCTGCTGGGCTTACTGCTGGTCACCGAGGTAAGAAAGGAGTAGCTGGGTTGTACAGCTGAGCACCAAACCCCCTGCTACGCAGCTCTGGAGGTCTGGGCAGAGACAGCAAGCTTGTCTTTGATGCTGTTAATTATCCTTCATTTCTAATGCATTAGCTGGTGTCTCTCACAGCCAGTGCTCTTTGACTCTGTGACACTGGTGCACTCCCTGCCTCACTGAGCCGTCCAGAGAGATGGTCCCACAGCCCAGAAAGGCTGCCTGACACACAGCTTTGTGCAACCACCAGATCTGGGACCTAAAACAAGCCAAGCTGTTTGAAAACAAGCTCTTCTAAGGGCAATGATCATTTGCTGGCTGCTTTCCACACAAAGCAGAGCAGCAGGAGGGGAGCCTGGAGGTAATGGCTCCACTGTAACCCTGCTGGAGCCCGTGGGAAGCCTGTGATCCCAGGGACCAGAAGGAGCAGAGCTGTGTTGGTGCGATGGCATGCACATGGTGTTTGCACTGCTCTGCAGCTGAAAGCCAAGCACCTCGTCCTGCACGGTGCTGTGCTGTGCTCTGTGCATACCACACACTTGGGTGAGGGTCTTAGAACTCCCGTGCTGCCCCCATGCTCTCTCTAGTGCCAGCTAATGCCTGCTGAACTCCTTAGGCACTGATGAATGATCCTCCAACAGGATCCTGGCTAAGGATCTGCTGAAGGCATCTCCTACTGTAATTGATTTGAGAGAAACTGTGTGTTTAGAGCCCTTCAGCACTATTTGAAAGCATCTGCCTGAGTTAGAGGGGCTTTCTCTTTAAGAAATCACATGAAAACCACCCACTGGCCTGTACAGGTAGCTGATGGAAACTCTGCAGGGCTCAGCTCAAAGGCAGAAGCAGCAAGGAAGCCACATGCCTCTGCCATTGCAGAGCTTGGGCCTTGAGCAGTATGCAAAGTTGGACAAAGGTAAAACAAGGTATCTGGATGCCTTGGTGTTCAAGACCACATTTTTCCCTGACATGGAATAGTTTTGCCATGGCTCTGTTTTCTCTACCTCTTCAACAGGGTGGCATGTACATCTTCCAGCTGTTTGACTACTATGCTGCCAGTGGCACATGCCTGCTCTTCCTGGCTATTTTTGAAGTCATCTCTATAGCATGGGTGTATGGTAAGTGAAGCACAAAAATCTGTGTTGCTCTTTCTCAAGGAAAGAATGGGGGGTTGAGAAGTCGGAGTGGGTAGAAAAGATCCTCAGGGGGTAAAGAAGTGCTGTAATTATCCTCTTTCTTGTCTGGTTTTCACCGTCTTTCCTTGCAACATTTCCCAATTGCTCCACATTTAGAGAATAAGTGTTTTTTCCATCTCTGTAGGTGCCTCATGTTGAACTACCTTGCTGTTCTTCCCATCTGCCCTTTGAATTAGAAAATCAGCTATAGAGGATTGACTGCTGTTCTTTGGTGTCTGTCCCTGTCTGTTTACATTGTGCATTTAGTTTAGTCCTGTCACTTAATTTAACACAAAATACCGGGATGCAGACTTGCTGTGTGTTACTTCTGCGGTGATACCTGCTTCCTGTTTACTCAGGCTGTCATGGCACTTGTAAAAGAAATAGGAGAGAACTGCTTTGTCTCTCAGTGAAATCTGTAACTAAACTACTCAGGAGCAGGATTAAACAGAGCTCTACGAACTATCAGGAGGAAACCAACTGCTTGTTAGTCTGTGCAGTAAGAAGAGTCTCCTCTGATATTCTATGGGAGATCTCTCCCTGAGCACAAAGTCTGTGGTTCTTCTCCCTGAAGCTTTTGTCGAGGCTGATGGGTTTTGGGCAAAGAGTCTTGCTGTGTGGGATGCAAAGCAACTTCATGGAACTACAAGAGCTTGGTCCCTGTCAGGATCATGCACAGCTACAGCAGATGCCAGCTTAGACCAGACCTCAACATCCCACACTCACACATCTGCTAGTTCCAACTACTTCAAGGAGCATTGCCATTGTAACCTAAGGAAAAGATTGCAAGCATAGCATGTTGTGTCTCAGTGGTCAGGAGTGGGTGCTCATGAAGGAATACAAGAGAAGGAAAATTAAGAATGATACTTTCCATGAATGTTCTTCCAGCTTTTAACAACTTATTATAGAACCACAGAATGATTTGGATTGGAAGGGACCTTTAAAGGTCATCTAGGCCATGCTCTCTGCCACTTTCCACTAAACCACGTTGCTCAAAGCCCTGTTCAGCCTGACCTTGAACATTTGCAATGGTAGTGCATCCATAGTCTCTCTGGACAACTGGTTCCAGTGCCTCAGCACCTTCACAGTGAAAAATGTCTTCCTTGTATCTACTCTAAATCTATCCTCTTTCAATTTAAAACTGCTAGCCCTTGTCATGTCACTATAAGCCCCCTTCATATATTGAAAGGCTGCTATAAGGTCTCCTTGGAGCTTTCTCTTCTCCAGGCTGAGCAGCCCAAACTCTCTCAGCCTATTTTCATAGGAGAGTTGCTTCAGTCCTCTCATAGTTTTCAAGGTCCTTCTCTGGACCCACTTTGACAGGTGCATGCCTTTCTTGTGCTGGGGGCCCTAGAGCCAGATCCAATACTCAGCTTGTTGCCCAGGGATTTCACATGCCAGAACTGAAATCTATTTATTTCTCTTCTGTTATTTTTTCCCAGTTGACTTGGCTAAACACTTCTCCACAAAATGCTGCAGCAAGGCTTTCCATGGCTTGCTCAGGCATTGTGTGAATGAAGAAGTGAAGAGTCACTCTCTTTTCCTTGTTTCAAATCTGCCACCTGCCAATTTCCCTTAGTGCCACCTTTGCCTTGTTATGGACAGTCAGTCCCTGTGTGCTCTCTTTGGTGCTTAGAGTTTGATAGGGGTTGCCTCGGCTGTAGTACAGTTACTGAAGAAGAGCTTATCTGTTTCTCCAAATGCTTTATGTAGAGCAGGAGCCAACTGCTAGTTTGGATAAACTCCTCTCTTACTGAAAGGGTAACTGGTCCAGCTGCTTGGATTTGACCTCCAGGGAACACAAGAGAAGGAGATCTGTAAGAAAGATTTATTTTAGAAAGATGTCCTGCAAGGGAATCTCACCTGGCAGCTTGCAGTAACAGACCCTGGCCAGATTTTAATGTAGAGTCACCTTCTGCCCAGTCCTTCTGGGATTTAAAGGGGCCTGGAGATCCCCATTTGTCTGTGACAGGGCTTCATCACTGTGCTAGGTTAATTCATTAAACTGAATTATGCTTTGATCTTTAATGCCATTTTTACACTCACACAGGCCACAGACCTTTTCTGATGAGCAATGGCAGACAATGGGTAACAAGAGAGGTGATGCTGCCCCAGCAGCCTCAAAGGGAGATGGGGTAGCTGGGGACAGAGAAATAGCCCTTTTCCTCACCATCATGGGTTCATTTGTACCACTCCACACAGCGTGATTTTACCCTCTTGATGTTCTGCTTTGCATGCATTGGTCCCACATGTAGTCAGAGGGACAAGGTGAGGTATTATAGTGGGGGGGAAAAAGGGCCTAGTGCTGATTAAAGGGTTTTTTTTCCCAAGCCTCAGAATTGGCAGGGCTGAGCCTCTTGCTTACACTGTGAAGAATTCTAACATTTCTGCTAACACAAATACGCGTTCTGAGTTTCCCCTCTCCCAGCACATACGCCAACCACCCACCACTTGGCAGCTTCTCCCTGCTGCCAGGCAGCTGCTCTCCCAAAGACCTGAGGATTTCCTCCATGCTGCTCCCTGCCTGTGGAAGGATCGCGCAGCATCGGACCTGATGTTCCCTAGAGGAGAGTGCTGGAGGGATTCTGCTGTCCCACCCCTCCTCCTCTCCTCTCTCCTTTCCACTTTGAGACATGCAGCCCTTCTATAAGCAGGCATGGGTTTTGAGCACTGAGATTCACAACATGATGCCACTGAAATGTGCTGCAGAGGATATTTTCCAGGCAGTCACAGCATGCACATTAGGATAAGCTGTTCCAGGAGAAAGCAAGGGCCTCCATCGCTATAGGAGAGCCAGGGCTGAAATCATTAGGACTGTTTACAAAGCTAAAGCAAACTGATGCCAGAGGGTACCTGTGGGTGGCCCTGGGGTAAACCCGTGTTGTGCTGTGATAAATCTTTCTCTGGTCTATTGCTCACATGCAGTGTGGCTACCAGCGTGGCATGGCAGCCTCCTCCTGCCTGGATCCTGCCCGTCAGGCTTGCTCTGGCTCTGTGCGCTTAATCCTCTCAGATGCACTGGCTATGGGCAACCTCACATGCTTCTTTATGAGCCATGAAGGGCCTGCTCTGTGCACCTGGTACCCAGAGGAGGTGCAGTTGCTGTGGTGCCACGGTGCCTCCGTTGCTGGCTCTTTGCACAGGTTTGGTGAAGGTGTTGATGCTGCAGGTGTGAGACCGAGAGGGAGCAGATACAAGCTTGGCAAGTGTGGCGTGGAGCCAGGGTCATCACCTATTGGAATGTTGTGGATGAAATTTGATATAGATGAATGCCAATAAATGCAGCTTGGGAGAAAAGACAGAGAGGGATTTTTTATAGATTCCAAACTAGCAGACCTGTGAAACTAACTGTGTTTTTTGAATATGGTAAAAATAAAATTAAATCTTTGTTCCTTTTAGCTGCGGTTTCATTTGCTGTTGTTATAAGCTACATAAAATGAGAAGGGCTCCATAAGGATAAGAGATAAGGACGTGAGCCAGCCTCTAGTTAGGTTCATGTGAAATTCATTCCTGTGAATTTATGTGGCAAAGTGATTTGTCAGAAAAGCATGCAACCACTTTGAAGGTATATGGGATTGATCAGCACAAGAGAAGTAGTACCAGCATTCATAGTTAACTGTCCAGTGTCTGCATACCATTCTTCCTTGTGTTGGAATAGTGAAGATAACAGCAAACATCTTTGTTCATTCCAACAAAAATCTCTTTGGGGAAGTCTTTATGGATTTCTCTGCAGGAACTTTATTTAATCCTTCTAATGTGCTGGGAATGAAGGACACATTCCTTCAGTACGTGTCCTCCAGGTTCTAATTTGCTCAAAACTCCAGCATCAAGTGGTTGAACTGATGACTTCTTAAGCTTGATTACTTTTTCATCTGCCTGTGAAATGTAGAATATGTAAAACCTCCTGTTCATATACTCTCTGAGGACATTCATGTCATTCCCCATTGTGTTTCATCACATCACCCACTGACTGCCACAGTGGCCATGGAAATTCAGGACGTGATGGGATACTGCAGAGAAAAGGGATAAGGACATGTGGAGGCGCATCATAACTAACAACATAAGTTGTGGTTTGTTTTCTTGTTGGAGGATGGATGTGTGTGTGTTCTTCTTTTTGTCTGGCATTTTTGTATTTCTTTAATTGATATGTCTCTGACTACATCCCAGATCCAAATTTGGAGGGAAACTTTATCTGCCATTATGTTGTATTATGAATTAATTTATCTGTCCTATGTCTGGCATCACGGTGTGTTTCTGTGCAAGCACTGTATGGTAGAAGACACTGTGCTATGCTCATATTCTGAACTGCAATTCACATCATTTAAATCTCCTTTTTTTTTTTTTTCCACCCTGTGGAAGATTTTGGCTTTTTGGCAAAATAAATTTTATATCCCAACTCCTTTCATCCCCAATATATTTTCAGCAATGCTATCTGAAGCCTCATGATATTTACAGCTTGGAAGTTCTCTGGTGTAGGTTGGGCTCCCACACAAGGCTGCGTGTCCCTTGATATACCACAGCTTGTTGTCTTTGCTTGAGGCTACTTGTTAACTCGCCAACTCAACACCAAGAGGTGTTCAAAGAACTATCCTCTCCCTCCCCCACCAAATACTTCAAAAAGCTGGGTTTAAAAGAGATTTTCTGCAAGCATTAGTCATAGGATATAGAAAATAATGCAAAGAACTAAAAAAAATAAAATAGCATGCATAATGTGCTTTTGTAGAATTACTATATTTAAAGGAAACATAATATGAGAATTTAATTCTGAGACATAAAACCCACAAACCAAAATAAAACTCACCAAACCCTAAACACTCACAAGTGTGGCCAGTTCTCTAGGCACATGTTTTGCCCAGTCCAACCATCTGGTGTTGAGATATAAAGAAGCAAAGTTTTATCACATTTGCAGCTGGAAATTGTGGCCTGACCATGAGTTCGCAGATGGATGTGAATGCCAAATACAGAATCCTTCTTTATCAGCTAAGCACTGTGATGAAGCTTTAATAAGACAAATACATTATTATTGCATCCCAGAGGTGCTTAACTGGTTACTCTTTTACTGGACAGAATAGCTCAATTTTTTTTGTCTAATATTGTTGTCTTATTTTGCCTGAGGCAGTCTGGTATATCTGGTTAGTTTTGGTTAGAAAGATGCTAGGGCACCTCACGAATGACTTTTTTATTTTTCTTCATTTTACATCTCTTCCTGGCCAACATTAGGGTCTTGATCCTTGAAGACATCCTAGAGCTTATTGCAAGGTCTGCTGAAATCCATCTGCATTATGTTGTCACCCCTATGCCATTGCATACATTTGCTCCTTGTGCTTTGGGATGGGAAGAGACAATGGTT
This sequence comes from Ptilonorhynchus violaceus, assembly GCA_013397565.1. NCBI lineage: Eukaryota > Metazoa > Chordata > Aves > Passeriformes > Ptilonorhynchidae > Ptilonorhynchus > Ptilonorhynchus violaceus. The sequence goes on from VZRJ01010160.1 coordinate 730,012, forward strand.
AGAGTCTGGCCAGTGGCAGGACTTTTCGATGTTTTTCCAAAGCATTCCAGTGCACCATGAGATTTCGGTTGGTCCCACATACCGTGAACTAAATAATCCAGTAAGTGAAACTAATGAGAAGAGGAGATCAGTCACCCACCAGACAGCTCTCACTGGACAGTACAGCAGTACTTGGAAATGGAAGGTTTGGTTTCTAGAAGAGTTTGGATTGCCAGGTCTTCTAAGTTTATGCCAAAAATAAAATATTCTGTGGAAGACAGGCTCTTGATGATAGGGGTCCTCCATAGCTCAGTGGGGATTGACTTCCCCGTATACCAGCATATCTGTTTACAAAGAGAGGGTTTTGTTAGGTGTTCCCCACTCCTTGTTCCTTTCAGCACTCTGGGCTCCCCCAGTCCCATGTGCTCAACCTGCAAAAGCTTCCTCTTGCTGCTCTGTATACCAGGCACCCCTCTTTTCCTTGTGCCACTCCTCACCAGCACATGGGCTGCATCCTCTCACTCACAGCTGCTGCTGTCTGAGGGACTGTGCTTTTCTTCAATGTCAATATTTCTAACAAATTATGGATCAAATTAGACCCCTCCATCTCTATTTAGCCACAGATGGCCCTTTTCAATGTCAGAAAACCCCATCACCTGCTGCTTGCATGTTAGGATAGCCATGTTTTCACCAGGAGCAAACACCAAGGATAAAGAAAGTTGGGATCTGATGTGAATAGTGGTTGAAGGAAACAACAACAGTCTGACCTCTGACTTTGTCTCTGTGCTGGCTGGTGGCCAAGGTGCCAACCGCTTCTACGACAACGTTGAGGACATGATTGGTTTCCGGCCATGGCCCTTGATCAAGATATGCTGGCTGGTGTTCACCCCGGGTATGTGCTTGGTAAGTGCAATTATGACATCCTGATGTCACTCTGGGTCCCTGAATTCTCAGTAGAAAAGGCTGATTTGTCTCCAAGGTGCTGTAATTTTTTCAAACTGCTATGGAGAAGCAGAACCTTGTCCATAGCTGAAGTGGCAATTTATTTCCTTTGTAAAGCCTCATGTTTTGCCTGCAAAATTAATTGAGCCTGAAAAGCCAATTGCTTATTGTGAAGGAAAAGGGAAATGTATCCTCAAAGCCTGGAGAGGTTTGGTCAAATTACTTTTGAATAAAAGACCAGTGAGAATTATCCTGCTCTGAAATACTTGCTTCAGCCTGTGTTCCTGGAACTGCCCACAGTTCAGAAATACCTTTCCACAGCCTTTTGCTTTCTATGTTATTAAATCTCTTACAAAACTTCTGTGACTGTTTAAAGAAAATGCACCCAAAGTAGGCAAGTTCCTGCCTGTTTTAAATTTATGTCCAGTCATACTCCACTGATTTTTACATGATTTCTGAGCCAAATTCTGTTCTTGTATCTGATGTTGAGAGTTGTTTTCTTTGACCTCAGAGGGAACACAGATGGGATCTATAGCTACAACTTAGAAAAGATTCCTAGTTCTTTGTCCTCAGGCTCCAGCAGGACTTGAAGATGCGGGAAATTTTCAAACCAGCCCAAATCGTCTGAGAGCTCTGTAGCTAGAGAGCCCCAGGAGGGGTAAATCTGTGCCTGCGTGGAGCTTCTGGAGGGCTTCTGCCAGGCAGAACAACAATTCTTGTCTTTGATATGAATAAATTGCTGTCTCAGTGTTGCTGGACCCTCAAAGCTGCTGCCAACTTCGTTTATGTTGAACTCTTCAGAAGCCTGAAGGCGTAACACTGCGGAGATGCCTGGCCCTGGCGCTGAGAGAACTGCTTGTGCAGCCAGCATGCACCAGGCTCTGCTCACTGCAGCCAGCAAGGTCCCTGCTGGCTCATGCAAGACAGAACACTCATTGCCACCCAGGCAGTCCTTGCAGGGGGGCCAGGCTGCTGGGCCTGGCTGCTCCCTTTGCTCTCATTATGTCTCTGTTTTCTGCTCCCCAGGGAGTCTTCCTGTTTTCCCTGATCAAGTACACACCCTTGAAATACAACAATTCCTATGAGTACCCACTGTGGGGCTATGTGCTAGGCTGGATGATGGCACTCTCCTCCATGGTCTGTATTCCTCTCTACGCCATCTTCATCTTCCTGAGAACCAAAGGATCCCTGAAACAGGTACTGGGACTGTAGTCACTGGATGTGTTGCTGTTTCTCCCTGAGATGGCTCATGGAAGGGCCCCAGGGAAGAGGCACGCAGCACATTTCTTCTCTGAGAAGGCAAGGGAGGATGAGAGGGGCCCTTCCCCAGAATGCTCTGTAGGTCTTGTCGGCAATTTGGAGGGCTTGGAGGGTCTCAGCACAGCTCCCAGACTTCCACTGTAGAAATCTCTGTCCTTGGCCTAGAAAGAACTGTACTAGGGAGATGGTATCATGGAGGTGACACCTCACCTGACCCATAAAGAAAGACCTGAGTGATGCACTGAACATCTAAATTTCCAGACAATTTCTCTTTTGGTCCTTCCCCATCCTCACTGCAGCTGGTTGGAGGATAGAGTGGCCAGAGTGAGCGGGTGAACAGGGGATGGGAGCATCCCTGTGGCTGTGGTGTAGGTATGACTGTCACATTGTGGGGTCGTGGAGAGCAGGACCCTGCACTGCTAACACATCCAGGGATGGGCTGGGTACAGGATGTCCTCATTGGTTCCATTGTCTCAGGGAAGGTGAATCTGTGCTCACAATTGCTCTTATTTAGTGACTGAGAGATGTGTTTTACTAGGGAGAGACAGGAGTTGTGGCAGAGCTGGCTAATGCCTGTCTCAGGCTCTGGAAAAGATACAGAGCAAAGCCCTGATGGGAATGGTAGTGACTAAAGTTTCAGTGGAACACTGAGAGAGGCATAAGCCATGGAGGCAGGAAGGTAGAGGAAAAGTGTTGTGAAATGGTTCCTGCCTAGCTGCCTTTGACTCTTCAGCCTCCTGGTTGCTGTTGGTAGACATGAAGAGAATATGAGTTTGAAAGGGAGCTGGGAGCTGTACACTTCCCAGTATGAGAAACTACAGGTGAATCCAAAGTGCTGTGAGATGATTTGCTCCAAGTTCAGACCTCGAGTCCTGCTTCTTGCAGCCTTCTCCTGTGCTCCAGGCCATTAAGTGTTGATGCATCTGTCCTTTCCCTTGGCTGGTTTGAAGAGTTTGAGTGGGTGACATGTCTGACTCCCCTCAGCTCAGAGGCTTTCTATGTCTAAATGAGGACTTGGAGCTGTCAGAGAAGTAATTGCCACATGTCCTGCCTGCTAAACAAGCAATATCTCTCACTAGGGGCAGAGTGCTTCAAGCCCTGGGACTGAAACACTGCTGTGAGTAGTGTTAATGCTCATTTTAGAGCAGACCCAAGGAATTGATTTGGCCCATTTCAGATGGAGGGGTTTTCTGTTTGTCCTGGTTTACGTGATATTAGTTGAAATTTCCATCAACTTCTTGGCTACATTAGTATGAAGAAATTTCCAAGGATGCGGTTTAGGTGTGTGGGAAGAAATTGGCTGCTAAACCTGGATTGATTCAGGGCACAATCAAAGCCAGCCACATGACACCTTCTGGAATAGTTGCACCTGTTTTGAAAACAAGTTTTCTCAAAATATACCTGTTCTCTTTTTCCAGTCATACCCCAGAAATGTAGTGAATTAATTTCGTGACACAGATGGTTCCAGGAACAGTGTCTTTGAATATTGCAAACCATTCACTGAAAGCAAGTTTGTAATTGGTAATTATGATCAGTCACTGCAACAAACTGATTCCTCTTGTTACACTTGACTGACCAAGAAACACAAATGTTGTTTCCTAATGTGCCTGATTGAGACAGCTCAAGCTCCAAAGACTTAGAACTCCCAATGAAGTGCTCACAGAGCAGCTGCAGACCAAGGTCAATTTCGGAAACCGTGGGGCAAATAGTTTTGAATAAATGAACAAAATCTGTGATTCTGGCAGGCACTTCACAAGGAGTGGGAGCACTAAATTTAATCCAACGAGTCACGGATGAACTGCCTGCTTTGCTTGTGATGCACTCTGCAAAGGAGGAGCGTGCATTGGCCTGAACAGCTTGTGATGGAAAAAGTTAGTAACTGTGAAAATCGGGTTTCAGCAGGGAAATGATCGGTTGTCCCATGGAGCCTGGCATGGTAGCTGCAGGACATCAAATGTTACTTGGCTTTGGGAGGAGACCAGGAGCTCAAGAAGGTGTGTGGCACCAGAGTGGCTTAAAAAATGGGATGAGAAAGACCAGAAATTCACAGCAGCTGTCCCAGTGAGCCAACGCTTTTTGCCAAAAGAACTCAAAGATGTTTGCATGTTTTAAAAATCAACTCCCCAGAGTTGCCACAACACTGCATACATGTGTGTGGAACAGCCTGTATCGCCCTGCATTGCACAGGATGGAGGGAACTAAGAGCAGGCAGCTGCCTCACAACCTCTGCCTTCACCATTCCAGTCTGAAGGGGGAAGAGGGGAGCCTGGTTTTGGGGCAGGAACCAGTCTGTGGAGGAACAGCTTTATCTGGGAAATGCCACTGAGGTAGTTATCACCTACCACTCTGTTTGGACCCAGCATCTGATGATCAGACTATTTGGAAAGCTTCACAGCTCTCACCAAAGTCAATGGGAAGCATGGCTACTTGGTATAGGGAAAAAAAAGGCTTTATGCTGTTTTTTCCATTGCCACAGAAAATGTCTGGTGCTAATAGCTAGAATCAGGTCTGTGGGGAGTCCTGTACATCACGTTGTCAGTCCACAGCCCAGATTTGAGCCCAGAGGCAGAGTAATTGTCACCGAGAGCAGCTAAAGCGAACCTGCTCTCCTTCCTCTCTCTTTCACAGCCGTTTGGCAGGAGAGGAGCAGAGAGCTTGGGAGCATTGGCTCTCTAGATGCCTTTGCCCCCAGCGATGATTGTGGATCGCTATTGGCTGTCAGTTTGCTCATCAGCTTAATTAACAGCGACTTCCTCTCCGCAGCGGCTGATGCAGCTGATTTCCCCAGCGGAGGATCTGCCGCAGCCGAAGAAGAAGCACGTGGTGGAACCGTCTGAACTGAGGCGTGAGGGATGGTCTCCTCCAGTCCAGGAGGTGCTCAGCATCACAGAGAGAGAAACCAACTTCTAAGCCACTGGGGATGTCTTCTCCATAAGCCAGACTGATTGCTCTCTTCTTCCCAAAGTGGTTTCTTTTCTCTTCCCTTCTCTCCTTCACGTCTGAGACAGAAGCATTTGAGACACCCTCTCCTTCCAGTCAGCTGGTTGCACCCACTGGGGATGGCATTTCTTTTAATACCCTGGGGACAACTCTTCCTGCCAGCATCTGGGAAGACTGCAGCATGCTTTTGTCAAAGTGCCCTTCAGTACTGACACTGGTTGGGAAGAGGAAAACAATATTGTAGCAAAAAAAAAAAAAAGGGAAAAAAAAGAGGAAAAAAAAATCGCCTTTGTATTGGGAGGAGGAAAAGAAACCACAGTGGTGAGAGTGGTGAGAGAGAGCAGAGATTAAAGGTGTGAAGGAGCCAAGTTAGGGATGCAAAAGCACAAAACGATGGGGCGTTAGCACAGGAAATAAGTAAGTTGGTTCAGAAGTACTTAAGAAGCTGGAGGATGACAAAGGAAAGTGCATTGCCAGGTCACCTATGTACAAGGGAGAGAGGGCCAGGAATGTATCATAGCCAACGACAAAAGGAGGCTGCAGTGTGAGGAGTTACAGCTTCAGCTGTCACTGAAAGGGAAGAGAGTGACAGGGTGCTCGATGCAATCATAGTTGTTGATGATGGATCTCAAGGCAGTCTTAGTCTGAAAAGGGAGTGAGGAATAACTATCTAGGAGACTTGCTCTTGGTCAAAACTACACGGCCCAATGAAAACGCGTCCGAGAGTGAAACCGATGAATATTTGACAATTCTTTCAGAAAATTCATGGAGTGCAAGAAAAGTCCCAGAGCAGCTGGTAAAAAAAATTCCAAACAAAAAAGCAGAGCTGCAGCACAGCTGGGAAAATGAGACCCTGAGGACTGCACGGTCACAAATTTAACTGCACTGCTGGGGCATTTTGTAGAGGAATTAATGAAGGAGTTGATGGGCCTGATTCTGTGCTGCAGAGTAGCTTTGGGAAGAGGGTGGGAGAATGACTGCACTCCCTTGGCTTTGCTGTGGATGACTGCTCAGGGGATAAGGAAGACATAATTGGGCGCAATAATCATCAGCTCAGGCAAGATAAAGCAAAATTAATAGGTAAGATGGGCTCATTGGATGCAGATTGTGCCGAATTAAAGGTTGGTTGTTACCAGGGTAGTCAAAAATGTGAGGTGATGAGTGGGAGGAATTGTGCTCGGATGTGGGCTTTGGTGCAGTGCCAGACCACTCTGTCCTGTGGAGGCTGGGGCTGTAAAGCTCCCTGCCAAATCCTGTTTGAATGCCTATCAGAATTTCACAGCTAAAACCACCAGAAAAGCCAGTGGCAGGATCCCCCCGGGAGCTTTGCTGTGGTCGAGGGTACACGCGCTGGTGCATGGCTGTGCTGCAATATTGGTGCATCCAACCACGCCAGAGAATGGCCATCAAAATGAATCACAGATGCCACAGGCTGCTTTCCCTTGTTCCTTGTTCCAAGTAATTGCTTTTCCCTGTGCTGTGTCGAGATAAACGACCAGCACCGAAAGTAAGCAGGGAAATCAGGCCTCATCTGTGTGGCTCGGTACCTATTCCAATTGCTATGGGAACCTTATCTTTTGCAGTTTCCTGTGAGTTTAACTGGAGAATTAGCATAGGGCAATCTTTTCCCTGTTTAATTTCCGTTCCTGTAAAAACTAAAAACTACAAACTGTTGGTGAAATGAACACTGAAAGTCAAGTATCAGAATTTGTACCTCTCTGGGACATTATCATTTGATTGGAGGTATTTTACTGTGGAACGTGGAAAAAGCTGGCAAACCTCATTCATGTTCCCTGCAAAGGACTGTGGCACCATATAAGACACCATTTGTTGTAATTTTATTTTTCAAAGAGCTGAATGTCACGTTGCAGCAATAGCTGTGGGAAGAGCTTAACACCCAGAGGCTTGCAGTCAGGCCTCATGGTAAGTAGTTTGGTGATTTTTTCCTCTCCCTCCCAGCAATGTTGCTCATGATTTGGTGTGGGGAGCAGCTCCCTCCCAGTCTTGATTCTTGTACAATCCTTGGTAGGACATTTAACCCCTTTGCTCCTGCTGCCATACCTTTAACACGTATGGTAGTGTCATGCTGTCAGAGAAGTCATGGAGATGTGCTCGCTCCTTTTTTCTGAGGCAGTTGAGTAACACTGCAAAAATCCTAGATAGAAACAAATCACTTTTGAGTTTGGAGCACAAATGTGGGGCTGTGTTATTGAAAATAAATACTGCATGAACTTATTCCTCTGTTGCTTATGTATAATCTGACTGTAGCATCCCACCTCTGCCAGGAAGCAAATTATTTTAGTAAAATCAGAGGAGGTATTGCTGTCCCCATTGAAGGCAATTATAAAATTCCCAGGATCAGGAAATTAATCCAGTTTCTTTGAATGGAATTGACAGAGTTTCAGGAAGTTTAAGTGAAAGCTCAGTGATCCAGGGTCATTTAATTCCTTTTTTAGTTTAAAAACTAAAAACACCCAGTTATACCCAGCCGAACGAACAGGGGGAAATGCCACCAATGGCTGTCTTTTGCTGTGAGGCCCCCAGCACACGTAGAGATCAAGCAATGGTTTGTTAAATTTATACAAAGATCTCAGGCATTGCTGCATGCATATGACAGATCTGACAGGTCTCCAGCAACCCCTGGAATTGGGCACTTCTGGAGACCTCTGAGTCTGATTGGAAATTGCTCCTGTCCTGCACACTGCCAGGAATACACTACCAATGGGAGGATATGAAGAGGACGGAGAGATTTTTTTCCCCTGTAATTGTTGATAACATGCCAAGACAGGCTGCATTTGAAGCTGAAATCCAAGAGAAGGTACAAGGTGGCCATACTATGCTGTTCCTGCTAGCTAGAATTTAAAACACTGTATACAGAAGAAAGGACTGACATCTGTCAAGCACCTAACTATAACTTCTGGGTTTCCAGTTTGTTTGTTATCTTGTTTTTTTTTTCCCATTAAAAAGGCCATTTTCACTCCTCTCTCCAGAAAAAAAGACAGGAACATAGTTTGTTAAAAAAGAAATCAAGTCAAAAGGTCTTGTATTATCCTTCTCCTTTCGGTTATTCCTATTCCCCCCACTTCAACCTTCCCTCCCTTCTTCCATTGACATTGACAAATGGTAAAAAAAGAAGGAAATTGTCGTTGAAAACTTTTACTGGACAAAATCTGAAGAAAGAAAGCTAAATAAATATCATCAGGGTATCTTCAATTTTTATGACTCCAACCCTCAACATAGTTTTTTGGAGGGGAGGAGAATTGCAGTGGGCTTTCTTCTTAGTTGGAACTTGGCTCTCAAACATTCTCCTGCTCCAGGTGACCATGGCAGCAGTCAGGCAAAGGACAGTGACCTGCTGTAGCTCTGCTGGAGAGAAACCATGCCCTTCATAGCCCTAGTGCAGGGGTTAACTACCAAGGACTGGAACCACAGCTCCATCCTGAGCGAAAGCTCTTGATTTACCCTTGGTCCTCTGCAGGTGCTGCAGCTTGCCAAGGACCAGAAGAGGACAACAAAGGGCAGTAGGGACTGAGCTGGAGGAAATGGAGAATTTTTGCTTGTGAAAACCCTTAGAGAATAGGGGTTTCTCAGATCTTAGGTTGTGTTTGTGTTGTGTGAGTTATGGGTGTTTTTCAGTGGCTGTGTGGTTTGTGCTGGAACCTGGGGACTTCTCTGAGATTTTGCTTCCCTGGTGTGTGGCAAGACGGTTTTGCTGAGGTTATTTTCCCATCTTAAAGGGGGGTGGTCCTCGTACAGGTAGAAATAAGAGACATGAGCCAAGTGGCTTGGTTGCACAGCAAATGAGGGCTGGGTAAGAGACAGTCAGCAGTCATGAGGGCATAGAATGCATCCAGTCTTCTTGCAGTTCTTTGCTTTGTTAGGTTACATGTGCTTACATATGGTAACCTCTTACTCATTAGCTAAATCGTGTTTGAACAGGGTAAGAGAGGAGTAATATGCATCAAAGGAGAAGATTAAAATATATATGCTTTCAAAAATAAAAGATTAAAATTTAAAACATGAGAGGCTGAGGAGATGTGCGTATGCTGCTGTCCAGTTCCTTGTGCAGGGCTACAGGGAAAGGCTGGGACATTGAAGTAAAAGACTTTATTCCTGAACTTGCCAAGGGAAAAAATAGATGGATGCATAGATGGATGGTGTTGAGGTTGTTTTGCTTTGTGTCATTTTTTAAACCCAGAATAAGCCCTGCCCCCTCAACTGCTTTTGGAGCATGATCCTGGCTCTGTTTTGAATCCCTGATCCACGACTCCAAAGGAGGACATGTATTTTCAGAGCTGTCTGTTCTGGTTTGTCAAACCTGAGCTTGGAAAGCTATGTGGAAAAGAAAGGGATTCCCAGGGAGAAATGCTTTCAATGTCTGTGCAATGCCAGTTGTGGGCAATTCTATCCTGCCTTGGTTTTGGTGACATGCCAAGACCGTTCTGTGAAATGGCTATTTGATTTTTTTCTCCTGTTTTGTTACTTTTTTTTTACAGGCTATAGAATAGTTTCCTGCCCAGCCTGGGTTAAAGCCAGGATGGGAGCTCTGGACTAGGATGGCTGCTCTGGACCAGAGGCATGCTCACGCTCAATCATTATTTGCCAGTGGCCACTAAACTTTCCCAAAACATGCTTTATCGAGTGTGCAGCTTTTGTTGTACCATACTTTAGATAGTGCTCTCTGGAGAGGGATGAGAGATTGCAAGCCATCTGGTGCCTTTCTGGACCTCGTATTTCAACAGGACATAAAATCAGCTTCTTTTTCTCATGGAGAAATAAACCCTCCCTCAAGCATAAAAGCAACCTGTCGCTTTCCCATATCCTGGAGAAGGGCCATCTCTGCAACATGAACTTCCTCCCCACGTACTAGCTTTGAGGTGAGGATAACCTGAGAGCTGGAGCCAGTGTTTCTTGATCAGACTCTCCAGACTTTTTAGTCTTTCTGCTGGAATGCTGCAAGTGGGCCCAGGAGCTGCCAAAGAGAAATCCCACCAGTGGCAAGGCACAGAAATGTAAATCAGTAACCTCGGGTTAGCTGGGATGGTGGGAGGCAGCCTGGCAATGGGAATTGGCCAAGTGCTGGGGCTTAATCTCATAATTTAGGGGAAAACATGTCCAGGCAGTGTTGGTTTTCTCTGCTGTGTTTTTGGATGAGGTATGAGTTCCCCAGACCAGGCCAGGTGACTGTGGCTCCTCTTGGCACTGGTGTCATGCATACATCAGTCATGGAACAGGGATATGGTGGTGGAGTTCTTTCTCCCAGGCCCCATGCAGACCTGTCCCATGTGTCTGTCTCTCATCACCAACACTGGGCTCTCCCACCCCAAAATGCTTTTGCAGGGCTTAGCTTTACACCTGCTTTACACCTCCTTTACACCTTAGCTAAAGCATAAGCTACCAGCCAAGTAAAATGGAAGCCCAGGAGCAGCCTCCAGTGGTCCAGTCCCATAAACCTCCTCGTCCAGGAGTCCAAGCATGGGAGCCTGTGTCTCTGCATAGGGAAGCAGTGTGGTCAGGCACAGTTAGTTTTTTCAGAGCCTGTGGGTGGAGGATATTTGAACGCTGTCAGAGCATGTTGATTTTACAGTGTTAAAGTTGGGAAAATAACAGGAATTAATTTTTTTTCTTTTTATGACTTACCTGTTCTAGTCAGATTTTAAAAGTTATTTGGTGCCTAAAATGTTTCTGAATTTGACCCGCACTCCAGCCTCTTTTGCAGTACAAGACAGAGGGTGGCATTTCCCTTCTCTTTGGGGGTTGCTTAGCTCAGCCCCGCTTTCCTGTTTCTCTGGTCTATGGTCGGGGGAGGCAGCAGCAAAACCTTTGCTGTTTGGTCTCGGGACACCCGTGAGGCTTCATGTGAAGAGGAGAAAGGCAGAGGGGGGCTGATTCCTTTTCGAAAGTTAGATACTGATCTGAGATGTTCTGTATCTCCACATGGGTGTGTGTGTTAGGGCATCTGGGGCAGAATTATGCTTTGTAAGTTTTGTCTTAATGACATCACTACTGTGACGTTGTGACAGAGGCTGGCGAGTAAATGCATTGCTGCTGGCGTTTTGAGTTTATGAGACTCTGGACTTTGACTATAAGTAGAGGTAAAACTTTCCAGAATTTCTTCCCTCTCTGGAAGGGAGGGAAGGGTGCTTTAGTGAGCGTGGGCAGAGGTGCCAGCAGCACCTTCTGGTTGTTCTGGCCAGAGTCCCTCGGGCAGGCTGACGTAGGACACATCGAACGATGGCAAAGCAATTTCCCACCGTCCGATCCTATCGATAGATGCAATTTCCCTGGGGTGGGGGAAGCGTGAAACTTGATTGCTGCAGACAAGGGCTGGTTCTGGTTGTGTTCATCACACGGCCAAGCAGCAGCAAGGCTTCAGGCTGGAGACATTTTCCCTCACAGTGGAGGCACTGTCCCTTCCTATGTGGTAATAAATGAGGTTGCCCCTGTGTGGGACTTCACAGAGGAGCCAGGCCTTTGCTCTTCCTTATCCTCTGGTCCCCAAGGCCTGTGTACTTATCATGATGGAGCACCTGTGATGGGCAGTGGTTATACTGCCTCTGTCAGTAACCCTCGTTTGCATCTCATACCCAAATCTGCCCTCTTTTTCCTCCACATTTATCACATTTTTCTCACACTCCTGTGCTTTTGAGGTCAAACACAGCCGTGCAATAAGGCTCTTCCCTGTAGGAAAGCACTGCCATATAGTTCTACTGGGAAGTGGCATAAGCTCCATCAGTATAACTGTGCTTATGCTGATTTAAAGCATCTATCTCAGAGCTTTTATTAGCATAAGCCTCTTAATAAGGAGGGAAAAAAATCATATGAGCTACACCAATGATGTAACTAGACCTAGGGGCACATTTACATTAAAGTCAGGTTGGTTTCACAAAGTATGTGATCTTAGTTAAATCTTCCAAAGTATGTGAGGACACTTCTATTTATGTTCCATTCACACTAATTTTAATTTATATTAAGTCCGTCAGGATCAAGTTTGAGCTAAGTTGAACACGGTATTACTGTTCACACTGTTTTTGATGGATTAGAAGCAATAGAGCTAAATCTTTCCAGTCCCTTGTGAGTCCCTTGCAGTTTCACTAACAGGAAGATGATCAGGTTTCTTTAGCTACATTTATCAAAACAGCCTGCAGGCACAGGCACACTTTCATCAGTGTGACTATGTCCACTTATTACCCAAATGGTCTTTAAGCTGGAATAATCATGCTTCAAAGAGGGCTGCTCTGATTTAATTTAGCCTAATTTGTTTTGATTTAGCAACACTTGTTGGTTTTGGGTAGACAAGACCTGAGAGAACACCCTGCAGTGGATAGGTACTGCTGTTACATAAGTCCTGCCAGAAGTCCTTCTCCCTGCAGAAATCCATGGTTGGTGTCTGTGATAGCTCTCTCTTTCTGGTTCCCAGGGCCTTGTGCTCCTTGATGGTGTGCTGGGCATATCACAGGGACATTGGACACCCACTTTCACTCAAATACCACTGTGGCAGGGAAGATAGCTGGGAAGAAGGGGGTGAGGAGAAGCTCTGCCAATCTGTTCCCAAATCCCCCCATGGACACCAGTGGTACGTGACCTCTGGGGCCACCCAGGACTCTCCATGTCCTTGTATGACCTGAGCCACAGGCATGCTTGCACTCTGGGGACTCTGGCCTTCGGAGCATCTCCAGAGAAAGCTGAAAGCTCACAGGCAGGTGCCTTACTCTCTCTCACCAGTGCTCAGAGACTAACCAGCAATCAGCTCGAGAGCTTGCTGGCAACTGCTGGGAGGCAGGCACTGGTAATTAAACCCCATGCTTTGGAAGGGCAACTGAGGTCTGGCTTTGCCCAGAAGGAACCCGAATCTGTGTCACAGTGAGATGCTGTAGGTGTCAGCCCCAGAAGAATGGGCTGGGCTACCCCAGGTACAGGCCATCCTCAGGCACCACCGCCAGCTGTGCTGTGCCTGGGGAAGGAGACATGACAGTGCGGAGGGCTGAGCGTTCACTGTGCTTTAGCTGTTGACAAAAGCCACAGACATGACAATCTGTGTGTAGCAGTGTGTTTCTCTCCTCCCAGAAACATCCATGTATGCAGCCCTATATATTCCAATCAAATGGAAAAACAGGTTACACACCTGGGGGTACTTTACCCACACAAACTGGAGGTGAAGGCTCTTCATCAAAAGAAATAGTAGGGAAAATGCCATAGAGACCTCTTTGAATGCATGGATTTTATTTTAGTGGCTTTTTCTTTTTCTTCTACCTAATATCCCCCTCCTCCCATAAGACATCTCAGGACTTGTCAGATTGATCTTCTTCATTTTGTGCTGGGGACTCTTGGTCCTTCAGGTGTTGCTTGCTGACCGAAAACTCAGTGCTGATAAATCTTTAGCAGTGGAAGTTTTTCTCCCAGGTGTTTCTCAACCACATGAGTTATGGTGAGGTGCCCAGGACTAACAACAGAAAAAACACTGAGCTTAACAGGACCTGGCTGTTTCACAGCTGACAAAGTCTTTCTGCCAGTATATCCAGTGACATTATCTCACTAGTTCTCCCTGTCTCCAGAGCATTCCAAGGGAAAAAAATGAATAGGCACGCCCTGAACAAAAGTGCTCCAACTCAATCTATTTTTCTTTTGCAGGTCGCTTTTAATCTCCTCTGGTGGTGGAAATTCCTTTTCTTTTCTTGTATTTACTTTCAGTTTTGTTCATGCCATATTTCTTTTACATTTTTTATTCCTTCACCATGTTCGGTTTTGTTTGTGCTGCTGACAGCAGGAGTGATTTAAAAATGCCCAGTCTTTGAAACAAGTCGTCTCCAGATGAAATTGTTCCTAAGGGCTCCTAGTAGCTGCAGGAACAAGTGGCATAAATGCAGATTTAAGACCACTGGCTGAAGGTAATTGTAAATAAAAATAGTATTGGACAGGTTTCTAGGGGAAGGATATTTCAAAGAAGCTGTGAGCCCTAGAAACATGGCTGGCAGGCTGTGGAGAGCTATAAATATGTTGGGACAAGACCTTTCCCTATGCCATAGGACTGGCTCATCCCAGCTTGACTAAAAATGCCCAAGATTAGGAGCAGCTGAAATTCAGGTGGTTTTCCTGGGGAGAAGAGGCCAGTAAGGCTGGCAGGTCATTATGTTACTGGGTATTAACAGTCCAGCCACTGGTGACATAGCAACTCCAAACACCACAATAGGAGGGGGGTCTTTAACAGGCCACCTGGGTTGGGAGTCATATAGAGCACCTGTGAGTCAAAGCTGGGAAGATTGAGCACAGGAACTATCCTGCCTTACCTACCCTGATCTTACACATTTTCCCTGTCTATTCCCTACTGACCACCCGTAGGGGAGGATGGTCTGAGGGTCAGGAGTCAGGGCAGTCCTGAGCTCTGAGCCTGCTCAGGGAGGAAGTAGGCCAGCCAGCTTGGCCCCCACTGCAGCTTGGCAGGATCGCTGAGGCTGCAGAGGAGGAGGCCATGCTTTAGACTGGGCTCAAGAAAGCAATGCCTGCCAGCCCTGCTGTGCTGGCCAGCTTTGCTTCCCTTTGGAGATGGTGGACTTGGTGGGCTTAGTCAGAGCCAGGCAGCCTCATAGCTCCTAACAGCTCTTTTCAGTGAGTGCAGCCCTATTCCTCTTTGCAAATTATCCTTGAGTGATTATACTTCTGCTTATTTTGCAATGATTGTGTTAATGATTTTTGCAAATGAATTTTAAACCAAGAGATGTCTAGCCTGATTATTTGGCTGCTTTCACCGCTGTCATCGCATCCAATAGCTGTTATTCCGAAAACACTCTTTGCACTTGTGTTTACTCACACAGATTATATGGTGGGGTTGGGCTCTTTTGCTGGATGTTTCCCAAGCCACCAAAAGCTTTGGAGGTGGCAGCCCAAACGCTTTGAATGCAAATACTGAAGCCAGTGAGTATTTGTCTGAGTATCTGCCAAGCTCTCATTTGCTGAGAACACGCTGGTGAATCAAAATTTAGTCTCATGAACATTTATGGAAAACAACCAAGAGAGCAGCTCCAAATCCTATCTTTTCAAACAAATTCTGCTGCTCTTCTAAGGCATGTTCCCAAATTCATTTGGGCTTACCAGTCCATGTCTAGTTCTTGCCAAGCATGAAATATCTATGCACTCTCTTCTTTTCTTGGTCCCACTTCACTTTCTTCTGGAAAAGAAGGGGTTGCTCAGACTGATGCTGAGAGACGTTCTTGCTCTCCAGTGCCTTTGATACAGCCTGATTCTGCTGCTAACTTGCACAACAAATGTGATCCACACTTGTGGATTTCAAATTCAGTTTTTATCCCTTCAGTGGAAATGGCTGCTTTCTGGCCTGTTGTCTCTCCAGACCAGAAGTGCATGAGGTGGGGTGATGGTTTGCTGTGCTTCCAGTGAAAGGAGTCTGCCTATGGCAACTGGGGTTTCCAGTTGACCCACTGCAGGTGTTCCTCCGCCAGGACTGTGTGGAGAGCTGTGAAAACACACACAACAGGCTGGTTCCCTCAGGCCTGAGATCTCCACCTGCCCTGCAAGCAAATTGCTGCTGTCTCTCTCTGTCTTTTTATTTAAGGAGGTGTCACATCAGCAATTGGGCTTGAGGAGAGATTGAAGACCGAGAGGGAACAGTGATGGATGGACTAATGCCAGACTCAGAAAAGGGTGAGTTACGATATCTTGATAGCTGGAGTTTCACTCCTTTTGACAAAAAGAGGCCAGAGCTTTGCTCCTGGCTCCCCTCTGAAACTACCTGCAGGTACCTGCTCTAATTTGCTTGGTTTGGCCAAAGCCAATCTGACCTGGTAACACGGCATTGCATTCAAAAAGCCCTTTCCTGGCTTGGGCCCTGTGGCAACTGCAGAGAAAGCTGGGCAGACAAGGGAGAGCTGAACATCCTACATGGTCCAGCACATCCAGGGCTGTGCCTGCACACTTCCCAGGAGACTGGGCAAGCACGCCTCTGCCAGTTCTGTTTTCACTGAGAGTTGCATCATAGAATCATAGAATGGTTTGCATTGGAAGGGACCTTAAGGATCATCTAGTTCCAACCCCAGCATGGAAAAAGCTCTCCAAGACATTGTGAGCCTTAGTTAACCATGCAGGGATTTGATCTTGCTCCTGCGGGACTCAGCCGGCAGCAATTCCAGCAGCGTTCCATGGCACAGTGGGCGATAGTGATTTCCCTGTTCTGCACTACCTGCTCCCTGTCCCTGCAGGTCTGGCCAGTGCAGGCTGTGCTCAATTGCAGAGATACAGAATGGATTTTTTAGGGAGCAATGGCAGCACATTTTCACTGGCTGGTTTTTTATCCCAGATAAAAGCCTGAAGGAAAGATTTCTGAGACAGATGTAGTTTACTTCTCTTTTAACTTTATTAGCTGCTAAATAAGAGATACTCAAGCTCACAGAGTGATATGGGGGTCACAGGCTCCCTGGAAGAAGAGAGGGATGAGAGTGCTCTGTCAGACCCACAGCTTGCTCCCAGGAGGGATCACCACTCGCTGCATTTGCTTCAGCTCAGAGAGGATGCCTTTTTGTCAGGATGCCTCTGTGCAATCCTCCCATTCAGCTCTCAAAGCCCCCTGGATTTACCCAGTAAAAATAATTTTCTTTCTCCATTTTCCCTCCTGCCAGCCTTACCAGCCTTCCTGACACCACTGTCTTTCTCCTTTAATGGCCAAAAAAACCTAGTGGGGGTCTTAGTGCCTCCTCCATGCTCCTCTATTGACCACTTAGTCTGAAATGTGATCTTTAAACAGCCTGTTGGCAGGCTATTAGCACAGATGTAGGTGGCACCACGAGCAACAACTCTAAGGCAGCATGTTTTCCCTCCCATCCCCATGGGGCAAGGGCTTTGGCAGATGAGCTGTGTCAGGTTTAGCTGTGATGGGTTATGGCGAGATTGCCTGCTCTAAGAGGGCAGGGGGGACCTTTAAAGAAGGTGAGTTTTGATAATAAGGAATAAAAAGTGTGGGATTACCTTGATGCCCTCAGCCCACCTGAGCATCCATGGAGCTGGTGCAATGTCATGAATGGGGTGTAGCAAGCCCTTGTGTGGGAGCAGGGGGGGAATCAGGTCACCCTGTTGTCTCCTCAGCACTCAAAGCCGCTAAATGTACTTTTGTCACTATTTTAAGCATCCCTAGCTCTGCTTTCACACAAAGAGAAGGGCTGGTTAAGAGCTAAGGTGTCATGTCTGGGGAGAATAATATTTTAGTTCACTTGGGCTCCTTCCCCTGCCCCTCTGTCAGTGCTGCCTCTAACGAGGTGGTGCTCACAGGGCTGGCAGCTCCCCCATGCTGCTTTTGAGAGTGACTTCTGTACTCCCAGTGGATGTAAATTATCTTGGGCCCCAGAAACCAAAAGGAAAGGGAAATAAAGGTTCCACACAACTAATTTTAGTGCCAATGATAGGATTTACACACTAAGCAACTGCTTATTCATGTGTGGCTGCTTTCCTTAGCTGATGGTTGGTACCTGCCACTCCAAACAAGAAGGATTTGCTTTCCTGTGGCTGCCCCCTCCACCCAAAAGCCTGACCCAAAGCCAGTAATGCACTTGATCCTTGCAGGGACTAAAAAATCCTTGCAGGAACTGCTGCAGCAGTATGGGTGCAACCAAGCCCTTGCAACCCACTTGCCTGATAGCTACCCCTTTTTTTGGCACCGGGCCCTTTGCCTGAGCTCTGTCCTCCCTCCCGCCCATGCCCTTGGAGCCTCTTCTCTCCCAGTGATGGGTGATTTTCCAGTGGCTGTGGGTCCCCCCCGCCCCACACCCGCGACATGCAGGGTGTTGATTTGACTGGACGTGAGCTCAAAGCTCATTAGGGACTTGTCAATACTGCAGTGAGAATCTGCGTTGGGGTGAGGCAGGGGAAGAAGGGCCCCGTGGCAGGAGGGGCTCACAGGTCCCTTCTGCATGTGGGAGCAGGTCCCTATGTGCATCCCTGGGCTGGTGTCTCCGTGAGCAGCTCTGTGCACCCCAAGGACCCGCCACTGGCTGGCACCGTGAGGCAGGTGAGTCCACTGGGACAGCGGTGTGTGGTCTTGGGGTGTGGGCATTGGTGTCAGAGAAGGGAACGCTGAAGCAGTGGTGGGAAAGAGCCACCTGCCTGCATGAGCATCCCTGGGGAAGAGCTGTGCAGGTGTTGAGCTCTCCCCTATCCATGCTGGATTGGATGTGGGGCTGAGTGGTGCAGCACCCTGAGGACAAGGCAGGATGTAGGATGGTTTCTGTCTCCCAGTAGGTGATGGAGAGGTGAGCAAACAGGAACAGACCTGCCTGGTGCTCAACTGGAGCAGTGTGAAGCGGAGCAGGTTTTGTGCAGCTTTACCCACAGTTGTACCACTGCAATGCCTAAACTTTTTCTGTTGGTTGCCATAGCCATTGCAATGTCCCCTTGGTCAAGAAAGACACCGTTTGCTGGGAAGGCAGCAACTTGCCCATCTGTCACTACCACGCAGAGCTAACTGGTGTTAGCAGGCAGGTGCAGGAACCAACGTCCAAAACCTGCTCACTCTGAGCAGAACCCTGGCCTGGGGAGGGTGTTTCTGCAGTGGAGAAGCGGGGCATGAACCATCCCTCCCCCATGCTTCAGTGGGGGTGGCTGGGAAGGACCTGCAGGTGCTGCTCCTTGGCAGATGAGCAGCCCCCTGCTTCCATCCAGGGAGCTGGTGCTACTAGGCACAGCGAGAGGGGAGATGACAGTCCCAGAGCATGACCTGAAAATGATACCGGGGTCCCAAATATTGGAAAGCTTCTCACAGTGCCTATGGGCTGGGGGCAGATGTAATGAGTGCAAATGATGGCTCAGTAAAGGTGTTGTATCATCACTTATGTGAAAACCTGAGCCAAGTTTCGCTGGGAAGGGTCTCCAGTGGGTAGGACTCAGGGGATGGGTTAGGTGATATAAACATGAGAGGCATGGGTTCAGCTGCCCCTCCCTGGGACTGGGACAGCCTTTCCCAGCCTTGTATGCTGCAGCCCCAAGGAATAACTTGAAACACAGTGTTTCAGGCTCTTGGCACCCCTTCACAGAGGTCCTGCAAGCTCTGGTGGTCTGTGGCAGTGGAGCTCAGCTTCCCTGCCTGTACAGTTGCTGGGATGTTCCTGGGGACTATGTCTGTGCCCTTCCTTCCTGTCTATCTCCAAGACTCTCTGACCCTGAAGGACGTGATTCTCTCCCTACATGAAGCCCTCCCCGTCTCTCCTCTGTCTCCACAGCACTGGAGACCTGGACAAACCTATCCATCCCCTTCCTCCCTTTCCTCCTACGTTCTCCCTGTTCCCTATCTCCTGTGAGTGCTTCTTGGAGCTGCAGTCTGGATACCAAAGGCTCCTCAGTTTGCGGTGACTTTGCTGTGATTCTGCCAGCACCTGGTGGAGACTTCCAGCACATTTAATTTCGGTCCTCCTCCCTTCAAGAGAAGCTCTGCAACAGTTCAGGATTTTGTTGTGTGGAGAACAAAAATCAGGCCAAGGACACGCAGCTGGAAATATGTTTTCTTCTGAAGAAACGTAATGGGCACAAGGAACAAGCAACTAATGTCCTTATACTGGGGGTGGATGTCCCCATGACACTGAGTCCTGCTTCCTGGGAATAGAGCAAGTGGGGGTCGTGTCTGGCCCCCGTGGAGATGCTCATGTGGTAAAGTCTGTGCCTGGCCCCAGAAGGCCAGGGTCTGCACTCTGCTATGGACTGACTGTGTGAGATGTGGCTCAGGTCTTCAGCCCAGGCAACAGGGACAACAGCCTTTCCTTCCTCTGCCTTATCTCCTGATCACACGTCCTGGGGGAAGAGCTGCTCCTTCTGCACTCCTGTATTGAGCTTAGCACAAGAAGTAAGGATAAGAGACGATCTGAATATTAGAGATAGTAATGCCCAGCTAGTTGCAGGTTGATACTGGACAGCAGGGCATGGTGCTCTTACTGGGTAATGAGCACATTTTCTGGGCTATTTCGAGGAAAACCTCAGCCAAGGGGCTGGAGGCTAGCAATGTTCTTGCAAGGTTCCTGCAGAGGCAGCTGGCTCTGCTGTTCTGTATTTTCCACCCCAAAAAAGCACATGAACAAAGGGAGCCTTGTGGCAGCCTGAGGGCTCTGGAGCACAATTATCTTGGGTTTCATGGAGAAGGAGAACAAAGACTTTGGCATCTGAGAATGAACGCAGATTTTCTCTTTAGCTTGGCTGTGCTGCAGCAGGAAAACCATGTTGTGCTTTGCGTGGTGAGGCTCTAGTCTTTTTTGGAGCTGAACTCATGTGCCTGAGCGGTGGCAGGCACTTTTACAGGTGCCATGTTCTGAATGAGGTGCTTGGTAGCTGCTGTGATCCTACCCAGAAGGAGCAGGGAGAAGGTCTGTGATTTTCTCATCCTTCTCCCATCTTTCTCTTTGTGCTTTCATCTGAACACAGTAGCAGAGATTTTTTGAGGCAGTGCAGGGTTTTTACCTGCTCATCTTACTTCAAGGGCAGCAGGTGCTGGCCAGTGTGGAGCAGGCTGAACTTGTCTGTGCCCTGTGGATGGGTCATTTCCTCAGCTGTGAGCTTCCCAGGCACAGGGAACAGCCAGTCCTTTGCTCCTCTGCCACGCCAAGGTGAGCAGAGATTGCTCCCTGACAATGCAGGACAGTTCAGAGCAGACCCTGCATCATTCTCTTGCTTGTTTCTGCGCTTTCCTTGACGATTTTTTTTTCCCCTTATTCACTTTTTTATTATTAATTTTGGCAACAAAGTCCAAGGTGACTTTCTCAGGTGAATATCATCACTTTCCATTGCAAGACCAATTTTGCCCAATCTTCTCTGTTCAATGACTTTATAAAAAAAACCCAAATCAACCTAAAAAAACCCGCAAAACCCCAAAGCATATCAAGACAAATACAGCAAATAACCACTGACATTACTTGCAACATCTCTGGAGCTGCATCAAATCCACCTATGTGTGTATGAAGTTATGATTTCTTCCCTCTCATGCATTGCACAACCACGGCTTTTGCACAGTACTGGTGAGTCCTGGTAAGACAGTGCAGTTTAGCCCTGTGAAGGCCAAAGTCCCACTGGGATGTTGCTGCAGATCAGGATTTGAGCTAAAATCTTGGCTCAGAGGCACACTAAAAGGGCCAGAGGGGATGTCTGTCCACATCCTGGTGGCAGTACCTGGACACCACGCTGGGCTGTCATGAACAGGCACAGGAGGTATAAGGCAAGTGAGAGATTCCATCCCAAATGTCCCTCTCTGTGTCCATTTTTAGGCACTTCTGCCCCAGTGATGTTCTTGTTGAAGGCACTGGCAAGGTTTTTTTCCATTAACCTCCCTGTGCTGGGATTGTAGCTTAACAAGGAACAAAGCAGGTCACCCACCACCCTTCCTCTGGAGGAGGAGTAACCTGAGGCTCGTCTCCCTCTATTCCCTACTTCTTGAGGAACTTCTTTGAGAGCTGTGCTCCTTTTTCAAGCATGGGTGAAACTCGCCAGAGAACTCAAAAAGTAACTGGGGTTGGGAACAGACAGATGGGTCTTTGTAGAATAAAGCTGGGCTAAAAATGTCCATGTTGCTTCAGGCAGGGCAAAAGAATAATGTAGCAAAACTGTATAAACTACCAACATCATGAAACTGGCATCCCACTGTGACAACTTGCAGTATATAAGAAAGGGAAAACTCTTTTAAATTTAATCAGCACACTTAAAATAAGCAGAAATAGGCCTTTAATCTTTTTAATGCAGTACTCTCGCTGAGGAGGATGGAGACAGGGATACCTTTAAGCAACTTGTCTGTCTTTCCCAATCTGGAAGCTTGCAGTCTGCTTGGAAGCTGCCATGAAGGGAGCAGGATATGGTCTGATCCTCACGGCTCAGACTGGGTCAGGACAGTCTGTGGGAGCTAAAAAAATAGTCCTGCCATCTCTCTGCTATCTGGGGAAGCTTCTCAGGGGCCAGGATGTGTTTTAAGTGAGAGCATTAAAATGGCTCAGAGGCTGCATCATTTGCATCTTTCAAAAAAGTCACAAACCCCTGCTTTCCTTAGGGACAACATAAGGTGGCCACAGACACCAAGGTGGGAGCTGCAGTGGTGAATAAAGCAGAGTCTGTGTCTGGGAGCAGAATCTGACCTCGCTTCTCCCCATGGGATCAGGAGCCAGAGGAGATTCAAGTGGGCATCTGGAGACAGGCAGGGTGCTGCAATAGCCAGCCCCATTCCTCCTGCATGTGTAACACAAAAATGAAGGTGGGCTGTGAGGAACTGCCAGAGCCCTCCCAGGATCATGGCTGGAGGCTGCAAGATGTATCCTGGCCTCATGTGAAGGCCCCGTTCATTTAATGGTTCATGAAACATGGCTCATGCCCCAATTGCCCCCTCTGCTCATCTGGATAAGGTTCTGGTGTGGTGGCAACCTCACCTGCCACATTATTAAGAGTGATGTGGATGACCCTGGGCTGCTGGTGGAAGAGGGACATTGGACAGCAGCTGCAGGTCAGACCAGGGCATCAGCACAGATCTTATGCAGGATTGAAAGAGGATTGAAAGGGCATGGAGGTGGAGGCCACCCAGCAGCTCCATCACTCAGAAGAGCTGATTTATTTTCTTCTCTCACCCTCTGTGAGTGCTGACTTTTCCTGCAACCAAGCAATCCTCTGTCTTCAGGGGAAGGGAGATGGAAGGTTGGGTGGCTGCAGTGGTGTCTCTTGGGCAGCATGCAGAGAGGGCTGTGAAGCACGAGCCCAGCCCACCTGACCCAGCTGGACAGGACAGCAATGCTGCAGCCCTGAGTGAGCTCCATGTCGGGCCAGCACCCTGCTAGCATCCTCAGACCCTCCAGCTTTCATAGATGCAGGAAGCTCAAGCATATGCTGCTGCTGCAGTGAGCAGAAAATCGACCGAGAGTCTGCTGAGCCTTGATCGGCCAGTCATGGCTCTAAACAAGACACATGAGCCTTGGGGCTACTTGGCTGTCATTAAAATGGTGTGGATGGAAGGAAAAGTCTAATTGACTGAACAACAGCCTGCACTGTGTAATTAAACTCATTGTGGCTCTACCTGCATGGGTCAGAAGTGATTTGTGTGGCTGTTCAAGCACTGACAAATAACAGGTGGGGAGGTGTGTGAAAGTATTTCTTACGTGCGTTTCCATAGGTAATTTTGCTGTTTCATTTCAGGCAATTTTATGCCCTTGAAATTTTTGGTTTCTGTCAAATATGAGAAGGTTGTTAATATTTCACGCCGAAGCAGGGGAGAGTAAAAAGGTCACCGTCGTTAGCAGGTTCAGGCGGCAGAGTTTCAAGTGGTGGTAATACTTTTTCAGTGCTATTTTCTTATTTGAAGCGAAATCCCTCAAGAAAAAGAAGGAGGTCTGTTTTCCAGACTGCGTTTCAGCCTGGCTCTGCACCCGCTGGGAACCAGGCAGTTGTTTTTATTGACTTGAGCTGCAGAAGACCAGGCCTTCTACACAACTCAGTGAAACACGTGTCTGTGTGTTTCAATCCTTTACTGCCGAGGATTTATGGCACTAGCTTTCACTGATTGCTTGGAAAGTTCTGGCTTCAGAATATGGTGTTATGTGGAAGAAGGCAAGTCAGGAACCTGTTATAGTTGAAATTCTTTGACCTTGTTTGCAAGTCCTTGCAAAGCAGAGCCCACCTCCAGCTTGTAGCTCTGCTCTTATTGATTATCATTTTGAGTCCTTCAGGCATTTTGCTGTGCCCAAAGCGCCGTGTGCTTTTCAGAACAAATAATCTGACATGACAGAGAGCTGCTGAACCGATTCTGCTCTCTCGGGGCTGTCAGCACAGGACAGAGCCCTGCGCTCGTGCTAGAGGAGACCCATGTGCATAAGGGGAAGGGCTGACATTTTGTCCCAGTAGGACCACTCGTCCCAGCATGTGAGAAGCACAGGAGTCAAACAGCCTGGTGTGACTGATGCCTGTGTTTTTCCTGGTCAGAGCTATGTGTGTGGGGAAGGACATGACACAGCTGGGCTGTGCGACATGCACAAGCCCTTCTGCCCTAATCATCCATCACTGTAGAGAGACAGGACAGTAGGTGGGATGAAGCCTCAGTGGGTCCTCTTGCCTGTTGTTCTATTTCTTGACCATGAAGAAATCTCTATAAATCTAGCTTATTCTTTCTGAGCTGGAGATGAAGGACCTCACTTCTCAGGTAAGAAGAAATTGCCAATATGGTCTGCTGCTCCTTTATCATCCTACCCCAAGTATATGAAATACAAGGTGTGACCATCTAGCTGCAGTATCACTCCAGAACTGTGGCAGCAGGAACAGGGAAAAGCGCACAGGGAGATCAGGATATATAAATATCTTTTAAAGATAGCAGCTTACCTACTGTTTTCTGTCTACGTAAAAAAAAAAAGTGAGTCAATATGGCTTCTAGTCCAATTTGTTATGTCTCCAAGCATAGCTAATTATCCTGACTTAGCCCAGCTCTGAGTTCTTCCCAAGGTGCTATTTCTTCTGTTTTGATTTATAAATTGTCTTTATTTTACTTTCCTCCTACATGTTCTGTATAATCTTTTTGCTCCCTGCCTTAGTGAGCAGCCAGGAGCTGGTGTGACAGTGCTATCACAAGCTGTTGGATGGAAATGGGATCTGTTAACCAAAGGCTTTGCTCTGAGTGTTCTGCAATGGTTTCTTCTGACATCTGTCTCATTGGCTCTGTGAAATGGTCTCTTCGCCCCAGAAACCATTTTCATGCTGCTGCTGGGCTTACTGCAACCATCCTTGGGCTAGAGGGGTTGTAAGCCTTGGCGCTGGCTCCACAGCTCAGAGGGTTTGGTTACAGACTTCATCCCAGAGCAAGGGGATTTCTGGCTTCTCCACTGACTTATCAGAAGGAATGACAGTTATTTCCCGGTTCAGCCATTTCCTTCACCGTTGATACAGTTTTTCTAACCTCAGTGATGAGTTCTGTGGGGGAACAAAATTCATCTGCTGTAATTATGGGATGCTGACTGTAGTAAACAAGAGTCTATACTGCCATTGAGCCTGGACTTGGGAGACCATCTCTGTCCAGGACACTTTAGAAACGCTAGTTAATGAGTCCCCCAAGCATCCCATGGGACCAACGGGTACTGTTTGTTTAGGAGACTAGACTGCCAGTAGTAAGAAGCTCAGGCAGGGCCAGCTTTAACTGCTAGAGCACGACAACTCTTTACAGTATTGCTTTGTTTCCTGATATATCCACTTTGTCTTTGTTTGTTTGTTTGTTTTCCAGTGTTTGCATCTGTGAATGTTTTTGTCAACAGACTTCTCTGGGAGATTGTAGCACTGATCACCTTCAGGGACCTGGTGGAGGATAAAATTTGTCTCTGTAAAATGAGCTGAGAAGTGGGTGAGAGCCAACCCTATGCCAATCCCATCTTCTGCACTGGCTGAGGGCAGATGCTGAGGGGAGAAGACAAAACCAGGAAAAGTAGGAAGTGTTACTTCCTTGTAAGAGTCCCTCAACATCCAAAAACATCCAGCTCAGGGTTTTGCTGAACTGTGGTGGTAGAGCCTGGTGCATTTTCCTTCCATTATTTTTCCCCTTAATTTCCTTTTTGAAGTCATATAAAGTCTCAGCATCCATCATGTTCTGCAGT
This sequence comes from Ptilonorhynchus violaceus, assembly GCA_013397565.1. Lineage (NCBI taxonomy): Eukaryota > Metazoa > Chordata > Aves > Passeriformes > Ptilonorhynchidae > Ptilonorhynchus > Ptilonorhynchus violaceus. The sequence continues at coordinate 755,712 of VZRJ01010160.1, forward strand.
GGGGAGTCTCGCTCCATAGCTGCACATTTTCTGGAATATCACCTTTTGCTCTTTTTGAACCTGCCACTCACTGGTCATGGTTTAATCCCTTGTAGTTCTTGTGTCAGAAATGGTGAATACTCGTGTTTTGTGACAGTGATACATTTATAGGCCGCTGCCAGTTACCTCTTCTACAGAACAATGGATCCTGTTTCATTTAGCCTCTCTTCACATGGAAGTTGCTCCATACTTTTAAGCAGCATTTTGGCTCTCTTCCATGGCTTTTTCTGACTTTGCAATAGCTTCTGTAGCAGGAAGGTAGAACTGCACTTGGTTTTCAAGACACGAGTGCGATATTGTTTTAGACACAAGTGTAATAACGTAGCCTGCTCTCATGCTCTTTCCAAATTGTTTTGGTGTGATGGTTATATACTTCTTAGGGCCTAAAATCAATGCAGGTATTAATTAAATTTTTTAGTCAGACTCATCCAATTAATCATCAGGACTTTGGAGTGCTGGCTTAGTGGTATTTCAGTGGTTCACAAGCTGGCTCTAGTCAGTAGCAAGCACCCTCTGAATACACCTGGGGATTACAGTACCACATGCAACATGATGCACAGGGAGGGGCTGAGCAGATCAGCGATTTCCTTGCCAGATGTTGCAGGTGCACAGCTGTGAACATGGCTGTGTTGTTGCCATGGCAGGGGATTAAGGCATGGGATTGTGGAGCACGTGCATAGTGGGGGTGCTGCTGCAAAACTGTCACAGCCATGCTTGGCTGGCTGGGCCACGTAATCTCAGGTGGCTCTGAGGCTGGTGCACTCAGTTTTGGGCCCCAGACCTGGGAGCTGGGTCATCTCCATCGTGCCCTCCTCCACTATCACTCAGACATGAGAGATGTATTTCTCTGCCTGGACTGCTCTGTGATGGGTCAGCCACAGGCTGTGATTTCACTGCATGTGTACTGGTCCTGGAGCTCTTCCTGCAGGGCATTGGGATGAGAAGGAAATGAGAGTTGAGGGATTTGTTATGTGCTGGTAACAACCGAGTCTGACACACTACATTGACACAGGACACCTTTCTCTCCTTTCTCATCAGGAGCTTTGCCCAGTGCTTCCCATCTCATCTGTGCTCGGCCAGGGCAGAAGCTGCCTTTCCTGCTCCTCCAGCCGCTCAGCAGGAGTGGACATACATCTGAGTCACCATGGGCAAGATGGACAACACCTCTGTGGAGCTGAACTCGCCTTCTGAGGTGAAGCAGGCAGCCCTGGAGGAGCCAGAGCCCATCAACCCTGAGGTCGTGAGCACCAAGAAGAAGAAGAAGAAGGAGATCCCAGACAGAGGTTCCTGGAAGGGGAAATTTGACTTCTTGCTGTCCTGTGTGGGCTATGCTATCGGTCTGGGCAACGTCTGGCGCTTCCCTTATCTCTGTGGCAAGAATGGAGGAGGTGAGAGAAATGCACAGTGAGCAGCCTTGTCCCCAAACAGGCTTTGGTGTGGTGTGGGTCTGGGAAAATGGATGGTCCTCCAGCTGAGAGCTCTCCCTCGTGATGGGGGTTATTGTGTTGTCAGGAGACTAGTTTCCATGATCTGAGGGCTTTACTAGCAAGTGCAGGCTGGGAAGAAGCAGTCCAAAGAAATAGAACAAGAACTTTGAGTTCTGTCAAGCTTCTGCAGTCCAAATTTGCAGGGCTAGAGATAAAAGCATCTGGGACCTCATTTATTTAAAGGGAGGGCTATGAACGTAGGCACCCAGCTGGATGCTGGGGCACCTCCAGGGAAACCAGTTTGCATCTGCTAAAGGTGGGGTTCTCCTCAGTCTAGAGTATTCTCAAGGGAATTCTCCCTACACAGCTACAGGTTTTCTGCACACCTTGGATCAAGTCAGAAAGCAACTTCTGTGCCTCAGCTCACTGCTAAAGTGGTGCTATTTCTTCAGGCTTATCAGGGAGATGCTTTTGTGGAGGGGAGTATGGGCTGGTGTCAGTAGAGCAGAGGCTCTTCTCCTCACTCCATGCCCAGTTCTCCCATTGTTTGTGCCTGTTACTAAAATAGCTTTCCTTCCCCCTCCCTTGAATAGCTGCTCACCTCCTTGAGCCTTTTCTCAGACTTGCCACACAAATCCAAACTGCTTTTCCTCACCTTTAAAGCTACATATATACTTTCAGTATTGCCTGCTGCTCTTTGCTTCCCTCTTAGCTCGTCCTTGTCCCAAGTGCCACATTCATTCATGCTGCTCTGGGGGTTTCTTCTCATGCTTCTTCTCCATGTCTTTTTTTATTTTCCTTTTACTTTTGGCTCTCATGACTTCTCATATCACCAGCCCACTTCTGCTGTCTGTGTCGCAGGTGGTGTAGGATGCTCTTCTGCTATAACCCTGGAAAAGGGGAGAAGGGTCTAGCTCCCTGAAGCAATCTGTCCGTGTAACTTCATGACATTTAAGGATATCTTGGCCCTTTCTCTGAAGCATGTGGAGTGAGTCGCAGCAGGAGACCAGTTATCCATTTTGACAAGAATATTTCTGATTGAGTATGTTGTTTTCATAGAATTGTAGATTGATAGGACAGTCTGGGTTGGAAGGGCCCTTACAGATCATCTTATTCTAAACCCTCTAGCAAGGGAAGGGATACCTTTCACTTGACCAGGTTGCTCAAAGCCACACTCAATTTGGCCTTGGACAGTTCCAGGGATGGAGCATCCACAGCTCCTTTGGGTTTTGTTCAGAGCCGCAAATGTGCAGCTGAGCCTAGTGAGGTTTATGGGATCATCCAGGCCTACCTAGGGAAACCTGTGCCACCAGTGCCAGAGCCAGGGTGTGGGTTTCCATCTTTATCTAGCCACACTCTGGCACCTGACCGCAGCTCTCCTCATAGAACGTTAGCCCTGTGGCTAGGTCCCAGCACTGGTTGTTAGCCAGTATCTGCCCTGTGGCTGCTGCGTCATCTCAAGTCTCACACTGAACCTGTGCTGCCCGTGACTCTGTCTCTTCACACATAAAGGTGGAGATGACAATGCCTATAATTAGATGAGGGGTGTTGTGCAGCTAAAATCAATCCTCCATCTAAAGTCAGCTGAGAACCTAGGGCAGAGGGTGCTGTGGAGGTGTGCAGCACTATTATTAGCATAGGGTGGTCTCTGCCCTGGCAGCCGCGGGCACGTAGAGGGATCAGCCGGCTGCGAGCCGGAACGCCAGGGGGGAACAGGTTGCTGCCTGCTCCCAAACACCTTGCCTCCCCTGCCGCTTCGTGCCTTTCGCGGCAGCCTGGATCGCTCCTTCCTCTCGCCGCTGCCGGCTGCGGCTGTTGGCAGGCACGACTGCTCCCGCAGCCGGCAGTGAGAGCAGCGAGTGGAGGCTGCCGGTGCCGGGGCCGGGCGGCAGCGCTGACGCACGAAAGCGTCACCGGGAGCCGGAGCGGAGCAGCGAGGCAGGGGCGCACGGCATCTCATTCGCAATCGGGTGGGCACCGCCTCGGCTCTGCCCCGGCGGAGGCGCCTCCGGAGCACAGCAGACTGTGGGTGGGACTCTAATTTTAGCGTCCTGCATGTGCGCTGCTCAGAGCGCGGTCGTGTGGGCTGCTTCCATTACGCACAGGCAAATTGAACTGAATGGAAATATTGTCGTCTCACTTACCGCTGTCACATTGCATCGGCTCACGGCTGGTTTGCTCGGCGCGGGGAGCCCAGGGCTCGGCCCATCCGCTGCGGGGAGCAGGCTTCACCCAAAGTGATGCCTGGGCTCCCTGCTGGCCCTGCACGCAGCTGGATGTGCCCAGCTGTGCCTGTCGCTACAGCCTCTGCACCCATCTCTAACCTTGCACAGTCCCTCTGATCTCAACAGGGTTTCACTGGACTCCACATTCACTCTAAATGTGGCTCAGTACATGCTAAAAATTGTCTGTGAGTTCCTGAGCTTGGGTAACTTGAGAGAAAAACAATTCTTTAAATAAGCATCGTGCATTCCTCATTTGCGCATTGAGACTCAAAGCAACGGCGTGTAACAGCTTGTAATGCTCAACTTTGGATTCGTGGGTAGTGTTCCCTGTTTTAAGGATTGTTATTTTTTGCAGTATGGCATTAGGAGCTGGAGACTGCAGGCAGATTTGGGCTGCACAGTAAGCGCCAGGCGCTGTGTGATCCTTCTGTGCCTCCAAGGGTCAGTGCTCTGAGCAGGCAGAGGAGGACCAATGCCATCACCCCTCTGACATCCATGGATTTGAACACAAGCTGGAACATTCACAAAGTCACACACAATTATATTTTGCACAGGCATGCAAAATTTAGGTACAAATTTCAGAACTGATTTCCCATCTGGCAGTACAGGACCTGAGAATATTTATTATCCCTGCCTTCTCAGGGACCTGGCCCTCCAGAGTGACAGTGTCATTGCCAACAGCCCTCAGCTCAAGGAGGTGGTAGATTTGTAGATTTCCCACTATTCTCAAGAATTTTTGTTGAGCCAGGATAAATGACTTGGGTCCAAAAGTTTATTTGCTTTTGTTTCCTCAATAGTCTAATAAGATCTTTCACCTACAAACCTTTTGACCTGCTGTAGATGAGCAATGCAGGGTCATCAGGGCTGCAGCCAAATTTCATTAGTTGCTTGCACAGAAGCGAGGAAGGGACTTGCACTGCTGGTAAGCTCAGCCTCCAATCTCCGCAGCAGCGGGGTGGCAGCAGCCGTGTCCTTGGAGCAGACACTGGCTTCCCACAGGGCTCCCAGGGGGCTGAATGTGCAGGCTGTGTGTCTAGAGAGAGCACAGGGGAGATGCTGAGCGGGCACAGTGATGCCCAAAGCTGTTCACTCCTCTGTGCCAGGCTGCTGGTGAAGCCGAGAGCCTGCGCTTCCATGCCAGCTTGTGATTCAGGCTCATGGTCACCGAGCTGCTGGCGCAGAGAGTGCTTCCTCCCCACCACCTACTGCCAGTTTCTCTTGCATGCTGCCTCCTATGGATTCCCATGCCGGGTGCTGGCACCTGCCTCTCCCAGCTGGGCTCAGCTCCCTGCTTGGCAGGCAGATGTCCCCAGCTGGGTGTCCCCTGAGCCAACATCCCTGGCTGTGCCAGGCTGCTTCCCTGCCCTTGGAGAGCAGCTGTGGGAGCCTGGCTCTGCAGGGTGCAAGCTGGGCTGCAGCTCTCCAGAGTGGCTTTGCTTGCTGGCTGCATGTTTGCTTTCCCACTAATATCTGGAGAAGAAGACTCAGACTGACAGCTCAGCCCTACGGCTAGTGCAGAAATCAGTGCTGTCCCAAACATGGCCAGCTGTTTCTGACCAAACTGAGTGTCCTCTCTCTGTCCCCAGCCAGCATCTTCTGCAAGAGTTTGTCCTCATCAGAAGTAATGGCATGCTCTAGCACATGCATGAGAAAGGCGGAAAATGAGCTTTGTCCCATCCCTAGAAGTCAGGATGACCTGAATGTATACAGCCTTCAAATCACACAGCAAGGCTCTCCTATTCTAATTGCCCTTCTCAAAACTGGGTGCCAGTAATATCTCTAATGAATGGCTCCACTACCTAATTTCTAGTGCTGAGATGATTTCCATAGGGCCATGGAGAAGAATAATATTTTCACCAGGAATTTTAAGGGTAAAACATAAAACACAGGTGGGGAGGTATATAGTACTGTTACAAGAGCCAATACAGTCTTAGTCACAATTCTTAAAAGACTGAAATAGCTATAAACAAAGCAAGCAGTGGCCAATGCCAGATATTCCTGTGCACTATTCCCTTGAGAAGAATTGAGAGCAGCTGCAAGTAAGACAGAAAGCATCAACAAGAACAAATTACCAATGTCAGTGTCCTAGCTTTTGTGTTTGATGTCAGATTGGGTTTAGCATTGCCTAAATAGCTAACAACAAAGTGGGACTGGCATTGCATAGCTAGTGATGCCAGTATGTATGCATACATAGTGCATAGGTACCCAAAGTGATAAGGGGAAGACAGTGGTGATCTCAGTGGGAGACTCACTAAACACACCAACTCCAGTTGCAAACTCACCTCCAAGAGAGGCTGCTCCTCATCACATGGGTGCTGTGGAGCAAGAAACTGCAGCTGGAGACATTTGCCTCTTAGTCAAAGTCTGATAACATTGCTCCTTCTTTCAGGGGCCTTCCTCATCCCCTATTTCCTGACACTTGTGTTTGCTGGAATTCCTCTCTTCCTGCTGGAAACTGCTCTGGGCCAGTATACATCTGTCGGTGGACTGGGAGTCTGGAGATTAGCACCCATGTTCAAAGGTACTGTACAGGATGTTTGTGACAGCAATGGCATGTAACTACAGACTTGACCTCATTAATTTGCAGTTTTAAGAAGCAAATCAGCAAATCCCTGGGGCTGGGATGGGGTGGCAGGTAAGGGAAGGTTTTTTCCCCTCTATCCTTATCAAGCTGTCCTTGACCCTAATGTCTGCAGTCGCTAACATCACTGTTCTCTGTTCAAGCAGTCTTGTGTGGTGACAAGGGGCTTTATGAGTAGTATGGACCACAATGGAGGGGCTCTGGTTGCAGAAGACCCTTTGTTAGCCCAAGCCTCCCTTCATAGGCTTATTTTAATTGCATGGGAAAGCTGGAAAGAGGGGACATGAACCTGTAGTCTGGAGTAACTGTTTTCTGGAAACCAGAGGCTATTTAGAAATGCCTTGGATGTGGGAATTCAGACATCTGGATTAATCCTGCTCTCTGCTTTCATTCGCAGGAGTGGGACTGGCAGCTATGGTTCTGTCCTTCTGGCTGAACATCTACTACATTGTCATCATTGCCTGGGCTCTCTACTATCTCTTCAACTCTTTCACTGCGGTGAGTCACAGGCATGTCTGCAGCATGGCACTGGCTGTGATCTGGGGCCTCACTCCTGCTTCATGGGGACTAGGTTGTTTATGCCACAAAGCAGGCACTAGCTGCTTGCAGTTTGTGCAAAGAGCCCTTGTCAGCATCCTGCTGGACAGTTCCTGAAGAGGTTCATCTGCCTTAGAGGCAGTTTTGTAGTACTGATGAGTACTAATGCTTGTCCTCTGCAGAGGTTGGTCCCCTTCCCTCTCTGGAAACTGTTACCTGCTCACCTCAGTCTTTAAAACTCACCCTGTGTTTCTGTTGTATTTCTAGGGCTGCTCAAACCTAAGAGCTGCACATTTCGAGAACCGTGTCACATCACGGTCTTATTTCCCAGGATGTAGTCCTGATCTTAATTAGTTCTTGTTCACTTAGATAAATGAAATCTAGGGGATTTTTTCTGCTGGGAAAATGATTCAGAAAGCATCTAGACCCTTGCTTGTGACTGTCCCTTAGCATTTGGCGTTATGGTTTCTAGTGGGTTCCTCTCCCATAGCAGTCTTCTACCATTCAAGGTTAGAATCACACCCCATATTATCTTTTTTGTAGCTGAATGATTTATTTCAGCCCAGAAACTGGTAAGAGTTTCCTTAACATAACTCTCTGAGCAAACTGCAGCCTTAAAGATATCAACTCCATGGTTCAAATGGGATCTTTTAAAATTTCATTTAGATATAACCCTGAAATGCTGCTATGGACAATGTACATTCAATTTTACTTTGTGTTTCAGCAAAAATTTCAAGTATCAAGACTTTTTTGCTGATTTTTTCCATTTAGCATTCTCAACTGTGCTTCTACCACCAATACCACCTACAGCTGTAGGCTCCTGGATCTAGAACAACATTATTGGTTGTGGGTGATTAGATGCACCCTCAGGAGATTCCCAAATGAACAAAGGTCTTCCCCAAAGGAACGCATCCCAATTACACACTGGGCAGAATGCATCTTAGGATGAGGCTTTGGTACATTCAGGTGTCATAGACCTGGCTGGTGACGGTGCTTGTATGTACCTGGGCTGCTCCAGGTGTTTGGCTCAAGACCTTTTCTTTTACCAGAGATAATTCCAAATTCCCAAAAGGACCCAAGGTGCAAATGAAAAAGCTAGGCTGATGTCTGTCCCCTGTCCCTCCTAAATTTGACTAAGAGTATTTTGAACTATAATAGGAGCCCAGCCTGCCTTCTGCAGTTGCTGTCCTCTGAAATTCGGAGGAAATGGAGCAGCAACAAACTGTCCCCCAGCCTGCCCCTCCCTGTGAGATCTGCACAGCGTCTCTAATGTGCAGACATTGAAGGGCTGCTGTGGAGCACTGCTTGTGCCATTGCTTTTACTTCAGTGCAGTTAGCAAGTCCTCAGTGACATCACCGGGTGGGTGCCAGCAGCCTGGGTGGCCAGTGGAATGTCCCCCCCCGCCCCTACAAGAGCCACCCTTCTGTCAAGATACCACATTAGAAGGTAGGGTCTGCTGGAGTGAACTGATTTAGATGGAGCAGTGAAGGCAGCACTTAAAGGCACTGATGCCACAAGGCACTTAAAACACAGATAATATTTCTAAAGAGGCCTGTCTTCGTGGATGAATAGGGATGGATGCAAACATCTTCTTAAAGCTTTGTTGAGCTGGAGCCTCAGGTCTTATCTGCAGAGGGAAATCACCCAGAATAGCTGTTCTGCATTTATCTCCATGCACTGTGCCTGGGAAGAGAGATAGCTGCCCATGGAGACATATCCGAGCTGCTTTCCTTGGGCTGCCTCGGCCATGGCACTACATGGCCTGGGTGAGTTCCCCTGCACCCTCACACGGCCCCAACACTGCTGCTTCACTGCCTGCAGTGCCAGAGCTGATTGCATTAGGTCTGTGTCGTTGTGCTGCTGTCACACTGCTACCTACAGTGTAAACATCTCCCAGGAATCCCTTTGTGCTGCTTATAATCAGGGCAGTGGACAGCATGAAATAGTTACTGTGCTTTAAATTTACTCCTGTGCTTGCATTGTAATAGTCTATTTGTGTAGACAACCTATTGCGCCCTTTCTCAGGCCCATGTTGCTTTTAAGCATTGAAGTCGGTAAAAATGAAAGATAAGAAACAAATCACTGTTTATTCTTTGTGCAGTAAATTCCAGCCACTTGTTGAGTGAAGTTGCAAAAGGCTGTAGTTGGTTATAAACACAATATACCTTGATAGTGTTTTAATTTGTAGCGATTAATTAGCAGCAGTTAATTGGAAGTGGCTTTCTATCTGGGGAATTGCTAGCATTTTATTGGAGTTACAGCATTGCCCTAATCACATCAAGATATTTTTTCCTGGAAAATCTTTGTCACAATTTACCATATTTTGGAAAATGATTCCATGGTTTGGCTACAAGGGCATGCCCTCTTTGCAAAAGAAATTAAGGGGTTTCAGTTTAAAAGAAGCCAAGTTTGACTTGGGAGATGTCACATTAATTAAACCCCTGCTGTCCTTGTGCCGGTGCAGGACCTGCCGTGGCAGAACTGTGGGAACGCCTGGAACACCGACCGCTGCTTCTCCAACTACTCCCTGAACGACACCACCAACCTCACCAGCGCTGTCACCGAGTTCTGGGAGTACGTCCCCAGCCTGCCTACACCAGGTTTCTCCCCCAGCCCACAGTCACTGTACCTGCCTGCCAGGGCTGTGGCTGTGCCTGTTGATGCTGTTCCTTGGACAGCTTTGGCGGGAGGGCACTACAGCCAGCCCCTGGCCAGGGTGGGCATGGGGTACACTGTGCACATGCAGGTCAGATGGATAGAGAGGCAAACAGCCTCTCCACCTCTCTTCTCCTCCCTTTATCCCATCATGATGAACCTGAGGTCTCTTTAGGGTTTTGTGGGTTCTTATGCTCGTCTGCACCTGGCCCTTCACCCTCCGGCCACCTCTGGGACCCTCAATCCCTCTGCCCTTGAGGGCTGGACTTCCTCTGAACGCAATGTCTCCCACCCCTAGGAGGAACATGCACCAGATGTCCGGGGGCCTGGGGGAGCCTGGCGCCATCCGCTGGCCCCTGGCCGGCACACTGGCCCTGGCCTGGCTGCTGGTCTACTTCTCCATCTGGAAGGGTGTGGAGTGGACAGGCAAGGTACAGTGTGAGGAATGGGTGTTTCGGTGCTGCCTCTCATTGCTGCGCTGTCAAAATGTCCTCCAGACTCAATTTCGTTTAAGCGTCTATAACTAAGGTTATGGTGTTTAGAGGCAAAATTGCAGTAGATACTATTAAATTCCTGACATTTACCTTTCACGGTTGTAAAAATTGCTACTGTGTTTATGGTAATTTTCATTCTAAGTGTAGAGAATAGCTTTTCCCTGTAAAGTCACGGGTCTGAGTGCTCGGTCTTTTTGGGAAGAGACATTTTCAGAGATTATCTGTATTTCCCACCTTGGGACAGCCCTTTGAGAGAGCAAAGCCTCTTGTGGTCTCCCCGTTTTGACAATCATAGTCTCTTAAAATGCTTCTGGTGGAAAAAAAACTCACTTTGAAAATTTCCCTGCTGCCCTTTCGATATTGGTGGGAGACCTTCAGATGAGAAGCACGTTGTTATTCGCTGTGCAGTGTTCCAGGCTAGCACAGCAGAAAGGTAATTGCTTAGTTTAGTGAAACAGCGATGCTGAGATACTGGGATGTGTTATTTAGAGCACAGCATGGTGCAGTGGGACAATATTATGAAAGGAATAATCTAGAGCCGAGATCAGAAAGAAGCACTTCAGGGGGAGGTCAGCTAAGCTGTTAACTTCCCCACTGGCGCTCAAACAGGCTTTAGCTACGCAGCCACAGCAAAGCCCTGGTGATTACTGGTGTGGGCCCTGTGATGAGGGATGGCACATACCTGCGAGATCCTGAAACAGTGCTGAACACAAAACAGTGGAATCAAGACAACTTGTGTTGCTTGATGCATTGGTCTAGAGAAACACCAGCTTTAGCTCTGCAAAGCAAGGATGTGATGACTTAAGGGGATTACTTTTGTGGACTACAATTATCCCTGTGCAATTCCCTTGTCTTTGGGCATTTCATTCAGACTTTAGCATGCTACTTTTGTGATTAGTGTGTCCTTGTGTATCATTGGCAGGGACAAACCTCAAACAGCCAGAAATGTTACTAGCATGGGAATGGGAGACAGCAAATGCAAGGAAAAGCTGCTGAAAGTGGCTGTGCTCAGGAGCCTGTCCCCCTCACAGGAGGGCATGCCAGATGCAATGACACTGTGGGCAGGAAAGCTCTTGGGCACTGGTGGGCTGATGGCTTCTCTCTCATGGGGTCTTTTTCAGGTGGTGTATTTCTCGGCCACCTACCCCTACTTCATGCTTTTCATCCTCTTATTCCGGGGAGTCACGCTGCCAGGAGCCAAGGAGGGGATCCTCTTCTACCTCACACCTGACTTCAGGAGGCTTTCTGACTCTGCGGTTTGTAGCCTAGCGAGGAAAGCTCTTATCTCCCGGTTGTCTCCGTATTAGGCTTCCCTGGGCACTTCCCTTGAATATTTTAAGTATTTAAAATAACCCTGAAATGGTTCCCTGTTCAAAAAGTCATGACCCTTATAGGCTGAGACAAAGCTGAGGGACAGGTCCTTCTGAGTCCCTTCTGACCTGCATGGGGGTCTGAGGGACACTGTTCAGAAAACGGGATACATGACCCTTCATCCGTCCACATCCAGGAAGCAACCTTGATCCACACATTTCAGAGGGCTGCAGATATATGCCTGATGCTGGGCTAGGCTGCACTTTGATGCACTTGACACATGGGAAGGATGCAGATCCCCTGCCTTCCAGTACATAAAGTGCTCTACAGGAAAGCTCTGGGGAGGGACTTCTGACAAGGATATATAGTGATTGGACAAGGGGGAATGGCTTTAAACTAAAAGAGAATGGGTTTAGATTAGATTTTAGTAAGACATTCTTGACTTGGCCCCAGTGACAGGGTTTCCTCATGTCCAGGCCACCTCTGTGGGCTGTACATCCCAGCCCACAGCCCCTCAGTCTGCACCCAGTCCCCTCGCTGGCCCTGCACTGAGCTGCTGTGGGGCATGCACCCTTCTGCTGCACTCCTGTCCTAGCTCTTTCTCCACAGGTCTGGATGGATGCAGCCACTCAGATCTTCTTCTCCTACGGCCTGGGGCTGGGCTCCCTCATCGCTCTGGGGAGCTACAACACTTTCCACAACAACGTCTACAGGTTGGTTGTTTTTTCCATCCTCCTGCATGGCAGGGAGTGCTGACGGGTGAGGCAGGGGGTCATGGGGAGTCCGGGGTGCCTGATCTCCACTGTCACCTTGCTGGCAACATGCAGCCTAGGGGACACGCTGTGATCTCTGTAGAGGGGCTCCCCTGCCTGCAGAACACCTAGTGCGTCACCTGTGCTACCTCTCCAAGGCACAGGACCTGCTCTCAGAAGGGGTTGGTCTTTTGTTTACCCCACCCTCCACTCTTGGTCTCTTGGCAGGGACCTGCAGGTGGTTTCTTTTCTCTCTTTCTCTCTTCCAGAGATTCCATTATTGTCTGTTGTATAAACTCCACCACAAGCATATTTGCAGGATTTGTCATTTTCTCTATCATTGGCTTCATGTCACACATCACGAAGAAGTCGGTCTCTGAGCTGGCCTCCTCGGGTAAGCAGACACCCAGGTTCAAGTGTAACAGCAACCTGTGAGAACAATTTGTCAGTGAACGTGGAATGCTCACAGGTCTTTCCTGACTAGATATGAAACCCTCTTTGAGCACCCTCCCACCAGGATAGGTCTCAGGCACCTCTGCCTGCTTTTAGCGTTCTTTTAGTGCTGAAATTTTATGTGATTTTGCTGTAGTGAAATATTTAGGCCATTTGCTGTCTGAAACCTTCCTATGAAGAATCGATGCTACCTGTGTTTTCAGCAGACATGATCAAAATTTGGAGTCCCTTTTTCATGCGAAATCTTGAAATTGTGATCTCAGAATAATTTTTTAAGGAAGATGGGACTGTGCCTTTCTGCACAAAGACATATTTTGAAATTGCTGTCTTCCCAGAGAAAGCTTTTATCTCAAGAAACAGCATTTTGTGATGGAAAAAAAAGGCACCAGGAAAGTTATAACCAGCTCTGAATACCAGTTTATTTTTCTATCAAAGTGCTCCAGCTCCATTTGGTTGCAATACTTTGATGACCTTCTTGCATGCAGGACTCATTGCTCCAGTCATTCTTGTCTCCCTATCCTACCCTGTAGTAAGTAGGTGTGTCCTACCCCTGTAGTTGGTGTGTCACGGGCAAAGGCTCGGGTGTTCCAAGCTCCTATATCAAATCCCCACAATTCTAGGCTGTGATTGTTGTCTCTCTGTTTAACCGTGGCCCTTAGCTCAGACTTCCCATCAAATGCTTTATAAACATGGGCTCATCCCTCTTTTCACTACTGCAGGCCCTGGACTGGCTTTCCTCGCCTACCCACAGGTTGTCACACAGCTACCCTTGTCCCCACTCTGGTCCATCCTCTTCTTCTCCATGCTGATGATGCTGGGTCTGGACAGTCAGGTGAGACAACCCAGGGACAAACTGGGGTAGGATGTGAAAATGTCTTCAGGTATGATGGTGGTGTCCTCTTCTGCACTTGGGACTGTGCTGAGCAGAGTGGGTTTTTTACTCTCTCATGGTGTGGGGATGGTGCTTTGATGCAGCATTTTGGCACTGTTATTGATGACAACCGTGATCCTGAGCAGAGCTGCAGGTCCCTGGCCAGGTTCATAGGTTAGCAAGGATAGATCCTGGCAGAAGGAAGGAGTCATGCCTTTGGAAAGACTGGTGCTTGGGTACCCTGACTGATAAGTTTTACAAGATACTTGAGGGGGAGGCAGTTAAACGTAGCAAAAGGTCTCTACCCTGCCCCCTCAGAGCCTTCACAAAACAAAACATAACAAAACACATTATCTCTGTTTTTCCAAGTGGTGATACTTTTGTTCTGATAATTCAGCATAACAGTAGCTACCCAAGGAAGCAGTGAATTTCAGCATGCCTTCCTTTTGAGTGCATCAAAATCAAAGGTTCCTGCAAAAGCCTGTGCTTAGTCTGTCACATCCTTCCTTGTGCCCACATGCTCTTCCCTTGCAGCACAAACCACCAGTACAAAATGGATGCTCTCTTGGATTACAGGTAGTGTTCATAAACCCAAGCCTACTTCACAAACAGACTCAGATCTATTCCTGAAGTGTCATACCTGGTTTGCAGGAAAATCTAATCAACCAAATCTGCTTTTCAATCATGACACCCTCTCACAAACACGTTATAAAGCTCATGACTGCATTACCACAGATATTATGTAGCAAAAAAAAAATAAATTCAAATAATACCTAAATGTTCTGAAAGAAACTACATTTACAGAAAAAAAACTATCTCCATGGATTATTCACTCAGCGCTGGTAAATAGTTCGAGACATGACAATAAGCCTTCTAAGCACTCTGTGGAATTTATTTGCTGCATTTGCTTCTAAAATACCCCTTGAAATTCTGCACGTCCCTTCTGACAGGCAGTCTTGGAGGACAGGCAGTGTGTGGGGGGCTATCATTGCCTGGGGGAAGAGGCTGGGGGGCAATGAAGCATCGAAAGGAAAACAAGCTTTTAAAAAGCACAGCTAAATACATGTGAAGAAGCTTTCTATCTGCATGCTGGAGCTCTGATTCATTCAAACACCAGCAACAGTGTGGCAGCTTATGCATATAAACCAAATAACACAGGCTGCAACAATGGCTGCAATTCCACATGCATTTTGAAGCATTCAGTTAAAAAAAAAAAAAAAGAAAGGATGGTTTTGCTCTGTGCTGATTACATATCCTTTGTGGCACTTGCAGATGGGGAGCAGGCATTTTTCATTCGGGTCAGCAGCCCAGTTCGTGAGGCACAGCAGGGCCGTAGGACATTTCCTGCGCCCCAGGGCAGCTGGGCTGCGAGACCGTCCGTTGTCCCCGGCGGAGCACGGCTCTGCAGGCACAGCGCGGGTGCTCGGAAGCCCAGCTGGGGAAGGGAGGCCGGGCTGAGATCCGTGCGTGCGACACCGCCGCAAGCTCCAGCCCTTTCGTGACGGTGGGAGCGGGTCCAGCGAGTGTCCTGCAGATGCAGCCCGGCTCCATCTGCCTCTCCCTGCCGGGGTGCTCGTGTCCTCCGCAGCTCCTCGAGCGGGATGAACGACCTGTATGGACAGACACGCGCCTCCCTCCTGTGTCCCCACTGTCCGCCCGTGTGCCTTGGTGCAGGAAGCTCTGATCCATCCGGGCTTTGTCTTTCTCTCTTCGCGTCTAGACCCTCTTTCGTAATATGCTAATGCTTCCTTTTCACCTGCCGGTTTCCGAGTCAGGCATTTATTCCTCAGGGGAGCTAGCAAGCCTTGTGACCGCCAGCCTGCGTCCGTCCCATGTGAGGCCGCCTCGCACGGGTTGGTCATGAGGATTTCCAGCTGCCAGCAGTGAGAGCGCTCTCATGGATGTCTGCTGCACATCTGGCAGCTGTGGTCGAACTCCCCACACGTCCATGCATCCCAACAGGGTGCTTTCCCGTGGCACTGGGAGAGGGTGGGAGAGAGACTCTCCTTCAGACCGAGTTGCCACCTGTATTGACTCCCAAACCCAGATTATTGGACCCAGCAGCTTGTGCAATGCTTAAGCCCCTGAAGGGGAAAAAGAGCACAAGAGAGAAGTTAATGGAAATAAAACGCTTAGGAAAGAAACAATATCATGGGGTGAGGCATGAAGAAGAAGAGAATATGTGCTAAAAATTGTGGCTGGAGGTGGTGGGAAAAGCAGAATATTTTGGAAAGCGGACTGAAGTGGCAGGAACAGGAGGTGCCCAGTGCTCAGCTCCTCACCACTCTGAAAGCAGCATGCTTTCATTCAGGTGCCTACATCTCTCGTGCAAGCAGCCATGGTTTGGTATGGAGGCTGGGGAAAGTGGACCCCAGGAGCTGGAGTCCTCCAGGCTGCAACCCCTATGAAGACTGAGGCTGGCATGAGGCAATTTTAAGTAAATGGCATGAAGGCCATTGCTTGTTCTATGGCTGGAAAAAGCAACGTATGACCATTGGTTTCTTCACCTCATCCATTACACAGCAGCTTAATTTTGATAGGAGACAAATAGAATTCATTTAACTTTGTAGCCCTGTTCCTCATCACCCATTTCCCTGTCTTTCTCTCTGTGCATTCCCTGACTTTGATCCTTCTTCCTGCATGAAAAGGCTGTCAGGTTTACTCCGTCCCATTATCTAAGGCATCATTTTCTTTGCTCCTTCTCTGCTGGACACCACCCTCTGGCCCTGGCCACCCCATTCGCCTCCAAACACATTTCCCTCTCAGGTCTCAGATCCCCTGGCCCTGCCATGGCTCCAGCGGTGCCTGGCCATGCATCCATGTGGAAAGAATAGCTTTTGACAGTGGTTTTTTTGTCATGCTATCTCTTCACACTGTGGTGCCAACTCAGTCCTGACTATTCCAGACAACAAGCCAGGTGGGATGGGGTGAAGAGCTCGCTGTCAATAACTGTTAAGGCAGTTTAACCCATGCATGAATGGCAAAAAATGCTTTAATGGCACTTGTGTCCAACATAAAAAGCTTAGCTCATTAAAAATTCAAGTTGAAGCAGTTGAGCTTTGTCACTCTGGGAATACTGGCTTTCCATGTGGATATAAAACCCTGGGCATGCACATCTCCCTTTGCTTCGCTCTGGCCCGTGTGGAATCCAGCCCCAGCAGTCAGCAGTTGCAAGCTCTTCCACCATCTCTGTTCAGCTATAGGATCAGGCTCTGTGCTTTTCTTCTGTACATCTTCCCAGCCCTCTGCTGCTCTTTTTAGTCTGTATACCTCCACATCCACTCTTGGGTTTTTTTTTTTCTCCTCAGGGATGGGTAAGTCCCTGATATCCAAGAGCAATGAAACCTCTTTCATTTTCATTTCACTGACTTGTACGTTTGCTCAGGGTGACCAGGGAAGCCGGTTTGCTCCCCTTGTAAATTCCCAGGATTTTTGCTAGAGGCGTGACGTGCTCTCTGAGAGAGGTATGTTACCTGTAGTTTCTGGGAGCGAGATATAAAAGTAAATCTCACAATTTATCAGAAAATAGGATGGAAGGATGCACTTCACATATATATGGTTAAACTGCCCTTGTGCCAGAAGGCAGAACTAGTAGGAAAACTGATTGGAAGGCAACACTCATGGGGATTTCTTTATGTGTTATGGTGCAGGCAACATTATTATACTGTGCCTGGTACAGCGCTGCAGAAACCATCCAGGTGTTTCCATCTCTGGAAAGATGATGTGCTGTGAGGATGGGCTTTTGATGTGCTACATGCATTTAATGTAGTGTGCTTGAAAAAGTGAAATAAAGTTGAGGATGGAGTAGGCAGAGACGTTGTTGTTATTCACATGCGCATGAGACTGGGTAATGCAAATCGTTATTGAGTGTTTTAGATCATTGAACAGCACAAGTGCTGCTGCCATAGGCTGAAAGAGCAGGCCTGGGAAGGGAAGAGAAAGAAAGGTCCTGCACGTGTCCCAGCAGCAGCCAAACACACAGCTGTGACACAGGGCCTGGCAGCGTGGGGAGCAGGGCAGTGATGGGGAGGCCCTAGAGTGGAAAGAAAGGGGAGGCTTTTCACAGGAGGCAAAAGGCAGAGGCTTATCTCAGCTATCTTTAAGAAGTATTTAACTTTGGTGCTCTTAGCTCCATCTATATTCAGTGGAGGGAGAGATGCATTTTCAGAAGATGGCTCAGAACAACTTTGTGCAGAGATACCTCCTTCTTTTCTGGAGTCTGCAGAGAGTCCATAAATCACTAAGGTTCTCAACATTGAAGTTAAATTTGTGGGGGGGGGGAGGGGGCATTGATGTCGGGCTAAGATGCTTACACATATATATATATATCCTCTGTGTATCTTTTCCCATAGTTCTGCACTGTGGAAGGGTTCATTACAGCCCTAATGGATGAGTATCCTCACCTCCTAAGAGCCAGGAAGAAGATCTTCATCGCAGTAGTCTGTTTCATCTCTTATCTCATTGGATTCTCCAACATCACCCAGGTACGGGTGGCTGTGCTTGTACTTCCATTCATAACATCTTTCTGGTCACTTTGGCAAAGCAGAGCAGCACCAAAGTTTTGGGAGAAGTGACAGCATTTCACTGGATAAAAGGGTTTGCTCATCACTGCTACATCTCAAATGACTTAGGATGCCTTGATAGTTTTTACCATCATCCTATTGTGGCCTGGTGTTCTGCTAATTGCAATAAGGGCTCAAGTCAACAGAGCCCAGCTGAGGGAATGCTTGCTGCAAGGGGTTAAGATAACACAAAGAAAACTATTCTGTTGGGGCCCTGAACCTCTGGAGCTGAAGCCAAGTTTCACAAGAGGGGAGATGAGGGCTGAGTGGTCTGGAGACCATTTGTGGAGCACTGTAGGTTCATGAGGAGGCAAGAAAAAACTCCTGGGAGGGACGGAGCAGACTAAATTAAGTGAGTCCATCTAAAGCAGAGAAATATAAGAGATCCTAGCAAATTTCTTCTTTTTCCTCCTCTTGGCTATGCCTGAACAGGCTGGCTAATTGTCTGCAAGAGCACATCAGTTTTGCTGCTGGGTACCAGACTCTAGCAGAAACACTGCAACGGTGGCTCTACTGTCCAAGGAAATTAACATTAAACCAAAAGACCTGGACAGAAGCAATCCAAGCTGCTGGCTGATACTGTTGATCATAATCCATAACTAAACTCCTTGACCCTGTTTTCGTCTTTTCAGGGTGGCATTTATGTCTTCAAGCTGTTTGATTACTACTCAGCAAGTGGCATGTGTCTTCTCTTTCTTGTCTTCTTTGAGACCATCTCAATTTCTTGGTGTTATGGTAAGCACAAAACACCTTGTTCTTCTGTTTTCTCCATGGGCATGGTGAGTTATTTTAAAAACCAAACACAGTGAAGCCAGTGACAATTTGCACCAGAAAATAGCTTAGACTGATAACTCCAGAAAATCAGGAGCAGAAGGCTGTCATCCCACTTCTCCAGGCCGTCACAAAGATCTCTGCTCAAACTATCACATGCCCAGGGTCCTTCCCTCTGGGCCCTCAAGAGAACACCAGGAACATGGAAGCTGTTAGCATGGATTTGCTTTTGTGTCCCACTACCCCATCCCCTCCAGATAATGCTTCTCATGCAATGGCATTGCCACCTTCTCTCAGTGCCTGGCCTGTGCTCTGCCATGGGAAGAGGTGAAGACCATGGCACAGAGATGGGGTGGTTTTTTTCAATGCTCATCTCTTCTTGTAGGTGTGAACAGGTTTTACAGGAACATCGAAGAAATGATTGGCTACAAGCCTTGCATCTGGTGGAAGATCTGCTGGGCCTTCTTCACACCTCTTGTCTGCCTGGTAAGACCTGGGGGATCCTTTCTGCTGGTGTGGATCTAGGTGGGCCTCTAGATGGGCTGTAGGGAAACACTGGGTTATCAACCCAGCACGGGTCTGGTGGAAAGTGGTCCCACGCAGACGTGAGATGGGTAAAGTGATACAGGAGCCTCTTTCTCTCTGCCTGCTGGAAATCAAGCATAAGAAAAGTTGTAGATGATGTCTTTAATCTAAATGAGGCCATCAGTTCTTTTTTTTTCTGAGATGCCAGAAGATAAGAAAAATAATTTACTGTTTTACAAAGCTAGTATTGGTTCTGGTGAAGGCTTGCAGCTACTCCAGCTCCAGCTTCAGCCTCTGACGAGTGAAAGCTATCACCAAATGCAGGATAACTGACTGCAGAGCAATTTGGCCTTTGCTGGCTCCTGCTCTTCCAGCAGAAGATGTGCAGGGAATGGTGTGAAGGCCAGTGATAGGAAGATGAAGACTCCTGAGACCAGCTGTGAAGATGCTGTTAACTTGCTTAGGAGCTGGTGTGGGGGCACTGCTTGTATGAGTAGTCTAGTGAAGAAGGAAATCAGAGGTATTCCAGTTCCAGAGATCTACAAAGAATAAGATGAAATAATATGAAGTTACCAGTTGGTGGGCTAAAAGAATCTAGACTAGTGTAAAGAGCTGTTGAGTTCCTGTAGGACTGTTGGGAGCTAAGAGGATAATGAAGGAAAGAATGGCTGGACCCTCATTTTGCACACCATCACCTGCAATGGCTGGTGCTCTTTTCCAGGGTGTGTTCTTCTTCAGTGTGGTGGAAATGACCCCTCTGACATTGGGAAAATACGTCTATCCTGCGTGGGGACAAGGCATCGGTTGGCTTATGGCCCTGTCCTCCATGGTTCTGATTCCAGGATATATGCTGTACTCTTTCTTCACCTCAACAGGGACTCTCCGGCAGGTATGAACAGCCTCACCACTCCTGCTCCCTGCTCAGGGTAAGCTCCTCCCTGAACTCAGCCTGAACCAAGCAGACCCTGCTCTGACAGAGTTGTCAGAGTGCACCAGGTTGGTGCTGCAGGAGCTCTGTGCACCCTCTCCCCCAGGGAGGGCTCACATCAGCCCCAGAGCACTGAAAAGCCTCCAGTGACACAGGCTTGCTGGAGAGGACCTGCCAGCACAGCTGAGCAGGACACGTCTGAACCCTGGGAACTCTGCTGGGCTATGGCTGGACATGTAGGTGGACCTTCAGGTGGTCTGCCCCTATGTCTGTTCTTGTCATTGAGATTTGTGTGGTCATCACCACAAAAATGGAGCCGTCCTCCCTGGAATATCCCTTTGGTGTGGGGAACTGGAGTCATGGAAGAGATTGGGAAGAAATCCTTGAGGTTTCTCAACCCAGAGCAATGCCAGTTCCTAATGTTCCCTAGCTGTGAGCATGGTTACTTGGCACTTCTCAGGAGGGAGATCAGCATCCTCCAAGCATGAATCCTGAAATATCTCAGGCTAGGCCCTGCTAGCAACAGAGACAAGCACAGGGATAGTTTGTCATGTGCTTTTCATAGTGCATTCAGTGACTGAGGGGGTAGGAAGCAAGAAAGACTTTTATGCAGGACCCACAATACCCGCCACACTAGCCTTGTGTAAAACATTTTCTTTAGTAATTCGCGCAGGATTTTATGTAGCAGTGAATCATGAGTCTCTATGTCATATGTAGTACTTACTGTTAAGATTTTATTTACAGTGTTGACATTCAGTGTTGAGAGCACTGTGCCCCAAGTCCCTGGCTGGGTGCTGTCTGCTGCAAGCTACAGATGTAAGAAGTCACCCCAGGGGTGTTGATTTATGGCTTTCCCAGCCCAGCTGGAACAGCAACCAGATGCCATCTAAATCACATGAGTTTACTTTAGGGATGCTGTATTTTGAACAATGTTTCACTCAGAAAAGGTTGGGCTGGAATGACTGGGCTGAGGTCAGCTTCAAGTTCCCAGCCTCTGAGGTCAAGTTGCAAAAGGATTTGAGTTTTCTTTCTCCCAGCCTTCCATTTGGATGGGCCCTGATGTGGGAACTGAGTGGGTTTGATGTTGGGTCTGGACAGATCTGAGGTCTCAGATCTGCTTTCAGTTTCTGATTTCTCATCTGAAATTAGGTTTAGGTACTTGTCATTGATATTAGGATCCACACTGGCATTCCTGCAGGACTCAAGCCAGGTGTTATGTCAAGCCGTTTTGTTGATTTTGGGTTGAAGGCCAGCAGCAATTTTAATAGCAGGCCCTTTCTCAGACATTTAGAGGATTCTTTATTCTCTCATAAGTTGGAAAAGGGGGGAAGGGAAGCCTGCAAGTACAGATATGGGTTCAATCCTTTGCCTGGTCTCAATTCTGTTTCACTAGAGATGGAGAAAGCACATCCCAGCATCTGGGGGACCCCAAACCGAGCATGTTTCCACCCATCCCCTCAGCATCTTGTGCAAACCATCAGTACCAGTAAGCAGTGTGAGTGGCTGATGTGCACCCACCCTGTCTGGCTCTTCCTCTGACATTGCCCACAAACACCACAAGACCCAGACCCCCTCTCAATCATTCATAGACCCAGGAGTGAGCAGCAGATGGCAGCAGGAAGAAAGTAGGCTAATCTGTGTGTGCATGTGTTGGTATCAGAGAGACAGAGAGAATTTTTGGCCTCTTATATGCACAGATCCTGGATTAATTTGTAATAGAGCTGGAGCTGGAGGGAAATTAGATGCCAATCCTGAATAAAGTGGTTTTGACAGACAGGAAAGATTACAAGTCATTTTGATCCTACTGAGCGTGAATGTGAGAGGGGAAAAAAGAGACCATGAATGGCAGAAGCAGCTCAGTGAACATTTCAGGGACTTCACCCAGCAACAGCCAGTTCAGTGGCATTGGAGAGTAGGAGCTTGTTTCCCTTTGCTGGAAAGAGGTTCTACCTGTCTTAGTGATGTCTGTTCAGGTCAGGCTTAATCCTCCTCTGCATTCTCTTCTGCAGTGCACAGCATCACTCCCTCCCTGACTGGCAAAAGTGATTCATTCTTCTTCATCACTCCTAATGCTCAGTCCACACGCCTCCAGTAACGATTTGCCCCTCTGTATTTTCCTGGATTCTTGCTTCACTTTACTTGACTCTGCAATTTTAATTTGATCAGCTCAGGGTGACAGGAATTGCTGCTGTGCAAAGGTTTGTGCAGGTGAATGTTCTGATCTGCGTCAAAGGCACAGACTGTAACCTTGTTAACCTGCTGTAGTTACTTAGTAATGCTTTGTAATCAATCCTAGCAGGAAAATGGGTCTGCTCTGAAGCCTGTGGCATTGCAGCTCTTTCTTGTTCCTCCTTGCAGCTGGTCTTGCCCGGTAACGGTTTGCCTGTGTTACCAGGATGCTCCCTGTGTTTCAGATGAAAGGATGAGCTACTGTGCTGTGTGCAGCACCAAAGCAAAGGTCGCCTGCAGAGGCTTTTGGGGCTGGAGGAGTCACTCCATGCACCATCTCCTCTCCCTGTAACCAGGGTCACCTCTGAGCCTTGGGGAAGGAGTCCCAACCCTGAGCTGCTGCCATGCCCTGGCTGTCCCACTGCTGCTGCCCCCAGCCCTGGCTGACTCGCTCTCTTCTTTCACTCCTGGGCAGCGTTTGCAGCAGATGACACAGCCCAAGCCAGAGGTGCACGCTCAGAACAACGGCCTCCAGCCGAAGACATCCTTGAACGGGAGGATCTCGGATGCCGCCGTGTAGGAGGAAAGCCCGAAGCTCCTCGCCCTGCCCTGTAGCTGCTCACTCCACATTGTCCCTCGAGCTCCTCTGGCACAGCTTGCTGTCCCTGGCTCTGCAGTGGCTTTCACTCGTCAAAGAGGGGACCTGGTGGAGGAACCTGCTCATGTCTCTTCCTCCTGGCATGGCTGGCCAAGGCCCTGAACAAGCTGCCACCGGGGCGTTGTGCGGTGACCGTCTTCATCCTGCAACATTCTGGTCCAGGCTCTTGGGGAGGAGCAGCTGGTGCCCACGTCTTCCTCCTCCTGAGGCGAGGTGTTGTCTCTAGAGAGCTTAGACTGATTGCTGTCCACTTCTCTGCTTTTCTTGCTTTTCCATATGAAACTCCACAGAGCATCCCTCAGCACACAGCTGTGCTTTCACCCCAGAGAGCTCGCTGTCACCGGGCTCGAATCCCAGATGGCTGTCAATTGATGGAGCATAAAACACTAGCAAATACATAACTGGAGGGGATGTGCAGAACAAAGGATTCTAGTGCAGAACAAGGGATTCTAGTGAGGAGTCCTGCATGCTGGTAGCTGTAGCACATCACCCGAAAATGGGAGAAGGGCATAAGGACAGTGTGTGCTGCTCACAGGTGCCGTATTTCATCCCTGCACAGTCTCCAGATTTGTTCGCTGCATCCATTGGGGCTGGCACTGTGAGCCAGAGCCCAGCAGAGCAGGGCTCTTCTGGAGCATCCTGCCCTCTGCAGCTGGGTGCAGTAGCCACTCCCTGACCCTAAAAAGCAGCTAAAAGGGTAAATGGAGGGCTCTTTGCTACAGGCTGTCCAAGTCTCCTACACTGACCACTCTCTGCTGCCACCAGATTTGCACAGAGGCAAGAGGTTGGCTGTGTGATAAAGAGGTTTTCCAGCACTGTGCAAATCTCCTCCCAAGCTGAAACAGGATGGTTCCCTCCAAACACCCTCCCTGGCTGTGTCCTTGAGTGGGAAACAATAAGATAGAGCATAATGCCCATGGGTGGTTTGGTTTTTACCTTTTTCAGGAAGCAGCCACACCTAAATCTCAGCTGGTGGAAGGCAGAAGCTCCTGAGGCAGTTGATAGGATGTAGCCACCATGCTTAAACTCACCCCTGTGAACAAGTACTGACTTCCCTTGGGAAGTGTCTGTTCAGCCAGCTGCTGCCACTGGCACATTCCAACTCCCAACACACAAACCACAAGGGACTGTGAGCTCCTGTAGGTGATGCTGGAGGAGTGTATCACCTTGGAGAAAGCTGGGAAGTGTTTCAGAGCAGTCCTAAAGCACCAGCCTATTTCTTGGTTATAAAGCCTTGTGAAAGGAGGTGGCTCATCATAGCCCCATGTGTGACAGCGATGCTCCCACTTGTGCCAGCCTCCCAATGACCCCACCCAGAGATACCTATGTATGCAGAGGGTTGTCAGGTCTGCTCACACTTTGGGCTTCAGATCAGAATCAACAAACTCATAAATGAGCATCCAAGAAAAGGTACATCCCACCCATCTTTTCTGCCCGAGAGTTTGGTCTCATAAGTGACACACTGCAGTCCCTCAGGGGTCCCTGCAGGTGCCAGCTGAGTGACGAGCCTTTGCACAATTGTCCTGCACTCCATTAGTAGCTCCAAAATGCTGCAGGTTAGCCCTGTGCTGCCTGTCCCTGGGACCTGCCAGAGCATGGGGCCAACCTGCTCTTCTGCCAGTCTTCCAGGCTGTGGATCAGTAACAGAAGGAGGAAAGAAGTTTTCTGGTGCAAGCTAAAGTCAGTCACCTTTGGGAGTGTGTCCCCTGCCAACATGTCAATGCATGTTGATTAATGTTGCTTCAGATGTGTAACCAATTTGTGTTTGTACACATGGCTCTTAGAAGTGGTGGCTGCTGGGCCTTGAGTGCATGTTTTGTGGTCTCCAACACCCTGAGCTGAGCTCACGCCCTGTCCCCTGTGTAATTGTTACAGTGTTTGCATCAAAAAAAATCGCAGCTGTTAAATAGACACCAGGAAACGCTGAATTTACAGGCTTGGTCTTGTAAAGCCAAAAGCCAAACACTGAAAGCTGCAATCCTAGCTCATCACCATTAATCTCAGCCAGCCACAGACATCTCATCTTTCCTTGTCCCTTAATTGTCTGTGCTAGTACAGTTGAAAATTTCTATTCCAATTTCACCTATTTTCATGAACCAGGGCAATAAAGGAAAACACTCTTTATAAACATATATGTCCTTGCTCAAAAAAAGACATTAAAACTCTAAACTTTGCAGTGATGACCCTTCCTAGAAACCTGCTTTTGCCTGTGCATCCAGGTCCTGTAACTTCCCCCCATCAAATGCAGACTGAGGGTGGCACGGGTGGGTGATGGTCAAAGAAGTCAAATTTTGAGCAAGGCCTTGAAACCATGGAAGACTTCGTTTCTTCCAACTTCACTGGGGCAGCTCAGGTCTGAGGAAGAACAAATCAGTGTTGGTGCTAACTTTTTAAGGATTTTAGCCCCAGCACCTCTCTGACTTGTGGCCTTGCCTGTGGCACATCATTCCACGTGTAGCAGCAGGGGCTGCTCATAATAACAGTATTGGGTGAGATTTAACCATTTTCTCAGTTTTCTGTTTGTGACTTTTCCTTTGCTCTCTCTCCTGACCCGCTTCTTTTTGTTCTCTTGCCTCTGTCCTTCCCCACTATCATCCATTCAGTGGAAATTATCTACCTCAGCTTGCTTCCTCCTGCTTTCTTATTTCCACTACTGTCAAATTACCACTCTCCCTCCTTTCTCTTCTCCTTTCTATTCTTTCCTCATTTCTATCTCTTTCTACTATCACCAGCCTCTCTTCCCTGTTTCTCTCATGTGTTCTCCTTCCAGCACCTAACTTATTCCTGCATGCCTGTGGCTGAGCCACTCACTGTGTGCACACTCAACCTTTCTGCCTAACGGAAGCTGGAGTTCGGGACCCCATGGAGAAGCTCAGCTTTTTGCAGGATCCAGTCCCTAAGAACCAATTTCCATCCCAATGTCAAAATTAAAATGAAGTTCCAGCTCTCTTCTCTTCCTCTTTGCACCAGAAAGTGCTGTGCCAAGCAATACTATCTCCTGGTATTACTAGAAAGATATTTCAACCCTCATTCCACCAGTGCCCGCAGAGCTGTGCCTGTTCTGAAAGATTTTGTGGCCTTTCCTGGTTTTGCACTATTTTGTTGCCACCATGACTGTTTGGATCTGTGAAGTCTGGCATGCATAATCTTGCAGGTAGGAATTTGCCATTAGTCAAGCTCTGTCTAATTGAGTGATCCCCTTCTCCAGCACTTCAAACTCATCCCATCCTTGGCCCTGGAAGAGCCTTCCCACCTCCATCACATGCAGCTTTCCTATCTAGTGAGAGGTCAGGATGGTGATGGCTCCCCTTGAGCTCGTTCCACATCTCTGAAATGCCACTGTGGGTGGGCCTGGCAGAGCAGCCGTATCTGTGCCTTGACTGTAAGAACAACTTTTGCTGGTTCCCAGGATGAGTCACATCTGCTGACCACACCGCTGCTCCTCATTCCTTTTGACTCACCCAGAAGAGAGGATACATAGCTGGGGTGTGGGATGCTCCCCTCTCCCTACTGCTGTGGTTCAGAAGGGGATGCTTCTCCCCTGTGCTCACCTACAGCACTCCTGCCTCTCCTCTGCTCCCTCACCTCCCCAGCACCTGCCAGCCTCTCTCTCCCTCCCTCCAGAGGCAGCCGCTTGAAATAATCCTTTATGAAACCTCTTAATTCTAAGGAGCTATTTAGGGACCTGTGTTCAAATCCTTCTGAAATCCTCTTTTTCCTGAGGGCTGCAAAATATAAAATAAATGCCACTGCCCCCACCCTCTGCTGCAGCGGGGGCTGATGCAGGCTATGGGAAAGGCGGGATTGTTCTGTTGCTGCTCAAGAACTGCTTCCCCTGGAGATCCGGGTGTGATCCTCTCCCCTGGGGGAGGGGAGCTCTTCCTGCTGCCGTTCTCACAGATGTGCTCCAACAGCTGGCAGCTGGAAGCTGGTTGTAAAACACGTGTGCCATGTCTGCGACAGGATACGATGCCATGTGGTACTGCAAGGCTTTGACTGGCTGGCCACTGTGTAGCTTGTGGTGTCTCCACAGCTCTATCAAATGATGTGTTGGGAGCAGTTGTGCTGTGCATCACCCTTAAAGCTGGTGTCACTCTGGCTCAGCACCTTGACCTTATCCCTTACCTGTTCCAGGGGGCTTCTCTCAGGACTGGAGTATCCTGGTTGCATTTGGTGGTGATGGCCACGGGGAGGGTGGCTGCACCACTAAAGGGGCTTATCCACTGTGGTTTGGCTTGTGTTGAGGGCTACCAGCTTGCCCCAAGCACTGCCTGCTTTCCTCAGGAGCACATGAGACGTGGTGCTCAGCAGTGGGTGTTGATACTGGCACTGGAGGCCACGTGGTGTGCCCATACAACACAGCAGGGAATGGGGTGCATCCAGTGTCCCCACTGCAGCCCTGGCTGAGGCAGCACTGCCACGGGCAGTGTGGGGCTCCTGCCAAGCACGTGTCCATCATCCCTGTGATGCTGTCAGCTGGGAAGTGTCCGTGTCTGGAGATGCTCAGGAGAGGTTAGTGCTCCCCGTGCCGATACCTGACAGCTGATGGAGATGCTTCCTGACAGCCGGGCATGATGCTGCTGTGCTGCCAAGAAAACGGCACCAGCGCTCACTGGGGCCCCAGGGACCAGCCATGGGCCCTCGTGGGGTGGCGCTTGTCCCCACCACAGCTCCTGGGGACAAGCAGCCCTCACTCCCACAGCTGCAGCCCTGTGCAGAGTGGCCATGGAGGGATTTTTTCTGGGGGGTCAAGGGGTTTCTGCTTCCAGATGGAAAAATACCAACTCCTCAGGAACGGACTTGTCTGAATCACTGGTGTAATGATAAGGGGGGGGGCTGGCCTCAGAGGGTCCCATAGCCAGAACACAGGGGCAGGTGAAGTGCTGGGGGGGGCACTGCTGCCCAATCACTGAATCTCCCCCAAGCCCAGGGGCCACTGGCAGAGCAGGGCATTGTGGCACAGCTGGATATTTTTCTCCCTTTGAAGTCTGTATGGCTTGGAGAAGACTCTTGGCCGGTTTGTGTTGCATCGTGCTGTTTGGGAAAACACAAATATCCCTGCAGTGACCCCATAAAGGAAAGCACCTGCTAGTTTTGTGCTGACGCTGCTGACCCAGATCCAGAAAAAAACTACTCCGTATCTGTCGGGATAAGAGGTTCTACAATGTAAACTCATCCCTTGCCATCAACCCAAAGAGCAGTGCCTGCTGCCTGCTCAGTGGCTCGAGCCCCTTACACAGACTTGTAGGTCTGGGCTGGCCCTGGGGGCCGAGGGCCAGGACGTGGTGACACCTGTGCCCTGTGTCTCAGCACACAGGCAGCTCTGGCTCCCTGCCCTGCTCTCTGCCTGTCCCCAGGGAGCCCGTGTGCCTTTGGGACACAGTTTGCTCTTGCTGCATGGCTGAGCCCACCCGCCTGCCCCCCTCTTGTCTGTTCATCTCCCTCCAGCACGTGCCAGAGCTGACTGACACGCCTTTAAAAATAACTCCTAGGTGTGAAGGAGGGCAAGAGAAGGAGAGGAACAACTGCTATTGGTTGGAGGGGGACAACATCCCCCTCTGCCTCTCCCTGCCCTCCTGATGGTGCCACCACATCCCAGCCAAGCAGCCACGCTGTGGCACAAATGCTTTGATGTGTTTTTGAAGCGCATTTGGTTCTGCAGGGGGGAGAGAAAGAGAGCTGACATCTCTGTCCCCTCTCTGCACTTACTGCAAATGAAAGGATTAGGAGTTATAATCCAAGATTCTTATTTTAAAGCGGCTTTTCAGCTCTGTGAGGGGAACTTCAGTGTGATGCTCCTGGGGGAGCTGGTGACAGAGCAGCTGTCACAGCCCCAGTCACCACGGGTGCTTGGGCATTGGCAGCCAAGGCTCAGTGGCAACAGAGCCCTCCAGGCGTGGCTGTATGGAGCACTTCTGCAGCACCTGGGACAGTGTGTGCAGGTGGCTCTGCAGGCCCAGGGTGCAGGGGATATCCTACAGCTGGGAACTTGCCCTGGCACCACAGAGTGCATCCAAGCACTGGGCAGGTGCCACCGATGGATTTTCAGGGGTTTCCCTATGTTTTGAGCTCTGGAAAGAAACAGTGGGCTCTTTCTTTGGGGGCAGAGGGCAGGTCTGTATTATATAGGAGCTTTCTGGGGGGGCAGCACAGCCACGGTGAGAGATGTGTGGCAGCCAGACCCCCTGACAGCATCCCAGCCATTGCCTGCTGGGGGTCACATGCACCCCCCCATCCCTGGCCGCACCATGGACCCCAGGATGACACTCCAGCTGTGGGGACTCCTCTGAAGGGCAGGGACTTGGGATCTGAGTGAGATCAGCTGCTGCCAATCCCCCGTGGCAGCATCTGCTCCTGGGATGCTGCTGAGTGCCAAATTGCACCAGCCCAAAGCGTCCCGCACCCCTTGGGAAGTTTCTGTCCCACACCACCAGCAGTGTCTGCCCTGGAGAAGCACAGTGATCTTCCTTCTTTTGCATTTGTTAACTCCTTCTCCTCCTTCCCACTGAATTCATGGCAGACCTGTGCAAAATGTTAGCAAACTGCTGGTTTTTTCACGGGCATCTCTGCAGCCTTTCCCTCTGCTAATCATTATAGCAGTGCCTCTTCTAGGGCAAGTCGACAGATGGCTGGGGTTTTATCTCTGAACAAGCTATTTAAATAGGGCTCTGGCTTTTCCCTTGCACATTTCTTTCCTGGCTGCATGTCCTGAACTGTTGGATGGGTTGTCCTTTTCACTGGGGATGCCAGAAGTTGTGAGTTGAGACTGAAGGCTGAAGTCAGATCCCAAGAGATGGGGGTTTTTTCTTCTAGGGCAGATAATTCTGCCCTAGTTCACGTGGCCTTGTAGAGTGCTGTGTTTTGGATTTAGTATGAGAATAATGTTGATAACACTCTGATGTTTTAGTTGTTGTGAGGTAGTGCTTACCCTAAATTAAGGGTCCCATGCTCTACCAGGAAGAAGAGGCACAAGAAACTGGGAGGAAGTGTGGCCAGGACAGCTGACCCAAACTGCCCAAAGGGATATTCCGTACCATAACACTTCGAGTTCCATACATAAACTGGGGGGAGCTGGCTGAGAGCCGCTGATCGTTGCTGGGGGACAAGCTGAGCATCAGTCTTGGGGTTTATTCCTTTCTCTCATTTTCCTTTTATTATTATTATTATTATTATTATTATTATTATTATTATTATTATTATTATTATTATTATTATTATTATTATTTTACTTCAACTATTAAACTGTTCTTATCTCAACCCACAAGTTTTATCTTTTTCTGATCTCATCCCTATTCCATCAAGGGTTGGAAGAGAGCAAGCAGCTGCAAGGTACTTAGTTGCTGGCTGGGACTAGTCCACGAGATAAAGAGCTGAAATGTACTGAAAAGTCAAGCCTTCCATAATGGGAAGGAATAGGAAGGTGTACATGGAATATCAGGATGGGTATATATCACTTGAAGTGTTTTTACTGCTACAGCCTTGGTCCTACAGTCCTGTGGAAGGAGATCCTTCCATCTACCCTTCCATTCCCTGTGTTTGCTTTTTTTAAATGAACTTGATATTGTTTGGGACACCCTACCCTTCATGAAGAGGAAGGATTAGGAAGGCAGGACTCTTGTTTTCAAATAAGTCACTGATGACTGTGCCGCACCATAAGACCCCAAGGCTGGAGCATGATTGCTGTATAAAATAAGATTCTGCTCTACATGCCTGAGAACTTTCCCAGCTCATGGATTTTATGGCTCAAGACAGAAAACAAAGCTCCTCAGCCAGCTTTTAACCTCAGTTGCACCCATTATCTGCAGAAAAGTTGCTTCAAGACCCACCTAGTGTGACAGAGCTCCCAAACTGGTTAAATCCCACAGCCCTGCTAACCATACATCATCATCCTCGAGGCACCTGCTTATTTTCAGCCACTTTTCGAGGTCAGGCAGGTATATGTGCACGACTCCAGGTTGCTGAATGAAGGATCTGAGCAGTGACATTACAGAGGGGCACCTCTTCCCCGGCAGCTCGTGATGACAGGAAATCTCTGTCTTTGAGGAACAGTGGAGCCTGACTCTGTGATCAGCTGTGCCCCAGGCACCCCTTTTCAGCACAATCTTCCCAGAGCACCCAAGATGAGGCGTAAAGGGACCCATCACGCCCTGCACACAACAGTGACACTGCAGGTACGTGGCAGCTTTGGGTTTGTGGTGACCTTCCTGCCACCACACTGCTCTGGGGGGGCTCCACTCTTTTTGTGGGCATTGGGATGGGTATCTGCTCCCAGAGGCAATGCCTTCAAAGCAGGAGGCAGCAGGCTGTGAAGTGCTGAGTTCAGTGGCGACCCTGCATTTTGCTTGACAGGGGTGGGTAGAACCCACTTAGAGCAAAGCATTTGAGGGATGTGCTTAATTAAAACTCCATCTGAAAACTATCAGAGAAAAATGGCATCTCAAAATTCTCTGTGGAAAAGAGCGGTGTATTTTGATCAATTCCGACCACGCCATGTATCAGTTATTGCACATAATGGATACTGTATAGATATAACAGGGTACAGATGCAATGTGACAATTGTGGCATATGCTTTTTGGGTTGTAATCCTTTGTACCAGCACTACCTATACATGTCTACATAATATTTATCCCAAAGAGACTTGCCATCTTCCCATTAATAATAGTACCTACACATTGGAGCAAGTGAGGAGTATTTCACATATAGACAATCTGTTTTTATTGCTTTCATCTTTACTTTACAGCCAGGTGTGTGATCTAAACATCAGCCAGGAACTTCAATAATCTTCTTTTTCAAAACATCTTAGAAAATGACTGTTTGGGATGGGCTGATTTATAATATATCCGTGGCACACAAAAACATAAATGGAAGCCTCTGAATCCCTGGGAAATATCCTGTCTGTGTCCGAGAGGGATTTCTGTCCTCCCAAGTGTTTCGTGGTGGGCCTGCGGATCTAGGGGATTCTTTGAAGCCAGCAAAGAATTTGCAACCTATAGACAGGGGTTTTCTTATCAGGTGCAAGCTGAATCCAGCATCTATTCGACTCAGCTGCAAAGATGTAGCTCGCCTTCCCCCACCCATCGCAGAGAAGAGCTCGCTTTGTGTGCACGTGCTTGATTCTCTCCCAAAGGTCAGCTTCATTAACCTCGGGGTTATGCTTTGTGTAAATATGCATGTGTATCTGATCTGTACGGGAAATGTCATTTTCCTTACGTGTCTGCCATCCCAATGTTCCCCAAGCCTGAGCCTGCGTCGCTGGTGAGATGCGCTGCGATGGTGACACTGCAGCCAGCACAGCTGCCCTGCTCAGGCAGTACACGCTGCCTGCGCCCGCCAGTTCTGTCCAGCACGTTCTGTAGAGGTGCCTGTATGTTATCTGATGTGTAGTCCTGCATGTTGGCAGGTGGTGTGTGCACTGCCCCACGGTGTGTGCTGGTGTCCCTGGTGCCCGGGTTCCTGTGTGGCCACAAGTGCAGGTGCTCTCCTTGCCTCAGCACACAGGCAGCAGCAAGTGCTCTGCGAGGCTCTGTGGGCCTCTCTCCCCAGAGGTGCAGCCTGCACAAACGAGAGCATCCAGCACGAGGGGCAGGAATGAGCTGCGGCACAGAACTCTGCCTTCCCCCTCACCGATTCCCTCTCTGTCTCACTGCAGGGGTGAATTTCACAATTAAGTTGCCACCTCCTGAACAAGTTTATTCCTTCCTGGTTTCCTGTGGATCTGATCCTCAGAGAGCCTGAGCACTGAGCTAGCTCCTGCTGCTTTTGACAAGAAAGCAGCAGTGGCCAGAGCAGGCTGCCCCCGAGGCCAGCAGGAATCCGGGATGCTCAGCACTCCATGGGAGCAGCCCTTGGTGCGTGGCCGTGCGCCTGCGCACGCCGCTGGAGCCCAGGGACACTGGAGGGGGGCTGAGGCAAAGAAGACATTGGCGCACAAGTGACATATCTCAATATAATTTCTAAAACTCTATTAATTGAACAGATAAAATACCTCTGATCTATTTTTCGTTATTTTGTTACAAAATATTAGCCATTTGGACTCTTTGCTAGGTGTGACCACACCACTTTTCCCAAAGGAAGCTTCTGTTGGTGATATATACAGCAGGAAACAGGTACAGACAGACAGGTGCTTTCAAAAGCCTACGCACAGGTAACACTTCTGTTGTTAGATTTTAAAAAGACACATTCAGATGGGGTCGTGACTAGTGTTGAAGAGCTGGGTGACTTCAAAGCTGCTGTCCCAGGCGTGGCTGCGAAAGAGAGGGCAGGACAAGGACAGCTCTAGCTCACGAAACACTGCCGGCAGTCCCTGGAGCCTACACTAGCACAGTGAGGCAGCTGGTGGAGTGGGAGACGGGGGGAGCTTGCTCAGCAACTTGCATGTCAAAGCAGAGACTCCGCCAAGCAGCAGCATCCTTGGTTCAGGGCTCAGATTTGTTTTGGAAACCTCAGAAACATGTGCAGATAGTTGCAGGTTGAGCCATCTCAAAAACATGTAACAAAACTCAAACCCATATGGCTCGGAGGCCCTCAAATACTTCCAAATCTGGTGGTACCTTTAAGTATGAGTATTGATGAAATTCTGGTTGTGGACCATACCCTCACCTTTCATCTACAGGAAGGAGAGAAAATGTGAATAGTGAGATGCTTTGAAAGCCTTGTGAAAGCACTAAATGTTGCTAGCCCAGTGGCCCAGGCTATGGCATTAAAAATTACCACAGCAGTGGACAAACACTGCATTAAACCCAAACTGCTTGCAAGGTTTGATTCTCCTGTCACATTTTCCCATCCCATTGCTACGGGAGCAAACAGATTAATTTCACTGGGCATGAGCAAGCATCAGGATAGAGCCTAATGACTTGTGTAACACAGCTCTGCAAACCTCAGTCATACCTTGTTCTCTCCTACTGTCCAGCAAAGCCACCTTCTCATTTGGCCACTGACTACCCAACACTCACAGCAGAACACTTTTCACTGGATTTCTCTTTTCTCTCTTACCCCACTCCTTTTTTAATACAGAAGGGCATGAATTTGGCAGCAAAACACTGGTTCATTTGGGTTGGGCTAATCTCTGCAGCAGCTCCCTGCCTGACTCCTCCACCTGAAAGATTGTGCTAGGTTCATGATCAGAATCACTGCTGTCAAGAGCTGGTGATTTTTCTTTGGGCTGGTCCCTCCAGGTGGGCTGTGGTACCAATTTTGTCCTTCATTAGGTTGTCACTGAGATGCTCTTGCTAGCCTGCACCCTGTCAGCCTGTGCAAGGGTGTCTGTTCACAGCTGTACAGCTACACTGAGTCTGTGTGTCTCGCTGGCATGTGGGAGGACTGTGGGAGCAGACAATACAATAGATCAGACGAGGTGCAGATATGTTTTAAAGTGCTTGTCATCCTTCGAGACCAGCCTCCCAAGAAAAAAGAAAAAAATCTGTATTTTGAAGTGAAGTCCAAAGGGTTCGGCTCCACAGTGGAATTTTGACCAACTTGTTCCATGACAACCTGGAATAAAGTGGTTTTGTGCCTCTCCAGCTAAACCCAACAGAAGATGTGGTAGCCAGCAGGCCGGAAGAGAGCCAGAATTATCTACATTTGCTTCTCTGTCCAAAGCTCAAGGCCAGCAGTAGCCTTTGCAAGGTCAGGGAAAAAGAGCCAACTTGCCCTGAGAGAATACTGTGCCTCAGGTACCCCAGCACTTCAGTTCACTGGCTTCTACCCTTCCTCCAGTGTAGAGAAGGGAGTCTCAAGGCAGTTTCCTTATTTCCTCTTTAAATTCTTGTAGCTCTCTCAATCAATTATTAAAGCAGCAAACATCTCTTGTAGGAACTTCATAGGCATTGTTATAAATATTTTATCTAAAAAAATTATTTCCTCAAGTATCTTAAGGTTTTTTGCTGTTGTCACTTTGTGTTAAATGTCAAGTAAAACCTAATTTATTTATTTTAACACACACACAGAGCTTCATTGGCTCACTGCACTCTGGGAAAAAAAACCAAACTAGTACTGCCATTCCTCTCAGTTAGGGAAACGACTGCTGGGAAGGGAGGACAGTACCAGTGCCTCCTGGATACCACTCATTTCACTGCAGCAGTGAGCAAAAACAACAGCAGCCACACACTGCACTGACCAGGCCATGGCAGAGGCCACACATGCTTTGTCAGGAATATATGGGCAGCTCGGACGAGGCTCTGGTTGCCATGAGGCAGCAGGGTGTCACCCTGGAGGGAGTCAGCAGCAGACCAGGGCAGCTGTGCCTCACAGCTGGCTGGAGGGTGAGGGACTGAGCCCTGGCTCCGGGGGGAGGACCTCTCCCAGCATCCAGCTTTGGGATATGGAGCATTCCAACTGCCCCGAGGGGCTGGCTAGGAGTAAGCTTCTCAGGTCCGGAGGGAGACTGGGCTTCTGTTCAGGGTTTTCTTACAATCTTTTCTGTCATCTGCTTCTGCAGTCTTCCCTGTCAGTACAGTTGCTATTGCACATAAAAGTGGCAGCCTGGTGCCCAGCTAAGCAAAACAGCTCAGACCTCTTGGCACAGCTGGGACTGTGGGTCGGGCTCGGACATAACGGGACCTGGAAGTGAGCAGGCTCCTGCCCTGGTGGGCTGGTCAAGCACAGGAGACTCTTCACCCCAGCCCCTGTCCGCTTCCCTAACTCCAGCTGGGCTTATGCCTGGGTCACACATGTGAACTCTCTCACCTGAACTTTCCAGCACAGCCAGCAGCCATCCAGGGAGCACTGAGGGCAGCCGAGCCCATCCCTGATGCACTGTGGCTTTTGTCACTGGCAACAGCCCCAGAGATGGGCATACTGGCACAATCCCTAAGGAAATTCCTGGGTGGCTTTTACCCCACAAGGTAAAAAAGAGTTTCCTGCATCTGCCTTCACTGTCCCCCTTTTCCTGACACTTTGCACGTCCCCACCACTGCCAACAACTCCTGCCATTCCTCACCCAGCCATTGCATTATCAGCCTCCAGTCCTCATGTCTCAGTCTTGCAGGGAAAGGAAGAGCATTTCTGTCTTTCCCTCATAAAATAAAATAAAAATAAAGGCCCTAAGAGGCATTCTGTCCTATTTTAGAATCCTAAAGTTGATCTTCTTAAGCCTCGAAGAGAGAGAGAATGAGTGAGTGCGACCAAAGCCTTTAAGCTAATCAATATCTTCCCCTCCCTCTTGCTCAAAGAGACTTTTTTTTTTCTAAAAATACCTCCACAGCCCATTTTTAATGCTGTCTTCCTTCACATCAATGTCCCCAGTAAAGCAGACGAGCTGAGCTGTCATCTCTATCTCGGGATCTGTCCCTCCCTTCACTTTGAAGCTGGGATAGAGAGGGAGAGAGAAGAGGCCTTGGAGTTTGGTATCTGGGCAGCTTTCCTATAGAACGGGCTGATGGAGATAAGAATATAGCCAGGCAAGAGATACAGATGGGACTTCACATGAGTGGTCTCCAAAGAGCCCCTTCCCTCTAACACAGGTGGAAGAGCTCAAGTGAATGGAACACCCGCCCCAGAAGGTGAACGTTAACACTTGGCTTTGCTTTCAGAGTACAAAAATGCAGGTGGGCAGGAAACACAAAACCAGATAGAAGGAGGAAAGCAGAGGTGGGTCTGATTTGGAGAAGACAATCTTGTGTGTGTGTGTGTCTGTGTCTGTGTGTGACTGTGTTTGTGTGTTGAGGTGGGAGGGCACCTCTCGGTGCCATCTCTTTGGAAAAGCACACATCTGTTCCAGGAAGACCCCTGGACTGAATCCCTCGCTTCTGCTCCCTCAGAACTGCTTGGTGTTTCCTTAGTAAGCATGCGCATACATACGCTACCATACAGGTGTATTTACATGTGGTGAGGTCTGCTAGGTCTCAGCAGAGGTCTCTGGTACAATGCTCCAACATTACAACAGAAAAAGTTTTGGTGTTCAGTGAGGCCATCTTTGTGTTGTACTGCAGCTCAGGACAGTCTCTCCTCCTCTCAAGCTCCCTTTCATTCGTGCTCTCCTTCGCTTGGAGCCGGCTGCTGCAAGGAGATAATACTTGAAGAGCGATGAGGAGGAAGCATGGCAAGTGGTGCAAGTTCTCAGCCCCAGCTTAGCAGGCGGCAGCAGTGGCGGCAGGGAGAACTCCACCCCCAGGAGTGCCCCAAGGTCGGCCCTTGGCGCGGGTGAGTCCGTTTCTCTCCGAGGCTGGCAAAGTTTCGGGGTGAGTACAAACCTATGGCCAGGTAAATGCAAGGCGGGAAAGGAAGTGGAGGAGTAGGAAACGGAAGACACGGTGCCTAGAAAGCAGCAGGTCATCAAGCCTCTCAGGAACAGGGCAGCAAAGTGCTACATGGGGACAGCACGAGCACAGAGGCCAGCCAGGCTGGCAGGGTGTGAGGATGTGTGAGCATGTAGGTTGGCAGTTTCTATAGATGGCTCCTCACAAATAGCATCATCTTGAGGGGAGCACGGGGTAAGAGTTAGGTCAGTTGGCTTTTTTTTTTTTCTTTTCTTCTTCTTTTACTAAAAAATAAATCACAAACTAGATCTCTGTAGGCAGAAAGGGTCCCCGGGAGGCGGTGGGGAAGGGAAGCGGGGAAGTCTGTGCTGTTTTGGTGCTGGTGGTGTGGCTACACGAGGCTGCGTGAGCCACTGGAATACCTGCGCCTCTGAAGCAGGGAGCTGGGGGGGCAATACTGGTGGGGG
>VZRJ01010161.1:639-29303 GCA_013397565.1 Ptilonorhynchus violaceus
GCTGCAGCCCTGCCCTCCGCACAGACCGGCCCTCCGAGGCCGTGCGCTACCCGCCTGACCCCAGGCAAACACTTACTTCTCTGGACAACAGCACAAATGGACATCCTTGAGCACAACAGATACAAAAGAGGGGAAAGGGACAGATTATTTACAGCTGTGCCGAGATCCTCTGTAAGACTCTGAGAGACACGAGCGGCTTGTTGTGTAGACAGATTTGGCATGTAGCTTGCGAACCATAAGAGAAGTCATCATCTGTGCCTCACATTTCAGCTTCTTACTCTGTAGTGCTACCTTAGATATTTCCCCTGGTAAGCCCATTGAAGATCTAAACTGTGTGGAACAGTAGAATACTGAACCCAGAGTAAAGCCTATGATATATATCCTATCCCACCTTTTCATACTTCCTAATAAAACTATTCAATAGCTGTGAAAAGTGTAAACATTTATTATATGTAGAAGTTACTAATATGTTGAACTTTGCAGTATGTATTGCTTCTTGCATTCTGTTATCAAGATTTCTCTGATTTGCCTGAAAAAAATAAACTGTAAGTACAAACAGATGTTGGAAAAAAGTCCATCACTTCAGAATAAACAGAAATTCTATCTCAGTACCATTTATATTCTGCTTTGACATCCAAACTAATGTAGAATACGGCGTTTTCACGGGCGCTTTGGTTAATATTTGCATTGTTATGTGGTGCTATTAAATGCATCAATGCTTATTTGAGAAACCGCTCAGCTTTAAACTGAAGATCAAAGAGGTTTATTTTGTTAAGGACACCTTTGTTTGGGTAGCCGCTTTGATCAAATAAACCAATATTGTAAGAATTCTCGCTGAAATTAAATGAATGAAGCCAGAATCACCATTAACGTATTCTAACATTGAATTTCCTGTTTCGCACAAGGTAAGCCTGCTCCTTTACACTTGACAGCCAGATATTCTAAAAAGAAGAAAAACGCAGCAGCGAACAGGAGCTGCCAGAGTCTAACACCGGGGAAGACAATTCTCGAGTCATTTCTACGTTCATGCTTTCTGCTCCCCTCCGTTTTTAGAGATTATTAACAAGATATATGTTTCCAGCATAACGGTACGGATATTTTTCCCTGTTGCAAAGTGTCGAAACCCTTGCCAAAAGGCTAGTATCTCTTTAAACCAAATCAAAAAGTTTTAGTTTTCTTTAGCTCGTTCAAACGCTCGCACTAATCCAACACGATAGGCAGCGGTTCAAACACCCCTGCTTTTTCTCCTTATATTACATGCTGCAAAAAGCAGCGGAGCCTAAAAGAGTGATCCTACACATATGTGTGCTTAAATTAATCTCATACTAGTATATAATAACACCATTTATTGCAAAAGTGTTATGCTTTTAAAATTGGTTGTAAAATAAATTAACTGGGACACTGGACTTGGAAAGCCGACCGCCTGGCCAGAACTGGCTATAACCAGCAATGCTCTCTAGGAATAAAGTGCTTTTCCACTCGTTTTCAGTCCAGCGCCTTTGGGACACTACCTTAGGGTATACCTGGGTACGGCTGGTGTACTAATGGCTTTAGTTTTATAGCTGGGGTTGTGACATTTCCCCACCCGACGTGCTGGGACTCAGAGCCCTCAATCCCAGGCCAGCTGCCCCGAGACACGTCACGCACCGACGCATGGGCGATACCCAGAGAAAATTCTGAATTAAACAGAATCCGAGTCGTGTTTGAAGAAAACTCATGCGGGAGGAAAGCGTGTGTACTTTTCGCTGCAGAAAACAGAATACTCAGCTGAGGGGATAAGCAACATGACTTCCAAGCAAAACAAAACCCAAGAAGGCAACAACGCGCTGCTCTAAGGGAGCCGGTCCGTTTCCATTGATTCCCAGAGCAGTTCCCAGCTCACGCCGCATCACTGACTCGGACAAGGCTAACAGACCAGGAGTTTAAATCATAGGAGAGAGTATTACCTTCTTTTTACCAGATGATCTTGTTAAAACGCCAAATTGTCCTTTTCACTCTAATTAGCACAAATATTTTCGTGAGCCAAGGGAACACATCCTGCAAGGACTTGTACTGAAAAAGTTCACCGAGTAGAGGGGCTGCTTGCAAATAAAGTTTACAGCTATTTTTAGGGCTGTCACTTTCAGCAGAAAAGAAAATGTTTTTCAATATAATGAACGTGAGGTAATAAACCAAGCAACTGTAGCTGACTTTGTCTAGGAGATTTGTTGAAACTGTTTCTACAGTTCATTGATTTGGGATCAAAGAAAGAAAGGTGTGTTTTGAATCTAAGCCGAGAAAGTAAAAGCTACCTGGTTTGTACAGAAAATGTTGGCAGTTTGTGACACTTTCGGTGCCCCTGGCGTCACAGACAGAGTATCTCACCTCTTTTCTAGCTTTTTGTTTCGACTGTTTAGGTATTTTCGAATTGTAACTTTAAAACACACAGCACTGCGCTGCCTCCGACTCCGGTCGCGCTGTGTGCTTAGAGCTCAGGTCCCCGTAGCATTTAATAAGGAGCTTCTTCTGACACTCCTGAAACCTTCGTGGTCGCACGACTCCTGGGGTCATTCGTTAACTTTCCCAACCTAACAATGCCACCGAGAGTTCATCCTTCTGATTTATTGACCTTTTAAACCCGCCGGTACACAGCGCGGGGGCGCAGAGTGGGGATCCTCCGGCGAAAGATGTGTTTCTATTTCAGGTCCATTACAGAATGTGGTGTTGGAAGTGGTGCTCCCAGCGTTATCAGAGCCGACCACAAATGCCACATGAAAAGCAGCAAACATCCGGAGGGTTTCCTGCAAACCGAGCAGTTTCCCAAGACAAGAGCCTTTTTTTTTTAAACGTGTATTTAAAGGCAACACGCTTTGCCTCTTTAAAGCGGTTCAAAACCACTAAATGAAAGCAGCCCGGTCCGACAGCGCTGCATAGTGCAAGAAATCTCCCCGAATGAAGACTTTTCGGGACGTTGCGTTAGGAACCTTAGAAAAGAGAGTGGATTGCAAAGGCCTTGGTCAGGAATGACCCACTATTGAATGGAAAAAATCAAAACCCCAAAAATGAAAAATGTCCCTTTTAGAAACTCTAACTATCGAAACAGCATTAATTACTTTACAGCAAAGCGATAGTCCCCAACATCTAGAAAGTGACTGCTTCGCCTGCCTCACTGTAATCTGCAAATTGCTTTCTAGCAAATGCACACAAACCGGAGGAAAGCTTGCGGCTCACAGCTGCCCTCAGCATCCGAGCGGAGCCGCTTGGGTGGAATCAGTCCCATGCCCGCGGGCTTGGCAGCTGCCGGGGACAGACAATTGGCTGTGCGTGGGCACGGCCCCGCACATGAGCTCCCTGCATCTGTGCGCGGCTGCTTTGGGGGGTGTTAAGCAACGGTATACCCGCATTTTAGGACTGAAGGGCTTCCGGCGGGGGGAGCGGGACGTGCGCGACTCCCATTCCGAGGTAAGAGAGCTTTCGCCTACCGGCGGACACGAGCGGGGTCCCTCCTGCCGAGTGACTCGCCCCGGGTGGCAGGCTGGGGGCGCGGCTGGGACCGCGCTGCTGCCGCGATCGGCCCTTTGCCCCGGCTCTCCCCTGGCTTCCACTCGGGGCGGCCCACTCTCCAGCAGCCCCCTCCATGCCGAGTTGAAGCGGGAAGTCTGCAAGGGGCCAGCGAGAGATGTCACGCGTTTATCTGCACAGATGGCCCGGGCTCAGCCGCAGCCAAACGTCCCCTCACTCGGGGCAGTGCAGGGATTGCAGTGTTTCCCTTCGGGCAGGCTCAGCCCTGGCTCTGGCGAAAGCAGGAGAAAGGAGAGCCGCGGACAACCTTCCTATTTCCCTCATCCTTTCTTCTCGGTGCTAGGAAATACATTCTTTATAC
This sequence comes from Ptilonorhynchus violaceus, assembly GCA_013397565.1. Lineage (NCBI taxonomy): Eukaryota > Metazoa > Chordata > Aves > Passeriformes > Ptilonorhynchidae > Ptilonorhynchus > Ptilonorhynchus violaceus. The sequence continues at coordinate 4,502 of VZRJ01010161.1, forward strand.
ACATACATATATATACATCTTGCCACCCGTCGTTCTTTCAACTACATGGTGCCATGTACCATGCCCGTGTCACTGCAGTGAAGGACGAACAGAAAATTTCCTTGTCTGAAGGAAATGGCTTTTCAATTCGGTTATTGCATTAATGCTGAATTCCGACTGTACGCATCCTGGAGGATCTGCGGTGCAGGAGAGAGCCTCCACCATGCCTTCTCCTAGGAAAGGGTTAACTCTCGCCGTCGGGACTGGCTTGGGCTTGGCTTTAACAGGACTGTAACGCCTTCCCAGCCCCTGTCTGAAGGCATAAACCAAATGGATGGGAATCAATGGGAAATTATATGTTTAACCGACACGAGTGCTAGGTACTTCTGTAATACCTATTCCAGGTAGATAATAGGGGGACCCAAACATGTAATATTTGTTATATATAAAAATAATATTATTTTCACGAAGAAAGTCTAGAAATGGCATTTTTTCTCAAACTGCTAGCAATGTAATCTAGATCCAAGGCTCATCACCCTTTATACTAATAAATTTATTCACCCCTTTAATAAAAAGATCAGTTAATGAGACTAAGATCACAGACCTGTTGCATCTTCCTTTGTAAAATAAAATTCCAACACTTTGATTACATGAGTTTCCAACTTCATTCTGGTTTTGGTGCCCTTTGGTTTGAGAATGAGTTGTGTAGGACCATGAAACAGTACAGTAGCTGGGGCCAGGTAGAACTCCCCCTACACTTGAATTTCCAAGAACAGAAAACCTGTTACTTTTCATATTTAAGTACATACAAGTCATTAAAAAAATAAATAAAAGAATGCCTTATACAATGCTGGAGCCACTCCAAAAGTTCAGGGATCTGATCTGGACCAAGCAATTTGGCCTAGCCTCTGTTTGCATTTATGCTGATTTTATGACAGTGGAGCTGCTGCTAACTTGTACTACTGTAGGATTTATTCTGCCATGCTGGGTGCTAAAGTGATGGACTAGTGAAGGACAAGTCATGTAACTGAACAATTAAAAAGCTGACCCCAGTTGCACTCAGGTGGAGAAATTTTTTCATTTGCTTCACTCAGCTCCTAGAATACCTTTAACAAGACCAGAAGAATGAATGTCATAGATATTCTCTAGAAGGTGGGCTATGCTAATGTATATAATGCCACTGCAGTCTTGTAATATATATCTCTACATTGCCTTTCTTAGTAGGCACCAGTATTTTACAGTAATTTCAAAGAGTGGAGTTCTTTGTAGCCAGCCAGAGTAAAAATGTTATACTATACAAATGAGGAAGCTGGTCTTGGAACTGGGCAGTTACTTCCAACATACCAATTACTTATGGTCACAGAAGACATGATCTGTGATTTTAGCATATGGGAATAATACTATGCTAGCTGTTTAGCAGGAGGATGTTAGTAGTACTAATAAAAATACTAAATGATGACTAAATCCAAATGTCAACAGCTTGCCATCTGCAGTTCTGATGAATCGGCAGTGATGAAGATGTAAGATCAGAGAAAAATTAGGAATGGATTTAGATCCTCAGCAACACTAAAGATGAGTAAAACCTTTTTCCAAGATGGACAATATGAGATGTTTATTTGAAAATAAAATCTTAATCCCTGAAATTGGAAGCAATATTAATGTTGTTTAAAAATACCTGTTCTATTACCTGACCAGGAAGCGCATACTTTATTAAAAAAACTTAAGAATACAAAAACTGATAATGTTTAGCAAATTAAAAAATCAAATTGTTTAAGGTTATAATTTCAAAATGTGCCCAGTGGAAGTGCTCTGGATTTTCATCATATCTTTGCAATTTATTCAGTGATTAAGTGCACTACAGATTTTGAAATTTATTTCGTTAAATAAACTAAAAAAAGAAAAAACCCTCATCAGGCAGTTGGAAGGTTGAGAAATTAGTTTGCTTTCATTTCTTGATTGCTGCAGCTGTTTTGTTTTATGATCTTTGTTTTCCTTGAGTACTCTTAATGCATAAATTCAGTTCTAATTTTCATATTCATTATTTTCCCATCATTTCATTAATACTAATTAAAATCCCAATTATGTTCCATTTAAATATCATTCAAAGTTGCAGATTATAACAAAAAGACATCTCTATGTCTTCTAAATCCAAAGCAGTCAATCTGATCATGTTTCTAACACTGCCACACTCACAGGACTTTCAGTGACACACATCTGCTTGCTCTACTGGGCGCAATGAACTCTACAATTTCTCTGCCTAGAACCATTAATATTCAATGTTCTGAACATCTTTGACTACCACTGAGCTGTGACAGAGAAGAAAACAACCCCTAATGAGATCATGCCTGGCACAATGCATAACAACATAAATAAGACAGCTAAGCTTCACAAACCTCCAAGCTAAGTTGAACAACACAGGTTGGTGGGTTTTTTTATCCAGTCATTATTACCTGGGCTTGAGATATGTTCAGAATTACTTTCCTGCAGTTCAGCAGTCACATTTATTTCACTTGCCTGGCCTATTTCTGTTTGAATAAAACCCAGGGCTGAAAGTTCCCTTTCCTCCTGCTCTGTCCCCTTAACATCACCTTTTTATCTTCACGACACCATTCGAAGGTTATTTGCTGAAAGGATGAGAGAGCAGTTATCACACAGAACTGAAAACTTAAAAAAAAGAAGACCAGGAATTTCAATAAACTTTCTCTGTAGCTAGATCAGGGACTAGAGACCCTCACTGTTACTGCAAACAACCTGCAAGATCTAAGATGATTTTTATCCAGCTATCTCCAATTTACCTCTTCCATTAAGATAGGATACCTGTTTAACTGGGTTCTAGATGTTAATGTTGCAAGAACATTCAATTTATAAATCTTGTTTCAATGACAAATTTAATTACCTTTTCAGCTTTTAAAAATTCAGTCAAATCTACTTTAAGAGACAGTTTATGTAGTACTAGATGTACACTGTTGACAGATCTATGCCATTAAAGCCTGGAGAGATTTGAATTAAAGAAGCACAGTGGAATACTAGAGCACTTTAATTGCTGGGCTTACATGTGTATAAATACACTTTAATGTCACAAAAGGACAGCATATTCCTGTTTCTTTGATTCACACCAGCATCCTGCAAAGATTAAAGGTACTAAGTCACTCAGCACAAGATAAAATGAAAAATGCCTAAGAAATATTAACCACCTACACAGGTGATATAAAAGGGCCAGAGCTGGAACTGAAGCACACCAAAATTATCTGACACAACTATAATACCTAACTTTCCATAGGCATCTGTTCCCAGCAGTCTCCTAGCCTTCCCTCCCAGCTGGGGAAAATTTGCAAGATTTATACTGCAAGTGCTCTGCTACTCCAGGAAATAAAAATGATGAGTGTTGACAGCCGCCAGGAACACGTTATATGTCAGCACATGTGAGTGCTCAAGTACCGTGAGAGTCCATTTGAAATGAAAATCTGAACTAAGACAACCCAAGCCACGTAGGTAGTTCTGTTGACAACCGCTCAACCACTCACCAGAGGGAGCCCATTTTCCCCAAAAGCCAACATCTGTAGTACTGCTGGGACTCAGAACTACCCCGCTAAAAACTCTTTAGCTGCTGAGAGGAGTAGCTGTCAGCTAAGGGAGCCACACGGACATACTGTGAACAGGAAAGGACAGAGTGTAAAGGATTTTCGTAGCTGCTTGATTAGTACTTTCTGCAGCACAAGAGGTTCTTTACTGAAGAAGTTGCTGCATTTGCCTTTCAAATGAACTTCTCTCAAATCTGAGAAACCAATCATGTATCTACAGCATGTCACTGACATATGTAAACATTTTATAGTGTCCTAGGTAGCTTTCTTATTACTGTTTGTTAGACTGTATTTGTGATATATTGCCTTTGAATACTTTAAGCCACGTTCTTGCAAGAAAAGTTTTTCAATAGAAAAATAAAAATTTTTCAAAGAAAGACGCTTCTCACTTTATGTTTCTTCAAGAGGAAGAGCCAGCCTTTTAATATATTAGTATCTCTCATACAGTCTTTAAACCCCAACTGAAAAATTTTAGTGATATAATTTGCATGTCAACTAAGCACAGAATTAAGTCTGAGCTCATAGCTAATACTGGAACATGTCCTGCTCAGGAAGGACCTGCAGCTCCTTCCAGGGCCACACTGTGCACACGCAGTGTTTGGAACAGAACATGACATAGAGGTCCCTTGGCAGCTTTCAGAACCTGACAGAGCTGTAAAAGTGGGGGTTCTCGTGTTGCTGGGTGGTTTGGTTTTTGTTTTGGGTTTTTTTGTTTTGGCTTTTTTTTTAATCTTTGGCTAGGTAAACACAAGATCTGTTTAGCAGCAAAACTCCCCTGCTGCCTATCTAAACAGGAAAATCTTGCTAGTGAAGACATATTTACATCAGCAAGCATGTGCTTCTGGCAGTAGAAGATTACCTACAGTTTCATACCTTCTGGTATCTGTCCTTTTTTTCCCCTTCAATATAATTAAATATTATTTAGTTACTACTTTTGCTTTTAGTGTCTTCGTTGTTCTTCATGTTTATTTCTTAATTACTGATTAATACATTTCCTCGGCACTTTTCACAGATACTGTGAGCCAGTAGTCAGTAGATGCCACAGCACAGACCTGAACTACCAATAAGCAAAAATCAAGCCCCACTGATTATTTCCTTTCCACTGAAAGCATATCTGTCGATGAAATCACTTCTAAAATTTCCCTTTCAGGTTTGTAACAGTGCAGCCACACATTTTTTGCCACTTGTCAGACTAGTTCAATAGCAAAATCCAAGCAACAAACATTTGATCTGGGTAAGTAATAGTTGTACACAAGTTGCTAATTAATAGCTGTACTAATTATTTTAAACTTATTCTTAGAATTTCTTTGCAGCCTGTAGCTTCAGAAACATCCTGAAATACAGCCAAGTGATTTTTATTCGAAGATGTGATTACAGAACTAAAGCTGGGTCTATCACCTGTCTTTGGAAGGGTTCCATGTTAGTGGGGACTCATGGATACTGAACCCCAACATATCACTGATTAGACACCAGCCTACCAGAACTTCACTTAACACCAGCACCAAATTAATCTGAAATTGAAACAAGAAGATAATATAAGGATATTCACTTACTAAATTACATATAGGCATGAGTATGGAACCTGGGAAATCCCTCTGACATGTGCATAAAGGCTTGTCTCAAAAGAGCTCTTACTGTTAAGTACACACAAAATGGTAAAATGTTCAGGTAATTTTTGCAATAGAGTTAAGTTACAGAACTTTTGGTGGTGTTCTTACTGATTTTATGAACGTCTTTATAAACCACAGCCCTTTGCGTCATTGGCTCAACATGAAATTTCAAATTTCCTGTTTCAAAATTTCCTTAAACAAAAGCAACAACTACTGCTCATAATTACCTGTAAGTGATTAGTAAGTTTGCATTATTATTCAAAGGGAAAAATTACTCAAACCCGTTTTTCCTCTGCTAGAGATTTTAAAAAATGTATAAATTTAAGAAATCCCTGTTTGAAAACTAGATTGACTGGTTCAGATGCTGTCTCAAACAGGAGCAGAAGATTACTTGCACAGCCTTTGCAGAAATACTTTCCCAGCATACTACATACGTGTTTCCCATGTCGAATTTATTTGATTAAAATCATAGTGATGAGAAGAGGTATATGACATGTATTTTTTCTGATAGTACTGTAGTAAAAAACTAACAGGGTTGCAGCAGTGAGTGATGGGCTAACTGCAATGGCACAGCTTGCAAAAACTTCAAATGTAATACTGATGTATATACTTGTCCAAGATGTACACTTAATTAGGATTAAAACAAATCCCTTTATTATAAAGACAAGGACACAGACTGCTAATTATTGGCCTCTTTTACAAAGCACAGATTATTGTTCATCTTTACCCCCACAGCAAGAGTTTATAGGTTCACATATATTTAATGTGATTTCATGCACAGAATAACCATACATTAAGGTAATTATTTATATAGTTGTAAGTCAGAATCTATCCTACAATACTGAAACAAAAGGTGAGTAGAAAGACATATCTGAATGACAATATTTGATATACTGTGAAAAAATTGCTTTTTCAGCTCTGCAAATATCAGTGATATATTTTAGTAAATAATTAACTAAATATATTTCAACAGAAAGAATTTAAATAATAAGCTGAATTAAATACAATACTTGGCACTAGAATTAATTTGGACATATCACTGGGAAGATCAAAAAGTGTTCAAGGTTGCATTTTAGATTTCCAGCCAGAATCAATAAATCTATCCTAGTTGCTTCACAAGTGTAATACATTCGACTAGGGAAAATTTTTTTTCAAGAACCAGTTGTTACCCACAGCTCTAGTAAAAGTAATTAAAAACCAGCTAACCAGCTTGAATCTTAGAACAGCTGGATGTGAGGTTAATAGTATTAAGACAATTCTCCAGAAGGTAACAATTCAAAATCAGTTCTATAAATTCCACAACAACAAACTATTAAAAACACAAAGTTCTCAATCCCAAGTGTTTAACCGCACTTTTTGGGTAAAACTAAGAGGAGGAGCTCTGACTAGACTCCAGTTCCATGGAATAACTGCATGTTTAAACAGAAGAATGATCCAGCAAGGAAGAAGCTCAGTGCCACCATTTCAGAATATTTTCGAGATCTACAACTGAGCAGATCAAGATCACAGAAGCAGCTGCAGCCTCAACCCTTTGTCACAAGTTAAATGGAATATTATTTTAAATGGCCATTATATTAAGAACTGAAGAAAGACACTAAGGAGACACAACACTTCTTGAGAATTCCTGTGTGACTGAAACACTGGATGATCAACTAAAAGTGATGTTTATCAGGCCTCTGCCTACTGCTCTTACCTTATAACAAAGGACATTCTGAAAAAAAAGAATCCATACCTTTTTGTTCTAACACAGCTATTTTTTTGATATAATCTCACTCCAAAGGGCATTTAAATGCTATTTTTCACCCAACAAATGCTTTACAAAGATATGTCAGTATTACTAACAATGTTCTGGACCTTTGGGAACTCAGAACAAACAAATGTTCTAATTAACTTGTCCAAAGTCACAACAGACCAGAAAAAGGCCATGGATCACATGCCTCTCTCTTTCCCCTCTCCAGTTTTAAGCATAGTTCCACACTGAATGTAGAGTCTGGTCTTGGACTCCCTTTCTCCCACATTTCTGTTAAAACTCTGGGAGCATCAGGGCATCATTAGGACTCTTTAGCAGATTTGCCTTCGGTAGGGTGCCTAGCCAGGGATTAGCAAAAACACATCCATTGCAGTCGACTGGGGAAAGGGCAAATCAACAGTCCAAAAGAAATTTAGCAGTGAGGAACCCAAACCTTCATCTCTACTGTGCATTCTATAAGCTGTTCTGGAACTGCATCTTAACTCTCCTTTCTTTTAAGCTTGATTACCTTTTCCCATATTGAACCTGGAAAACTGCAGAGTGGCAAATAATGCACAAGGAACACAAGTGGCATTATATTATATATTTACACCATATAGGATATAAACCAGTACTTAATGTATACTACATTTGACTATATAACCAGTACTAGTGTACCTATTTTTTTCATCATTTTCATTACAAAAAGCACAATGACAAACCGAAGGCTGATTTTAAAAAAGTACCAACATCTCTGATTACGAGAAAAGAAAACTACCAAATAATGGTCAGATAACTTTTTGTAGTTACTCTACTATTCTCTAAGTAGTGCTGACTAAGTATAGGTAAAATTCCAATTTAGACTGTTTCTTTTGGCTCTTTATAGTTTTGTTTACACAGTGACTTCACAATACCTTTTTTCAGGCTCTTACCTTAGGCATTCAAAATAGTTTATTAAAGATAAGTAGGAAGAATCCCCTGGGAAAAAAAATGCTGTATTTTTTTATTTTGTATTTTCAAGCTCTGGCTAATGCCACTTGTGAATTACTAAACTACAGCTTTATGTCCTCCAGCAACAACTACTTTTTTGTGAAAAAGATTCCCTTACATATAATTTGCATAGAAATTTTGAATCCTTCATAATAAGGTCCTCTATAAATACATACAGTCATTAGAGATACACTTGTTGTTTGCACTAAGTTTCATAGATATCTTTTTACCTCTGTAGCAAAACTTACACACAGAAGAATTTTGACACTAAACTTTTACACATATTTTCTTTGCAAAACAAAAATCAGAGATCGTTTATCAGTGGTTCACTATCAAAATGGAAAGATTACAAGACTAAATTTTATAGGGATCAACCAGTAGTAAAAATAAACTTTTTCCCAAGCTGACTGAAGAGGGCATATACTTGCAAACTTCCAGAAAGTGAGGAGGGGCATCAAAAAGTTTCAAGAAAATGTCTAATTAAAATTATTTTGAAATTTACACAAATGGCCTAAACATAATAAGATAAAACTCAACATGAACAAATGCAAGGTATTTTAGTAAGGTTGAAATAATCTATATTAAAGATGAGGAACATAAAAGTAAGAAACAGTACCAAAGAAAAAGTCTTGAGGGGTAATTGTAGATGACAGTTAATCACCAGTCAAGAACATCATGCTGATGAGAGCAAAGAAGACAAAAAACCCACCACACTGGGCTGTGTAGCTATGCATGTTCTTTCCAGCCTATGAAGCAACCTTTCTTTACTTCTTGGAGAGGAGGAGACAAAATAAGGGTTTTTACCTCTCTAGACAGTTGATGCAGTATAGAATAATGTCTGAGGATGGGACAGAAAATTGTTACATACTTAAACTGCGTTAAGAAAAATTTAGCTATAATGATAAGAAAAGTGCCCTAAAGAAGGTGAAGACAGAGAAGTGTTGGAATATACTGCCTATGGATAAAGCATTCCAGTTTTTATAAATAGAGAACAAATACATTTTAAAATCGGGTTGACAAAGATCTGTTAAAAATGGCACATGTAAAACTGATTTTGGATCAGGTCACAGAATCACAGAATGGGTGAGGTTGGATGGGATATCTGGAGGTCACCTGTCCAAACCTGCTGCTCAACCCTCCAGCCTGTTTGGGCAACCTATGGGAGGACAGACTTGTCAGCCCCTGAAGTTCCTTCTATGCTTAAGTTTTCTGAACTTAAATGAAAAATTATGCTAATATTTACCTTTGACATTAAAACTTGCTAATTTTTCTTAATTTTATATTTAAATTCTTAGTTTACCAATTCAACTTCATAATACAACTTTGTTCATTCAGGAATTGAAAAAAAGGCATTTCTAAAATTAAATGAAATAAACAGAACTTATGCCCTGGAATTATACAAACCAATAATCTCTCAGCAGTGTTCCTCTCAAGAAAACATTGTGACTGTGCAATTCTGATTTCACATTGCACACTCAGATTATGCTGCTTCTTCCTAACTTAACTTTCAACCTCATGCATAATGGACATTAGTCCCATTGGACAGCCTTGCGACAAAGATAAGGCAGATGTTCCAGTCAGCTTTGACATCAAATACCTCATGAGTTATTTAGTATTTCCAGTGAACAGAGTAGAGTAAATCTGCGCACACACATATTTCTAATTGCTGACAAAAAGCTGTGAAAAACTAGTATTTAAAATTATAAGGGCTACAAAAAGTAAATACATTCTGAAAAGCTTATATTTCAAGTGAGTTTCAAGGATTTTTTCCTAACTCAATTGTTTGAGTTAAAAAAATTAAAATCAATACTCGTATTTAAAAACCATCTCAAAAAGAAAATGACAGAGATATCTTTCAAGGAAGCATGCAGTTTCTTCCTCACATTTAATAATCCAGATTCATACATGTTTAGTATTGACCTTGCAATTTATATGTAAGTACATGACAGATCACAGGTCTGTCTCTGACATTAACATCTCTGTAAGCATCTCTATCCCACCACAGTTCTGCTTTAAGATACACAGCTACATCCTAGAATACCTTTCCTAAATAAACTCCAGAAGGTAAATACTTAAGACAATAGCAAATGAGGGGTGAATGAATGTAAGAACATCAAAGGTTCTCTGAGGGAGATGAACCACAAGAGAAGCTTTGAACCCAGGTTAAAATGTCACAGGGTGCTACCTGAGCACTGCATTTATCAATTTAATTCCTTCAGAATCAACAAATAAACTTTGTGACAGAGATAAAGAAAATTTAAACCTGTGTTTCTTAAAGCTGTCTTTGAAGTTACCTCATACCTTAAATGTATAACTACCATTTTAGACACACATTTTAAAGCAGTTAAACAAATTCTCAGCAAAGTAGTGAAAAAATGCAACCATACTGAGTCACAGACACAACTCCTCCCCAAAAGCCTAATTATCATCAAATGGTAAAATAAGAGTAAAACTGTTTTTCATCTTATATACAATTTTGGGAAATAGGTATCATTTTTCTACTCAAGTAGTGCATCCCTCTTTCTGAGATGAACAGCCAGAGATATTAAATACAGAATTCTATCTAACAATGTAAATAACACTGCAGAAACTCAATTAAGCACAAACTCATGATACTAAAAAATATGCCCAGACTTATTAGCCAACCTTTTAAAATTGGACTCTAAAACTGTTCTTGTGAATCTGAGTATTAGCAGTGAAAACCCGGTTTGCATTCATATCTCTACTTAAAAAGATTTATTTCATTAGTACTGTTTCCTTGTACAGTAATGCATAACTGAGAAGTACTTCTAAAAGTCTCCCCCCAGATCACTCCATTTCTTGAGGTATCTAAACAATATTTTTTAATTTGTTAAGTCTTGGTGCAATCCCATCCCATGAAAAGTACTGCCTCAAACCCTCCCTGTTCACACAGTGGAAGGATGGGCAGACAGCCCTAGTTATTGTTTTTCTTTTTCTCTTTTTTTTTCCTCCCCTCCACTTTGACATTGTCTGAACTGGAGCAGACAAGAATACCAGCTTCTGATGTACAATGAAGAGGGTGAGGAAAGGGAAGGTCAGCTTTCTCATGCTTCCCATAATTGGAGGAGTCAAAGAAAAAAAAATGGCCTGTGATGATTTAACTGTAAATTAGAAAAAGTTGTATTTTTCAGAAGATGGATATATAGGCATAAGTATGATGGAAGAATGTATTGGCATTCAGGATGGTGTTGACTATTTAGGAAGGATATCAACTTGATTTACTGTATAGAAATTTCTGGAGAGAATTTTTAGTTCTCTTAAAAAAAAAAAAGTGACTTGTTTTTTGGTCACCCAGAGCACACCAACAATGCTTCCAAGAACTTGTGAGTATAGTAATTAAAAAAAAAAATGTTCCGGTAATAGTCAGAGTTTTAATAACTCACGCTATACTTGGGCAGGTACATTCACAGCATCAATCATTGCTTTTTCCACTTGCTAAAGAGACCAGTGCCACATTCCACATAAAAACATGGCTTTGGCAGAATCCTACGACTTTACATTTGAATTTCATTTCAGCCTACTATCCTCAGATATTTGGAATCAAGTCGGTGATAAGTTTCACTGCAAAGAATATGTGAAATACACAACAGTTATCGTTGAAACAGATGGAGTTGACATTAAAACAGTACATTTCTGGAATTTTGTGTAATTTACACCAGTATGGGAACAAGAAAACACACACTACATCTTTAAAGGAGTGAAGGGAGCTCAGTACCCAAGATGATGAAATGTAGAAGATTAATTGCCAGTGATAGTTCTTAAAAGGCATGGCTGATTTCTCTCAAGCTGTAGGATTTAGGAATACCATGGTGGCCCAGAGTAGGGTACAGATAGAGAGTTTTATTTCATAGACTGTCATGCTCAAACACCCCTTCCCTGGAGAAGCTGTGCCTATGATCAAGGACAACATGAAATGTTTGGCAACAAAATTACAAAAAATAGAGTGAAAATAGAACAATAAAAAAATCCCCAGGATTTTTTTCTAATAATATTATTTAAGGAGAATTTTGTAGAAAATTCTATTTAAGGAAGAGAAATTTGCACAGTTCACACAGTTATGCGAACAGAATATATTTTCTGCAAATATCAGGGAACATGACAAGTCAAGACTCTCTGCAGGAGTCTTTCAGCCCTGCTTCAGCAAATGTTATACTGTAACACACACATTGTTATGAAAAACAACTTGCAAATTGGACTCCCGTGATCAAATGCTGCCTTCTTGAACTCTGACAAGCTTTATTGTTTGGTATGATTTTCTGATAAAGAACCTGTTCTGAGGCTCTTTAGGAGAGAGATCACTGAATTTTAATCCAAGGAGTTTATGAACAATGTCTGTACATTCTTGTTTCAGAAATACCTGGCAACAATGCCATGTAGCAATTTCAACCAGACTATCTACATAAAAGATAAGCAGATTTAGCCAAACATGCCTTTATCCAGGATTCCAACACATCCACAGAATCCTGAAAATCTTCCAACTTCAGAAATTTGCTGTTTATTTTGGAGCACCTATATCAGCACAGCAAAACATACCACAAAGGTACTAACTGCTCATCTTCCTGACAAAATTGGAAGGGAATGTTTTGCTTTTAAATCTGAGAAGGAATGAAATAAAAGGAAATGAAAATGAACTATCCACACAAGGATAAGGTAATAAAAGGTATGTAAGAGTTAACTTTCAGAGCCTTTAATTTTTGCCACTGCAAAAGTTCTGGGATGTTTTCATGTCTGAAAAATTAAACCATCTCTGCATTTTTGAAAGGAAAATTCTGTCAATACCATTCCATGCCTTCTCATATATCCTAACCCTGTCATCTCAAAATCCTAATTTGACTTCAAGGTGTTGTTAACACCTTTATGCACTAAATAAAACAAGGTACCTTTCAGAATGGAGTCACATCTATCAAGCAGGAAAAAAAGAGGTGCAAGAAGATACATGTGGTTGGCTGACAGTGACACAGCTGGCAATGTGCTGATACCCTGCCTGAACACAGGGCTGAAAATTGCACCCCAGACAGCAGAGGTGGGAGCTAAATACCAAATTTCAAACAATCATCTTCGTTCCGGGTAAGAGACAGTCTCCCACTAGATCTGTCTCTTTGACTGTCTGTTCCATTATCTATTAATCACTCTTTGCCTGTTGCTTTCCTATGACATCTTAGCCATGTCCACGTAGGTTATTTAGCATTTTTCCTCAATTGTGTTATTCTTGTGTGTTAGAAATAGGATGATACATTTCTTATTTTGTTTAAATATATGCCCTCTCTAGTCAAAGGGGATTTATTTAATCATATGACTATTCTATCTACTAACATGAGTATTCTGATTTTGGTTTGTTTTATTCCATGTTGTACAAACAGTTTTTTTGTTGATTTACTAATCACATTTCTTTCCTATCAACCTGGTTGGTTTCTTTTTTTTTCATTATTCTTCACCTCAGGTTGCCTGAGTTTGCTGAAGCTGCCTGACTTATAATGTTGTGAATGAAAGCTTGAAAAGAGAAATCCAAAGCTGTGCAATATTTAGGCTTAACTCGCCCTTCTACATTCAATATTCTTTTATAAAACAATATTCTGAAAGCAGAGCTCTCCAAATTCCATACATAGAAGTCACACACTCTTTGTAAAACTATTACATGTAATGTTGCTTTTTACTAACAGTTAGGCAAAAGAGGATGTAGCTGGGATGCTTAAATGGAAATAGCTTGATTCCTATACCATATATAATAAAAAAGAAGTGTTTCAGAAATACAACACTGATGTAAAGTTGATAGCTAACAAAGAGTAGGTAACAAACGATACCTGCCATTGGAACCAGCCAAATGCCACCAATGTACTAAATAAAACTTGGAAAAATTTTATTGACTAGCAAGCTCAGCATGCTGGAATAATAAGGAAGTTTGGAATTTCCTTTCTCATTTGGAGTGTCTTTGCAGAAATATCAGCTGGTAACTACATCAGACTGTGCTATGTATAGCTTTGTTGATTTACAGAGGTCTTTAGAAAGCACACGCCCAGTGTTTTTCTTCATATTAATAATCCTTATACATGAACTGCCTAACATGCCCAAAATTTGGCAGGGGAGAGAAAACGATAATTGTTTAGCTTCAGCACCATAAAATTGAGACAATCTAACAGAATTATTTTCTAGTTATGGAGGTTAGTCTTCAGATTTCCAAAGGACAACTTCTTGCAAAACATAGGAAGAATAGTTATGAAGAAACAGTGGAATACATTACTTCTTCCAATCCCTTCAATAAATTTGTTTTTTCAAAATTTGAGTTTTTCAACAATGTTAATTAACTTTAACCATTATTTTTGATAATGCTAAATGAAAGAGACTAGATCTATGAAAGCAAATGGAAACATTAGATAAACAACTGGGTGTTGTTCCTCAAATATTTCAAATTATTTTAATGTTTCCATTATTTGCATTACAGCAGTACTTTCAGAGACAGGAGATAATGCCTTTGTTTTCCAAAACACATCCAGTACAAAAAAAAAACAAACAATAAACCAAAAATCTCCACGGAGTATTATTACTCCTTTTAAAATGATAAAGAGTGGAGTTAGGAGTTGTATGATTCATTTCATGTCATATTGGAAAATCTGTGGCAGAGGTCCAATTAAAACTCGGTCGGATGGAGAAAGAAATGCAGACAAGTGATATTCACACAAGCAACCTCATTAACATTGGTGTGTGGTGGTTGCCCTGCATCACAGTAAGTCATCTCCTCCACCCAGCTTGCTCTGCTGCTTCCTTCTCATCCACAAATTCTGCCCAGCTGTAAATGGGAGAGGGTGAGCAAAGGAGGAGAAAAAATTACCACTCTGATTTCTGGATAAACAAACACACTGTTCTGATAAATTAGCATGGCTAATGGACCAGAATTCATATAGGAATTCAAGTATACTTTCTTCAGAAAATTACTAAAAATGCTGAATGCAAAACTGCAGTTTGGACTGGATCCTGCACGATGCCTGCCAGCCACGGAGAAACGTTCAGCATTCCTATTCCTTCTCAGCATTACTGCAAATCTGCAGATTTTTTTTGTAGTTACAGCCAGCTTCAAGGAAAGAAGTCACAGATCTACAGATAACAGTATGCTTTCTAAAAGCCAGTAGCATAAGTACTCATCTAGCAAGAAATACTGTGTGTATGATGATGGGTTTACTTTCCCAGAAGTGCTTATGGGACTTAAGATTGCACAAAAGGGCTGTGAAATGTGTTTCCCTCAGTTCTGGCTCTTCGGTTCCTGGAGCCTCAGGTCACATTCAACTCATAGTTCCTATCAAGCTTTTCCCAAAGGACCTTTGGGCTCCTGCAGTAGCCAAACTTCCCTGGAACAGGAAACTCTATTTACACTGATGTCTTAAAGCCTGGTGCTCATCCATAAAAGGGAAAAATAATACTTTTAGGAACTGCATTTTCTTAACCTTTAACAGACCACAAGTTAGTCTAAAATGCACATGCTGTAAAAGAGAATTTTCACAAATTTGAGCAAAATTATTTCTGAATAAGTAAAAAACCCTCATTCCCCTGAAGTGCCTGCAACATTCTGACAGTATGCAATGTGTTGACAGGAATGTCATAGAGAAAAACTTCCACTGTCTTATATGAAAGAAAGGCTATATATAAGCATTAAAATAATAAAATGTTAATGTCTTTTATCTGCATAATTTTTGTTGCAGTTAAATTTTTTGGGGACATTGTATAGTGAGTGGGAAAAGTTCTGTTCCAACCATCCATTCTTAGATGAAAACCAAAGTGTTCCCTGGGAGAGAGCTTTGAAAATTATTAAAAATAACCCTCATGATGTCAATGTGACTCCTGAGCAGAAAGATCCTGTAAGATCTGCTTCTTAGGAGATTAATTACAGGAGGCTACTGGGAAGGTGAAGTAGAAGTATCACCTTTTCCTTTCTTATATTACATGTTTCTGCTTGTGACTCCCATTTACAGACTGTTCTTTCACAATGAACATATGTGACTTCCATTTGTCAGGCAGCTTTTTGATTTTTTTTTAACTGCCATTTTGCATACAGCAGTGTAATCATTTAAAAGGTCAAGGTGAGGATTTTTATTTTTAAAACCCCCTAAAGACTCACTGACTTCATCTAAAGGTGCTTTCTAATTTAAAAATAAATTTATATTCATGCACAAATGAGTTTTGATTTGCAGTTTGATTACGTCAGTGCCAAGATCAAGTGCTTCTGCATTGCTACATCTTATAATCACATCCTCTGACTTTCCTTTCCCATCATCTTTTGTTTACTGCTTTCTTTTTTGTCACATCTAAAGTGAGTGAGACTGCCAACTCTGTAAGTTTCTGTAAAATGCTTAGCACTTAACAAACCACAGAACAGCATCTGTCCTATGCAGGAAAGATGTGCTGAAGGCTGCTTTGAGGTACTGAGCAAAATCCTTCTGAAAGCTGTCGAGTTGCTTGCATGAATGATATAAAAAATAAGTGGCAGTTCAGTGGCTGCAGACATCTGAGTGTCCATATAAAAAGGCTAAACTTTTTATTCAGAGATTTTGTTTTGAGAATGTTTGTTTGAGAATGTTTGTTTTGAGATTTGGTTTTGAGAATGCACAGATGTTTTCAGTAGTTGTTCCTTAATCAACACTACTCTTCTTCCACAATCATTGTTTCAAGCTGTATATCTATTCAATAAAATAAGATATTTTGCTTTTGGATTCTTACTCCTATTTTTACAGAAATCTACTTTCCAAATATAAACAAAGAGATTTCAGCTCCTTTGTCAAACTTCCTTCAGCTCCAGAGATGAAATTGAGGTGCAGACGATGTAATCTGCTTAGAAAGTGAAACTGTCTTTTTTTAATCTAGCTGCAAACAACTACATTAAAGATAAAGGCGTTGTTACAATAGCATATTTTTGGTGATGACAATATTTTTCTTGAGGTCAGCTATTACAATTTCTGGTTTAAGGTGAAAGTTGAAACGTGCAATCACCTTGCTTACTAAGAATAGCAAACAGTATCTGCATGACCTTTTCCAAACTATATTTTAATGCAAGGTCTTTAGTACTTTTACTATGACTTTTTAGATGGACAAACCTATTTAATTTGATTCCAAATGCTGGACAATTCTTGCTGTCAGACTAGAAGTCTGGAGACATGACAGTTATATTTTAGGAGATTAAAGAAAGCAGAAGGACACAGGGGTTTTCCATAACTTTCTTTCACTAATCACAAGGACTTGACAATGTAATGTCTCTAATCTGTCATCTAGGAAATGAGTAAGGTCCTAAAAATAATTGGGAGTATCCCAAGGTGAATAAGTGTAGATCCATGAAAAAAGTGAGATATATTATCTCTGTATAATGTTACTGGTTTATCTTGGCATTTGTCCATCTCTGTCTCAATCTTCTGCTGAATTTTCTTATCTGTCTAAGCCTCATCATCACCTCAATTCTACAAGCTCTTCAAAGTAGCTGTTTAGATTTTTCATTACTTCCTATTACTACATTCTTATTTAAAGCTGAAATGTAACAAGAGATAAACTTACTATTAATAGCAAAAGTTTTATTAAAATACTATTCTCCCTCAAGGTTTTAAGTATCCATAACATTGTGCGTGAAATAAGAGGCATTTCCCATTACTATGTAAAAGTTATTTTTCCATCTAGATCTTTAAAAAAACATTAATGATTCTAGTTGTACCGAATTGTTCTGTTTTACACTCATTCTTTCGAGCTTATGATCAATTCATTGATTTTGAAAAATAAAGTCTATGATAACAATTGCATAATAAGTATTATCTAAACACAGGCTTTTGGTTTTCAGTTACAACATACACAACAAACCTGAAAAAGTATCAGTAATGTGGCATTACTAATCTGAAGTTGCAGTTGAATATGTTTATAAATGTTTGTTCATTTAAAACTCTTAAGGCACCTGACAGACTCAATTTTAGTGTAAACACTGGTAGTTTACATCCGCTAAAACTACTACAGATGGCAAGCACTTATTGATACTGATTGAAAAATACTACCTTACGATGACAAAAAAACTCTGCTAAACTTGAACAAGATCTGACACATTTTGCAAAGGTGGAAAGTGGTAATGTCTGAAAGAAAAAAATGTCCTTTTGATGTGACACATATCCCTCTTTCCCACAGAAATGAAATAAAATATTTTAAATGTCCTGTTTTGCATGAAAAACAGAGGCCTAGAAGCCTCAGTTCTGAAATCCCTTTCCTCATCTGCTCTCCATTTCAAGTTCTGAAAATATCTGTGAGACCGGAGACATAATTATGGAACGTTGAGGAGTTGGAAAGGAACTTGTAGATCATCTAGTTCCAACTCCGCTGCCATGGGCAGGGACAACTCCCACTAGACCAGGAGCTCAGGGCCTTATCCAGCCTGGCTTTGAACCCTTCCAGGGCTGGGGCATCCACAACCTCTCTGGGCAACCTGTTACAGTGTCTCACCACTCTCACAGTAAAGAATTTCTTCCTAGTATTTAACTTAAATTTCCGCTCCTTCAGTTTGTACCCATTACTCCTTGTCCTAACACTACAGTTCCTGCTGAGAAGTCCCTCTCCGATGGTAGGTAGGTGCCAGTAGGTGCCCCTTACATACTGGAAGGTTGCTGTGAGGTCCCCACGCAACCTTTTCTTCTCCAAGCTGAAGATCCCCAACTATACACAGTGCTATTGGATTATCTAGACTTACCTCTGTATTAATTTGGACCAAATCTCTATGTTCATCATTCAACTAAAGCACAGATTTGCAATGTAAATCATGTACTGCTTCTCCACATTTGACTGCTGTATTAACCCTTGTACAGCACAGTCCCAAATACATATTTTTCTATCCAAATGCATATTTTTCTGTCCAAATATGCAGTTATGTTATGAGTTACCTTTTTACTTTCCGCAATTTTTTGTTCCAAGCTTTCAGTCACAAAACAAAGGGTACCTAAACCTTTTAAAATGGCAATTGATACAATATATTGAAAACTATCAACTGGAAGTCTAAACAACAGCTAGTAGTTTGAGTTTCTACAGATTTGTAGATCAAGACAGACTAAACTAGCTTTAATAATTCAAAATCTATGCTTAACAATTACAATTGGAAGGTTATTTTTAAAATGACAGAATACATTCAGACAAAGTAAAAGAGGTTAATTTTCATTTAGTACTTGGTTAAATAACATGTTTGTCAATCTTCTAGACCAGCTTGAAGCCATATTTAGGGAATACCAAGAATCATAAAATGGTTTGGGTAGGAAGGGACCTTAAAGCTCACCTAGTTCCAACCTCCCTGCCACGGCCAGGGTCACCTTTCATTGGACCAGGTTGCTCAAGGCTCTGTGTGACCCATTCTGGAACACTTTCCGGACGATGTGGCATTCACAACTTCTCCCAGACCTTTAAATATCTTAAATTATACAACTACAGAATAACTATATAACTTTAGCATGAATAATTCCTAGCACATTGTATTTCAGTGGTATACCTACATGCATATAACCCAGCAACTATTGCTTTAATGTTATCTGCACAGCGTCAGACAGACAAAAAATTCTCTGTTCCTTCAATAAAGGACCTCAATTCTGTCCTTTGCATGGGCACAGGACAGTTGTACCCAAATGTATCACATTTAGCTGAATCTCTCAAATGCCTAAGATTTCAAGATGTCCACAAATAAAACCCCAAAACCAACAAACCCTTTTAAAGCAAACATTTTTAAAGTTTTTGTGTGGTTTTTAAATAGTTTTTTACTGTTCTTTCAAATAATTTCAGTAAATATTAATTTCAATTCAGTACTTCATAAAGTAAGGGATTAAAACAGAACTGCTGTCCCCAAAAACTTACAATCCAAGTATCCATCTAAGAATAATTTTGCAACACACATTGTATTTACATGCACAGTCCAAGAAGCAAAACATAAAATAAACAAATGTTTACTGAAAAGTTGATCAGAAATGACTGAGTATTATAGTCAAAGTGCTATGTTGGTTTATTTTTAATCATATCGTGCTGTATTTAGACGATCAATTACTAAACTGACAAACAAATCTCTTCATGGCAACTGGACATTATGAGCCTTTTGCAAGTGATGTATTTTAAGGGGGAACATTTAAGAGGAAAGGGTGGAGGTATGAAATGGATTTGTTTAAAGTTAGTGGCCAAATTCACATATAACAGGACACTACTAAGTTCAGATTTTCACTAGAGATGAATTTGGAGTAGGGATTTGAAAGTAGTTTCAAGTATTCGATCGTTGTACATTGAGAATTGTTTTACTGGAGCATTTTCAGAAATATGAGTTCTCAGTCATTTCCTCTTCCCTTCATTCCCTCATTCTTTCTTATCTTAATTTATAGTGATGTGCACATAATAATAACTTAGTCAGACGCTGGTTAAGGGCAGGAATCATCTCAAAGTGACTTCAACAGGCACGCAAAGACTGCCTTTTTCACTTGACCTGGATATGGGAAGTAGCATGAAAACAGGAGGCCTCACAAATATCAAAACATCCATAAAATTGACAAACTAAATGGTTTGTAATCATGGAATCTCACAAGAACTGCATAACTATTTTTTTGTTTTATTACTTTAGTGAAAAAAATTAAATCTAACCCAAACCCCAAAAAATAAAATTCCTGAATTCCTGCAATTTCTTAGTAAAATCTTTCAACTCCTAACTGATCAAAAATAGTAATGTCTGATGACTTCCCTTCCTGTCTTGACTTTAAAAGTAAGTAATTCTCAGGTCTATAAAGGTTTTTACAATCACACAAATTCAGTATTCCAAGGGAGGATCCCGAACTAAAGCAGCATTATACAAGCTCTTCCTATAAAACCAGAAGTTATGACTCTAACGAGCAATGATTTCGACACAGCTGTGGAAGTCTTTGTGAAAATGTACAGCACAATGCTTAATGCAGTTGTACCAAGGACAACGTGAAGGTGGGATGCACAGAGTCTGACCACTTTTGTAACAGCTATTAAAGTGTGTGCTATGCAGATATAAGTAATGATTCAAAAATATGAGTATCTTTTCCTCAGGAAAGAAATTTATTCTATTACTTCTTCCCAGCAGCCCAGGAAGTCAGGGCCAATAGAAGACTGGAAGGAAAAGTCAGGAAGTGCTCAAAAAGGTAAAGATCCTTTATTTTAGCAGAATGAGACCAAGAGACACCTGTCTCTGTCTGTAGTCTCCCCAAATATTTGATAGCCCTCTGAAACCCACTTTCCCAGGCACACCTTTATCCTCATTCTCTGAAATGTGAGCTGATCCCTTACCCTTCCCATTTGAAATTATGATTTTCCCCATCCAGAGCCACAAATTCTTCACCGATACCTCCATATCCTTTTCCCCCCCTTCATTTTCCCCACGTCTGTTTATCCAGTACTGCAAAAACTGAGCTTGCATAAACCTCAAATCAGCTCTAGAATATCATATGGAGCTCTCAGTTCTAGTGGATCTGATTGTCCTTTATTCCTACCTAAATATTTAAACCAATACCTAAAAATGCACTGAAATGCATTAGAAAATACTGTATGTAAATATTATACGGGGATAAAGCTTGTCACAAACATATATCTGCATGACAATCAGAATGTAACTCTAGCTTGTTTTGACAGACAAGAATCAGTTTAAAACAGCATAAGCCAGGTATCAATACAGCCCAATAGCACAAATATGAACATCAGCTTCTAAGACAAACTAAGCTTCCAGGTAAGCAGTGGCTGAACCCTGTGTTATCAGTTCCCAAACTGGCAACATGAAAATAAGCTTCAGGACATTTAAATGAACAAACATGTCATCTTCAGAAAGAACCAAAGGCATATATAGACAGAAGAAAGAGATGTAATCATAAATACAACTCATATGTTGACATGGACTCTGCAGATGGAACAAAAGAAAACTTGTGTCCTTAAGTAAAATTCATGTTTCCGTAATCTGATCAATGTATATTAATTATTCAGATGATAAGTACTACTTCCCCTTTATGCCACACCAATATTTTTCTAGAGACCTTGTAAATATGGGTTTGATGTTGATCATGTATGTATTTATTGTTGCAGAATGCCATGTAAGACAAAGGTCTAAAGAACTACAGTTGGGGCTTATGCATAGATAAGGCCAGTACACTGACAGAAATGCAATAATTTTGGTATGGACAAATTCTTTGCTGAAAATGTTCGGTATTATCCAATATTCTGGTAATTTTAAACACTTCCCATTTTTTAATGAAACCTGCAGAAAAATTAACATTTAAATTGGCACTTCAGAATGGGGGGCTAAGTGATCTGATGAAGAAATAACAGTGCAGAAGCTACACTTCCACCACTAATACGGTGTGAAAGAACTCCCTGATAAAATTTTTGTGCAAAAATGGTGTTGATATTTTTTTCCTTTTATTAGTAAAATTAACTTAAACCAAGCTGAATGGACTGATCTTACTGGTATGCATATGATTCTAAAAGTACACTTAGCTTTGTGTGATAGGAAGGTTGTGTGTACAGATCCAAATGCAAGAATAACTTCTCCATAAATCAGCAACACATGTGAAGACTGATTAATTTAAGGTATTCATTTCTATATCAAGGCAATTGCAAAACTAAAATGTATCCAGTGAAGAAACTAGTTTTCTGTATTTTATTCATTCTAAGTAATTCAGCCAATGGAATTGGAGAAAATTAAAGGCAAATTAACTTTTTAAAATCTAAAAAAAAATCATACTGCTCCTACTACAGGGCCAGTAGAAAAATTAGTAAAGAACCCATTCATAAAAGTGATAAGCAAGGAATGTCTGTTAAGTCAGATTGAAATAACTGATAAAACATCACAGGATCTTCACTATCAATTTAGAACAAGCAGCACCTCAGTTTGGTCTTGCTTTAACTCCTATGTGCACATGTTTTATTATATATCTATTAAGTTGATTTTAATCACCTGAATCCAATTTTTTTAGTTATAAACATCAGTACAGGGAGGGACTCTCACACCCCTAAACCACAGAAAGAGCACTTCAACTTTCTTTTCTGTAAAGAGCATTAGGGATTTAGGCAGTGATCAAATGATAAATAGATGGCAAATGCTCTCTGTTTTCCAGATATCAGGAAATCTTCTACACTGGAAATTCTGTCAAAACTTTCCTGATATATAAACAGGTCAGTAATTTATTCATTTTGAGATAAAAAATGCAAAGAGAAGTATGGAAGAATTAAATAAAAAAATCTAATGGGAATTAAGCAGTGTATAAATATGACGAATTTCTGTTTCCTTGGTATGTCAGATTGAGATGCTTGGTGTCATCTGGTGAACATCCCTGTGTTAACACAGAACTGCGCTCCAAATAATGCCAGCTGAGTCAAACTATGTAGACAAAACCATGTCACCTTATGATGATTGCACTGGCGTGACTGGTAAGAATGATGAATGTAAATGGTCTCTTTTTCCAAAAAAAAGGTAAATATTTTAAAACTTGTGGCTTATATATTTTTATCATCTCACTGTTTCACAAGCCTAGCATTGACATTATAGACCTTATCTAAACTACAGCCACTGTCTCAGTAAAAGTGTCGTGCTTCATAAGACCTGAATTATCCCCTCTCTCCATATTTCACTTAACATAATGGACATTCCCTTGCTTATGTAAGGGAATATTGAAGACTAAGCACTGGTAAGCATGAAAGGGATTTCCTTCTTTCCTCAATGAGATTCAGTTACTGTACAGAAATCAAAGTAAGAAGTCAAGCTTTTTAACCACTGTTGATAGTGCCTATTCCCTCATTCCACCAGGAAGATACTTTGCCAGACACCTATCCAGTTCAAATGAAGCTGGGACTGTCCCATCATAACACAGTGCAAACACACACACACACACACACATATGAAGACATATACAAAAGAAATTAGATTTTCTGAACTAACTGTATCATTAAAATACATTTGTACTAAAAAGATATTCATTTTCTACATTAAAAGTGATAGGAATGTTTACTAAATATTAATGTGTCAGTTGCTAATATTTTATTAACATTTTACAGAAATTGGGATTGCATTATTTCTCACCACCAATGGGCACATAACAAGAGCACGAGACAAAACCGAGTCAGAAACATGCATGACAGGCAGTATTGGACTTGCTTCAGGTTTTTTTTTAAAGATGCCATGTAAAATAAGAGCTCTTTTCTAGTAGTTCTTCTACCTTTCCTACCCGTAAAATAGTTCACATTTAACGATTCTTACAGCTTCTCAAATCCTTACTGTAATTAAAATGAAGACAAACAGAATTGATTTTAAATATCCCGCTCCCTTTAGACATAATTAAAATTGACATTTGTTGCAAAGAAATGTTAGATTATTAAAGAATTTATATTCTTTTTACTATAAGAGTCTGCTAGTGTTACAGAACCTGAAATAGATGTTTATTCTCTTTCCCTGCGTGACTCATGATCTTGTCGATCATGACAGAAGAGACTAAAAATACAATGCATTACTGCATGCAGTGTCTGTAAATCCCAGGAAAGAGGTGGCTTTAGACATTTATACAGCTACTCCGGCGACCGAGTGCTGCTGAGTGTGTCGGCGAGCGGCTGGAAAGCGGACACTCTGTGCCGCTGCTCCGAGGACAGGAAGCGCTGAGAGTTTCTGCGGCGGTGGTTGGCCTGAGATAATCCCATTGTATGGGGAGGCTGGGCGGCCTCTCCCAGCGCTGGGAGCCCGGAGCTGGCGTCTGGCTGCCTGGCCCCCGGCCAGCCCGGGGCTGGCTCTGCGGGGAGGGCGGCTGGTCCTCCGGCAGCTCCGCGCACAGCGCGGCCACACCTCGCCTTCCAAAGGAAATCTGGCGAGAGCTCCAGACTTTATGACTTCTTCTTTACGAGTCCCCTCTCTCTCTTTTTTTTTT
>VZRJ01010161.1:29339-135403 GCA_013397565.1 Ptilonorhynchus violaceus
CCCCCCCCGCTTTGCTCTGGTACTGGTATTCGCACTGGGCTCTCAGGCAGCTATTTAAAGCCACAAGCAATAAACGAGCTGATGACAGGATTATTGGGAAAAGTCATACTTTGATACCCCTAAATGCACATTACATTCCTCTCACTTTTTAAACAGTGGCAAATTACTGTCACCGCCACCCATCATACAGAATAAAAAATTAATTTCAGGAGGCATGTTCTACAGTCTTTTCAATTTTTAATTCTACCAGGTTTATTTAAGATATATGTTCTGTTTAAAACAGACATTGTTCTTAACACACAAAGGAGTTCAAGGATGTGGCATCAGTGTGTTCCCACCCACCGTTTGCCCTGATGGTGTTAGATTCTCTGAAAAAAAACCACGCAAGTCCCAGAGCAAGTATTGTGTTGGGTATATTTTTTAATTGTGTGTTTCAGTAATGGTAAATCAAAGATATTAAAAATTTAATAAAATATTTCCCTTTAATAATATATTTCCCAAATTCCCTTTAATAAAATATTTCCCAAAATCTGTGTGAAAAAAACCCACCAATTAGAAGACGTAATATAGCACAACCAACATCTGCTACCTTTGCTCCAGAGAAGCCTCATTTTACAGCCCAGGCAGCTTCCCCAAGAGCACACCTCAGGTGTCTTCTAAGATATATTTAGGCATATACATAAAAGCTCATCATACTGAATTTAAGGATGTCCTGAAGTGTTCTTTTGAAAAGACAGCAAATGGAACAACAGTGGGTACAGCTACATAGTGAGAATGCCAATATTTGCATCTTAAAAAAGATGATATATTTATTAAAATTGATAGAAATTAGTGTAATACTAGGAATAGATTTCATATCAGCACTATATATATATATACATATATATATTCTTGTTTTTACATTAGCATTAAATAATTTCTCAGACAGTGTGCAGTATTTCTTCATAGCCTGATTTTATAATAAAATAATGATCATTTCACAGGTGAATTATCTTCCTGTATTTATTTTATACAAGTATTTTACAGAAGCCTATTATTAAATAATACAAATTGAATTGGTATAGCAGTAATATTTATTACAGCAATAATTCTGGCTAGATATGTTCCTGGAGTTCGTTTTATTTTTGTAACATTATTTTTATGCCTTTAGTAAGTAAAATCACTACAGCAGCAAGACTCCAGTTCCTAAACAGCATATGCAAAGGTAATTTTATGTTTAAGGCACTGCACTTAACCTGAATCTACAGAAGGGCTATGTAGAATATGACCGTGTCCACAAAAGGTATAATCCATATGTTGTGAAATATCAAAAGCCCCCAAACTCCAACTGTTATACCTGAGCTTAATGACAGTTCACATTCTGAGACAGAACTCAAAAATAAAAAATGTCACTAGATTTAAATTTAATGATTAAAAAATAAGGGGTTTACTTGTCTTTTGAATTTTGAACTTCTAGGATTAGTATTTTCAAACTGCTCTGTAATCAAGAAATTGTGAAGAATACTTTAGTGGCATTTTCTATTTTTTGATACGTGGCATTCAGAAGGGAAAATCTTCAAAGGAAAACAAAATAACTTATTTAAGGTTTGGTTGGATTAAAACAGTTTAGATATATTCTAAAACAATATAAGAGCAATTAAATTGTCTCAAGTTTCTTGGCAAAACCAATACAGTCATCAAAAAAGTGACCATTTGTAAAAGAGGTAAAATTAAAACCAAATCATTTCACTGCATGTATCAATATATTAAAATACTCAGAGTGATGTATAAATATAAAAAAAAACAAAAAGAGAAATTCCGGATGACAACTGGACAATTCTTAAAAGTCATATGTTTGGAGATGATTGCTCAATTAGTGCAAAAAACCCATAACTTATTTTGAACAACTGAGAAAAAGAAACTGCTATACAAGTTTCTCTTGATTTTTATAAAAGTTGTAGTAGAGATGAAGTCCCAAAGGCTAATCTCTTCCTTGTGACACCTATTGTTTCTATGCAGTGACAATATATAAAACCTGGTAGCAGCCTAGACATGACCCTGTAGTAACCCCGCTGTATGCACTTCTCTGATTGTCTCCTTTGCACTGATCCAAGCTGGTTGTCCAAAGATCCAGTAAATATTTGCATGCACAGCGTAAGGTAGTGGCACTTTCCGTGTAGAGCTGGTAACAAGAGACAACATCTCAGCTCTGAGTCAACAGCGAAAAGCAAACAGTGGCTGCTAGTGGAGAACATCACCTTTCATGCCACAGTCAGCTCTCAGGTACTCATGACCGTGACCTACACACTTTATCGCACTTTGATCTGCACTGTGAAAGCAGACACTACAGTGGTGGCTGCCTGTGGTGTAGACTTGCAGGCTCACTGATCCTAAAGGAATCTTGTTGGTCTCCTCCTCTCTGTGTTTCTTCCTTTACGCAGGCACAATAGAAACTACATGATGGAACATGATATATCTATGTATATATACCTATGTAACTGTTCATCTCAAAAACATGTGCTAACTCTAAAATTCAGCCTGTAATCCAAGGACACACTTGACAGTTGCACACATGCTACTATTAGGCATAGGAGTCCAAGGAATTAGGCAGCACGTATTTTTCTGCCTAGGAAGAATCCTATTTAAACAATAGTGGCAGTGCTTTCTCTAACAGCTCAGGTTCCTGCTTTGCCTTACAGCTCTACCATCCATTCTAAATATCTAAACAAGATGACTTGGGTTTCAGTAAATTGTGTGTAAAATATGTGACTCAACAAGTAAGAAATACTTTGCTGAAGGGAAGTAGCTCTGTACAAGAACTTAAAGTAAAATATGGGCTTTATAGGGTCAGGATCATTTCTAACTAATCTGAGACCAAAAGCGATTAAACCCAGGTCTTGCACTTACCTTAGTAAGGAATTAAAAAGTGCATTAACCTTATTGATTGTCATCTTTTCTGCAGCCTCCTGCAGAAAGCACTTTGGGTTTCCTTTTCATGTATATCTACTCTTATACTACTTTTCACCAAGCAGCCACATTGTTAAATATCTTAATATCAATGTTTTAAAACTGTTAGTCTTGATTTGAAATAAAAGTTAAAGGAAAATTAATCATTGGAGGGAGATAATAAAATATTATAATTTTCCTTGCCCACTCTATTTTGTTGATGTAAAATGAAGATTTTCATATTTTGACAAAAATCACAGCTTAGCCCAGACTAAATGGAAACACATGCACACAGTCTTAAGTTTGTGAGACTTCAGTTTGTAACTTTTGGAAAATTTTCAGTCTCTTCTGAAGCAATTCCAAAAAGCCATTTTATTCTATTTTTTTATCGCAAGGTATTGCATATCACCAATGATGATGCAGACTATATTTGTATATAAATTAAAATACAGACAGATTCTGTTCTAACACATTCTACAGAAATTATTAAAAGCATCTTGCCAAAGCTTGCAGAAAGAAAATAAAAAATCCTTAGCAAAATTTGTAGTTTTCCAATGGATGAAGGCTGGAATTGTGAAAGAAGGAAGGTTCTTTAATAAAAAGGAGTCATAGTCAAGTAACAAACTACATGTAAAAATAAATGTTTGCCAGGAGCTCAAGAAGGATTAGAACAATAAGTTAGTTGGAATTCTTTCATCTCTGCCCTTTCACCCAGAGAAGTCTCAGTTAGAGCATCACAGGGTTCAGGTGTGATAGCTTGAGTGATAATTTTAGACTAAAGTGGTTGGCAAGGAATTTTGTGATCAATGTCTTGCAGTGGTTGGTGGATTCGAGACTGTCATGAAGTAATTCACTACAGAGCAGAAATCAATATTCAGACCCGCAAGTATCAAAGATCACATGGCACTTCATCAGGAACAAAGCACATGGCAGAACAGGATCAGAAAAACACTAGGAAGCTAAAGCTTCAATATGTTTTATGATTAAAAACCAGAGGCAGTTTATCAAATTAATTTTAAAAATATTTCTCAAACTGTTTTTAGCTGGACACCAGCATCCCAACTGTATCTTCTTTTGCATATTCCCAAGGTTTTCATGGGTTTCCTCCTCTTGTCCGCACTCCTCTCTGCTCCTCCATCACCCCACCCTTTCTGCTATCTCCTTACTCATCCACATACACTTTAGTAGAGATCTGTGCCACATATTTTGCTCTAGTACCACTGCCTCATCCACATCTGCCCACTACCTCGTTCAGCAACACCAGCAGAAAGCCCAAGCCACTAAGCCCTCTTGTGGACTGTTATGATGGGAGCAAGGAGGAATGGAAAAATTAGTAACCTTCCATATGTGGGCAAAATGTGCAACTTTGACAGCACAGGCTTTCTTTGCAACTTCTGGAAAGCAACTTGTAGACTCTTCTGATTACCTTACAGATTTTTCACTTCCACAGCATGCAATTCCTACATATTTGCTTTCTAAATCTAAATAATTTAATGCAATTTTTGTTCTCTTTCTCCTTTTATAGCTGTCCTTTGTCCCTCGCGTAACATTATGGTCTCTCTCATTGTATACCATCTCCTTTTTCCCCCCACTTCTTTGCATTTTAACTTGCCTTCTTTTCTCCAGGATGACAGAAAGAGGAGAAGAATGACTGTGCAGCTCAGGACTAGTGGCAGAAAAGGCCTTTCTTAATTAACATCTGCTGCTGCATTTTGTGGCATACTCAGTGGCAGGCTCTGACTACATGTTAGCTTGAGATCTGGTGAAAATTATATGCATCTGAAATTCCTTATTTTCTAATTATGAAAAGCATAAGAGGTATAGAGCCATGGGAATTCTCTGCCTCCCTCCAAACAACTGAAATTTCAAGTCCCTCTGACAAATAATACAGCTGCTATATTATCACAATTTAGCATTAATTAAATACTGAAAATCTACAACATGACTAAGAGAAATGTTGTAGTTGCTGATGAGATTTGGGAAAACCTCAACTTCAGAAGATACAGTATATTCTGACTAAATTAACAAACAATAGAAAATAAAAAAAACCACCCACCGTGACCCAGAAACTCAGAGGAAATATTTCCATTCCTTAAAGTGGGAGAAAATGCAAAGTGTGATCAGTTTCAGAGTGATCACTGTGATGTAATCTAAGAAGGAAATTCCAGCAGAAAATTCCAGCAGAAAAATAAAATTTCACATTCTCTGCTCGTTCAAAGATGTGATCTGCAGGGCAATTTTTCCTTTTAATGCTGCAGTCCACGTTGAAAGTGCAGGTGGTTTTGAATACTTTGGTTCAAAACTCAGTATCTTATTTGTCATAAATAAACTCGAAGCATTAGCAATCTTAACAGCTGTACAAGATCAAAGATGCTTAAGAAGAGGTTGGTCTTGAGGTGACTGAATAGCATCCTGGAATCCTGGATGGCTTTCCTCTGCTTTTTAACCTCACATAGGAGAGGAGATGAGGGGAAGAAATGGAAAAAAGGTTGGTTTGTAGTACAATGGCAGAGGAAAAAGGCATGCAGATACCTGGAACTGAGCGGTTCCAGAGAGGAGAGTGCTGCTCTAGGAACAGGTAAATTCTGGGTGCCAGTGCATGGAGTGGTGCTTGCAGGGTTGACTGTGCTTCCCAGGAAGTCTGTACCTGGAAAAAGGAACCCATAGTACAATAAAAGATGAAGTTGTGCAGAGGACATGCTAAATTTATAAAAGTACATATAAACAGAAATTTGCCCCTATCGCTTCTGGGAAGGATGATATTTTTTAGTGAAATATTGTCCTATTTGATAAAAATCAAAACAATAGCATGAAAGCTTAACAACATAAGAGAAACAAGGGAAATAAATTTCTTTTTAAATGAAGTGGAATGGCAAGAATGCAAATTTGGGAGATGAAAAAATATTTGCTTGTCTAAAGGCAAAATGAACCACTTAGAGGATGCATATTTTCTGCTTCCTATGATTCAAGACAACCCTGTATACAGACCATATCTTTGATTAGTGTAAACTGCAATCAACGGTATCAAATTTGATTTCATACTATGTGCACTCTATTTTTATATCTCTTGTGTGTCTAGCTATAGGAGCCCCACCACACACACATTCTACTGTATAGTTAACAACTTTCAAATACCTTATCTGCACAAAGAAATCAAAGGCGAGGAGGAGGCTGACTCATATGCTTGCTGATAGACATTGCAGCATTACAATGTAAGGAAATAAAGTAATGCAGGTTTAACTGAAATAGTTTCAGAGGCACTTCTGCAAGTTTTCTACAGCACCTATAACATGGCAGTGACTATTTACTCTTCTTGTACACTAAATGGTCAAGATTCCAGGGGTAACTGTTTATTTTTTAAACACATTCCCTTTTTCGCATTTAGAATTATATGCATAAATTAACTCACCAGATATAAACTGAATACCATCCTTTAAAATTATTTTCAATTGCACTGCAGGTGGCTCCTTAGGAAACCAAAACTGAATAGATTGCCGATACATATGAATTAACACTCATTTTGCAGTCTATGAAGAGTTCACAGCTTAATGCAATACATGGCTAGAAATGGTATTTTCAGATAAAATTGCCCCATGGAGACCACTTACAGCATATTTAATGTTTTCATTATGGATAATATTTTGTTTTCTTTTATGAAACAAGTTATAGAAATCAGTTTTTCATCTGTAGGTATTTTTCACAGTTCAGAGGATCAACTTGTGCAGGATGGACCATATTGGTCTCACCATTTTCTAAAATATGTGAAATTCTGTTGATAGCAAGTATTTCATTGGGAGTAGCAGCTGCATATTTGAATAAATGGATCCATCTTAGGACTCCAGAAAATTTTAAAATGCATGTACAAAATCATTATTCTATCCTGCTTATATCTTCGTAGTTTCCAAATGTGCTAAACCAGAGCATTGAACCTCCTGATAAAAGAAAACCTGTCATGTGATAGCAGCTAGTACTATTAATTTAATTTAAATTTCTTAGACTGCAGAACCAGTGAAGACAGGGCACCAGCAAGAAATCTGCTTTGGGAAAGTCTTGTTAAAATTTGATACTACCAAGCTTAGAAAACAAGAGTTACTAAATAAGTATGTTATTTAGTAACATAAACAGCATTCGTCTGTTTTACTACTCTGTTACAACCCTCTGTGCTACTGCACCAAGGAAGGTTCAAGGCTGATGTATTTCAGCTGAACCAGAGAGATGAAGCTAGAAGAGAATGGCTACCGCAATGAGACATTAAATCAAATTTTTTTTCTGTTTTTCTGGAGCTAAAAGTATGGAAATTAAACAAAGATTTTGTGATTTTAAAGTTTCCCAAAATTTGGGATTCTACTCATGCTCACTTATTATTTTTATGTCTTTTATCTTATAACTGAGCATCAGCACAACCAGCTCCCTGGCATAGCTGTAGCGGGTAATCATCCTTTTTTTCTGTATTTAAGACATGGCATTGTAAATGTTTTATTCTTAAAAGTACTTTTCATCTATAAATTTTCTTTTAAAGTGTTCTCACCAAAAATGTTTTACTGACTTCACTGACCTTCTGGAGTACATTTTCAATTTTCATGTATCTGCCTGTATTTTTTTTGGGGACATGCTCATTAGTGTCTGAGGTCTGGTGAAATTTGAAAATATTTTACTACCCAGTTAGCATCTCTAGTATAGACGAACTAATGTCCTAATGGAACATTTATGAAATTTAATTTTTTTATTTTTGTATATGTTATCTCCAGCTAATTTCTAGTAAGAGATGCAAACCTCTAATTTCTTAATTTCAGGATAGAGTACGGAGTTCCAGTTTATGCTAAATAAAGACATAAGTTTGTTTAGAAAAGATGACCACTTTGAAGAA
This sequence comes from Ptilonorhynchus violaceus, assembly GCA_013397565.1. Classification (NCBI taxonomy): domain Eukaryota; kingdom Metazoa; phylum Chordata; class Aves; order Passeriformes; family Ptilonorhynchidae; genus Ptilonorhynchus; species Ptilonorhynchus violaceus. The sequence continues at coordinate 37,132 of VZRJ01010161.1, forward strand.
ACAGGCACATGGTCCTATATGTTATTTTCATATTTAAGGTCTTCTTTACAGGAGGTGCTGCTCTGTCTAGGCAAGGAAATTTATGGTAGCATTACCTCTACTTGTTTGCACAGTCCTCCATCAGCAGCAACCTGTGCTAATTTTTGCACAGGTATATACAGAAATTTTGGCACAGGTTTAGTATAAGCAGGCCTGGTCTTGCATTCTCAGCACAGGCAAGCCTCCAACAAATCAGTGAACCGGCAATTTGCTTGGCTCAAAAAAATGCGTGGTTTCATTACATTCATACTTTAACCTGCACAGAAAGAAGAACAGAAAATCCTCACTTGAAGTTTCATTCTTACAATCCAGCTGAATAGATAACTTGATGTGTCATACAGTTCTGCCAGGAACTCTCAACAATTTTAAGAGATGCCACCACAGGTCCAAAGTCCCAAGGCTACAAGAACCTATTTTCAATTTTACAAACACAACTGTTTGAGGGACACTGGAAACACCATTCCCTAGACTTTACAAATTTCCATCAAGCACAACTGCAGGATGAAGACAGCAGATCAGCAACCACCACCCCAAAAAAAAAAAGTCTCTTTAGTCTACTCCTACCAAAGTGAGCATGCTGACATTTTCATGTGGTTGACTGACTTTTCTTTACGGCTACCATAAATTCAACTTGTTATAATTACTGTCAATAAAATTAATGAAATTACAGGCTGCTCAACAAAAGGAGTATCAATCTGTAGCATTTTATTAGGTCAGTAAGACCTTCATTTATCACTGATACATTTTGTGTAAGGCAGGATTTTGGCTCTTGATTTGTAGCTGTTGTACTTTCTTAAAGTTACATTCCAGGATCTTAGAAACATCTCGTATATTGATTCTGCTTGCTTGATCAAGAAAAAGTTTTTCAATTTAAACAGAACTTCTAAAAGGCTTTCTAAAGACTTAGGATAACTTCAGTCTTGAGCCAAATGCAAAACGCACAGCAATTTAAAAAACAATATGAAGCAAATTTTCAGTAACTGCCAATTTGGAAAATTATCTTAAATACAACCCTCCTGAAAAGGGGTGGTAAAGTTTCCCACTTTGGTGCAGGAGGCATGAAGAAGTCCATACTGCTCTAGTTTCCAGTGTGCTATAAAACAATAAGGAGAGTGCTACACTTTTTTTTATTTGTGACATAACATTTTCTTTTTTATAATTAAACTGAAGTCACACAAAGAAGTTTCCAGTACTAAAAGAAACCATGAGCAACACATTCAAAACACAGAGCAACACAACAGTGTTTTATCTTCCCATATTACAGGAATAAAAATATTCTTTATGATTTCATGTTTAACTAATAACTGGATTGCTTTAAAGGTACTTTGACTGGATGGTACTCTGGTGTCAGAATTTTATTCTTGAGTCTCAGATGACACCAACAATAGGAAACACATTGGAATTTCACTTTTGAAATGCTAGGTCATGTTACTTTTAAAACTATTTGACTTATTTCACAACCTGACTTCCATTTTCAGCCATGTCCTGGGCACTGAAGAATTCAAACTTCACTGAAAGTCAATGTGACTTAGAGCTCGTACTCTGTGAAACTACAAGCATTACTCTAAAAAGAAACCCAACACGATAAAACAAACAGCTAGACAGATTGTACTTTTTAGTCAGACTTAACAAAAATTATTCATTTGATTTCTAGGGTCTTCTGACCTTTCTTTGGTAAAAAGCCAATTTTGGCAGGTAATGTCTAATGACTACAGGTTTCTGTCAGCACTCTGGACTCTCGGTGAATCAATCAGCTGCTCTTCATCAAAATGATAAAGGTCTAATCCTATTTGGATTATTTTTTTAAATGCTGCAGCTTCTCCCCAGCCATCAGGGGAGACAAAGTATTAAATTATATTTTTCATAACATGGTACCATCAAGAATCTATGCTAAAAATCTTGATACACAAGTTATTAAGTTATTTAGACACTGAAAAAGGGGAGACATATTCCTCTTTGGATGGGTTTGAAGATAAGGAATTGGGCTAGAATGCTGTCATCCGTTTAGAGGATATCTTATACATGCAGATACAAAAATTCCACTACATATACTGTTTACTGCAGACTGGCAGTAAAAATATATTTTTTATGGCTAGAAAATACAAGCCCTACCATTTGCCTATTTTTGTGACATTATCCCACACCAAGAAATTAATTATGTCTACTTTTGTTCCACATATTAAAACACAGATGAGCCTGATCTTTTCCAGACCCAGATCTTTAGGGTCATAAAACAAGTCTCTTTCCTCACTTAGCAACACTGGACACAGTCTTCGAGTACTACTTCAGTTATCAACAATCTTTTTCCAGATCAGTCACAAACAGAAAGAATATTAAGAAAGCAAAATAGATAAGGTAGAGACTTAAACTCACACTGAATTCTGTGGGGTTGACATTGCAAGTATCTCTTTTAGTAATCAACTGGAATAAGGTGCTTATTTCTATGGTGTTCCTATGTTTCCCAGGTTAACTTACAGAAGTCAGGCAACTGAAAATATTAAAGAATCTCCTAACCTAGCTACATGCAAAAGCACCTGCTTTAGGACAGCTACCCCGCCCAGTGCAAATGAGGAAACTTTGTAATACACCAAGGTTCTTTGAGTGCCATTAGACCTGTTTTCATTTAGGAAATACTCCCATATTGAGCAATTTCTTTCTTTTTAAGTGTTTTGGGTTTTTTTCCTGGTAAGCATTATCAGGCCAAATCTAAATAAACAGCAACTTGAACTGATACCACGGGAATTAACTTCAAGCAAAGTTGTGAGAACAGTATAAGAGAAAGCAAGTCTTCTCTCCAAAGAAAATATCTCTCCAAGCTCTACCAAACTCGTTCAGGACCACCAGTGTCCTGCCTAACTACAGCAGCAGCCATGACCACAGCTGTCACAGTAACCAATGTTTCATAAAAGAAATATTTCAAAGCTGATTTAGAAATACATGCACAACACTTTTTCAAGCAGTAGAAATAGAAAGACTAATGTATTAGAGTAAAATATATTATTTTGTACTTCGAAAAACATTTATCTGAGCAAATAATCACTGATGCTCCTCATGGGAGGACAGGAGGACCCATGAAAAGGAAAAGTAAGCCATCACTCCTCTCATGACTACTTGCCTCTCAAATACAGAAAAGCAAAATCCTCCTTCACTTCTGGTTTTGGAGTGGCATCAGCAGAATCTCTCTGAGAAAATTTTAGAATTAGTGTTTTGGGTTTTTTTAATGTGTTCCTTAATACCTACTCCAGTATTTAAGGCACTAAAAAAGACATCTTGGGAGAGTTTATCAAGCAAGGTCACACTAAAGAGTGCTAGGTTATGTCCTCAGATAATTATTTAATTTAGAACAATAAGGCTGTGTTTGGAAATTAGACCTGTCACTTTAAAATATGCCTCCTCCTGATTTAACACAGATTCATGGCACAAGACCCGGTTTCAATGTTACGACAAAATGAAAACAGCACTTTTTAAATGACAGGTCAACTGAACCCAAGTGATTTTAGTGAAATATGGTTATCTGTAATTATCATCAAAATTTGTTGGGTTTAGATATCTATTGTTAAAGAGAAAACAAAGCTCTTATAAGGTGTTCTCTTTTTCTCTGATGAAGGAAGAATATTCAATGTGAAAATCACTTTTCAGTAAGGTAGAAAAAAATCTGAAAAACAGTGAAATCAAGTGGGATTTCATTAAATAATTATCTCTAGCCATAAAGAAGTGGTACTTAGTAGACCTGATGAGAGACCAAGTGAGAGAGCTAACACAGATACAACCCAAAGAATTTTTATTCCAAAAACTTTACAATTTAGTATGTTATAATTGCTTTATAGAAGGACAATTTAAATTCATCTTTTGTTTTCACCCAGGACTCTTATGCGAACCCCATAATGCAGCTGTTTTGCTCATCACTGCTAAAGATTTGAAGATTCACAAATATTTTGACTTTAACTGAAAATACAGTTTTGCAGCTGTCCTACACATAGTACTGAAGGATACTGGAGACAGATTAAATATATCTTTAATATCAAATCCCTCTGTTTTCACTGCTTACAGAAAATACACTGTTGTTTTCAAAATTAAGATTCTTCTGTGCCATGAAGAACATGTATTATCTAACACAGAATTTGCACCAGTGCAATTATGATGTGGGTAGTATGTCATTTTCTAAGAGCCCTTCTTCTGAAGAACTGTGCTCTGGGTTGCTGAAGCTGGTTCACAGAAGGATCAGACTGAGGAGGGCATGAGGTCCGAGGTGAGAGGAGCAAGATTCCTAACCTTCATTTTCACCTTAATTATGCTATGACTGTTAGGCCTATAGAAGAAGGCAAATTATTCACCATTGTTACACCTGAAATAGCTGTCCCTCTCTTATTTTGTTAATTTAGCAGTGCCATTTCAGAGGATAGGTCTGTGTTACCACAGCACTTCATTAACAGACTCAAAATGGTAAGCAGCTTCAAGTAGGGAGGAGACAGTGCTCATATTCCTGCAGGATTAAAATGTCACCTTTCTATAGTCACCTGATAAGCAACGGATGCTCCAACCAAAACAAAGTACTTCCAAGCTATTATTAGCTTCTAGTAGCTAGTAACATGTTATGCATTTTCAATACACTATGTACTACAGAGCTGGGATCAAATTAATTTTATAAGCAGAAATTTCAATTGAATAATAACTTTAATTTTGGAAGAGATAATACCAAATGAGGCCATCAGTTTTATGTAGAAAATCCATAACTGAATCCAAAAGGTTTATAGCATTGTATTGAAGTACAACATAAACTCATGTTATCTTTTTTTTACTGGAAGAAACCTGCTGTGGGGAAAAAAAAATATTTCTCAACCTAACTGTTTAAATAAGAGCAAGAGCAGACAAAATAGGCTGTGTTGAGATGACACATCTACTGTACATCCTCTGGCAAGCAGGCCCCAATATTCTAGACAACACATAAACAAGTGTCTTTTTACAGAGGGACAGAATGGCTCCAGTTCCAAATCATAGTTTCCAATAACAAAGCAGGGAAGTGAAAACTCCAGTTTATTTACAAAACGTACGTGCCACAAATGACAGAGATAAAAGTCTTTCCGAGAAGAAATTCAAGGAATGTATTAACTTGCAGCCTTCCAGTACTCCCTTTGAAATGCATTAAAAGGAGAGACACTGTGTGTCACAAACCAGCTGTGAAACTATGGCAAATGGTAATTTGAAACCTCATAAAAAATAAATGGTATAATAAGAAAAATTCAAGAGTATCTATGGCTATCTTGAGAAAGCGTAAGCTGTTCCAGCGACTACAATTTCAGCTTTTGAAAGAAAGAAATACAAAGGTTTTTCTCAGCTCTGTATTTTGTGGGTCAACTGCAAAGACAACATAGAAATCAGGAGGACGGAGTTTGCAACAGAAAGGGGAATCTGACAGAGGATAGTGAAATGAAAAAATCAGATGGTCCTGCATATTTTGCATGTTCTAAAAATTTTATGCAATTTTGCCATCCTGTTAATTTCTTTTCATCCCTTGTTAGCACATAAATTACACAATTTCATTTTTCATTACTATTTTTGCCTAGAAGTGCATCTTATTTAAAAAAGAACACCCAAATCAGCAAAATGCACAGTGTGTTCTATAGATGTTCAAACCTGATTATCCTACTTTCTAGCTTTATAATCCATGAGAGAATTTAGGCTATGAAACTACCCTTGTGGTGAAATCAGTTCTTCAAGTTTTCCTGGAAGAAGAAGTAAGAGCCAAAAGTTCTGGTGTCTTTTAGGGCATTCCCCTGCCCTACAGAGAGTCTGATCTCATACTAATTAATACCTACAGAGAGCTGTGGCTTGGAGGATCCTCTCAGTGGCCCAGCTGCCGGAGGGTGCTGAGGGTTGAAGGAGGACCAGCCATGCCAGGGAGGTACTGCTGGGTATCAACTGGGCCCTGCCTTCTGCTGGCAAGTTAGGTACTTGAAAATTTGCCACCTGGTACCCCTTTTTTGTGTCATAAACATTTAAATGTAGGAAAAAACAGCAACAGAAATTCCTGAGATTTTTTCTGCAATTAAAAAAAAGGACATAAAGTTTATTTTATTTCACACTTGTCTTTCAGTTAACAAAGGCACAACTTAGCATAAATTCTTTTGGATGTTATGTGCAATGTATTACCTTATTTTTGGACAATTGCACAATGACTGCAGCTGTTTTATAGGAAACTATGTTTGAAAAAGCTAATTATATTTCAAGTATTTCAAGGGAAGTGGCCAGAAGAGAACATAAATGACAAGGATATTCATCAGGCACTGGCAGGAGCATAAGCATGTTGTGATTGGTATTTTAACACATTTCAGAAGCCTGCTGCCTGAGATAGTTTTGTGATTACGTACTCACTCATCTATTTCCCTTTGGTGTTTATGTTGGAAAGATGGCACGTTATTTTGAAAGAAACGAAGAAAAAAAGGAGCTTGCAGCGGAAACTGTAACAACTTGTCCTGATATGGAGTAGTTTAACACTGAAACATATAAGCAAAACACACAAGTCAAATATTAAAAAAAAAAAGAACATACAACACTAGTGGTTTAGTCCTTTCAAATTAGATTGTGTATTATTATTGTCCTGAAGTTAGAGTGAGTCTTCCCCTTGGCCCTAATAGACCCTGAATTACACCACATGTGCAGGTCTTCCTGGTTGTTTTGCAAGCTTGAAATTTGCTTTGATTTGTAAGGAGGACAGATTATTCCTTTCAGACCAGAGGCCAGGTCTGCTTGCCACTGTAGATACAGATGTGGGCATTACCTCTACTGGCATTTCCTTCCTCTTTCCAGTTGTGTTGTTGAAAGAACATATCTGTTGTGCTCCCTGTATTTCTTCTGATCCAGGCAATTCCTTTGGTCATCACTCAGCTGGAGCAGTAAAAAGAGAATTGGAGTTTTTGTGACACTGCATGGCAGTCAGGACAGGGCAGGGTCTGTTTCCAAACAATAACATACACAGCAGTGTATTTTTCTTCAGACAAGAATCTGTTGATACTTTTGTCATCCCAAAGTCTTGAAAGAATTTATAATTAAAAAAAAAACAGCAAAAAAGAAACAAAAAAAAGAAACAAACAGAAACCTGGGAAAGATTTGGTGGCTGTGAGTTATTTAAATAAACAGAATCTTACTAAAGCCTCTATCCATGTTTCATACATTAAGGAATTGAGAAAACAAATAAAATCGAAATTCTCTTTTCCTCTGGTCATAGTAAAATTTAACCAAAAGGAAAATGAAAAGATTTGTATCTGCAGAAACTGCTACCATTTTAAAAGAAAAGCAAAGAACTCTGTCTTATATCCTCTTTCTGCAGCAACTAACTTTCCATAGCATGACAGGATTTCCCCACTGACTATCGAAACATTGATCAACACCTTTTTTCAAACAGTGTAGTAGTAAAGTTGCTAATAAACAGATTGACTTCTAATATACAAAATTTAAAAAAACAAAACAAAACAAAACACTGAGGTCTTCAATTAATAAAGAGGAATTGGGGCAGATTATTGCCTCACTCCTCATACGCTGTGCACAGGGACTGTAACAGGGTAAATGAAGACAAGAAAGACTTACAGTGAGCATAAAGTCTCTGAAAGCATCTGAAATGTTGTTTGTATTGGTCCAGTTCACATTGGCTACTACTCCCACTCCTATGTAGGACAACAGTCATGGTACAACACTAAAAACAGGTTGACCACAAACAGGGATGTAACCCCAAATACTACAAGCCTGAAGCACCCACTACCTACTGTTAAGACCACAGCCTTACCGATAAATGCATGCTTTAGACAAAAGACACACTTAAGGAAAACATTTATCCTTTGTACCTGTAACACCTAGGAAATATGAAAACATATGTCTTTTTGGGTTAGGTTCAAAATACTTGTCACCACTACATGTAAACTATCTCAAAAGAAGGCAGAGGACAAAGGCTATCCAATTCTTATAGGGTCCCAAAGCGAGCACAGGCTCACTTGGATTACAGTAGTGATTTTCACAGAAAATGCTGTGTTTCAGCTGAAACTAAAAAAGGGAAATGACACAGATGCATGAACTCCTGCAGTAAAAGACAGGGAAAAGTCCCTGTGTTGGAAGATACTTCAGTATAATAAATAGTTCCTGGAAGAAACCAAGGTCAGCGTTCTGCAAGGTAAATGCTTTTCAGCTAGTCACAACACTATGCTATAAATTTAAATTTGAGAGGTCCAAAGGAGATCTCATGGCCATTACTGCTACCTCACTGACTCAGGGTTAGCAGCTTTCTTAAACTGGTACATGTGAGTCAAAAATCAGATTTGAAAGCAATTGTCCTTGCCCAAAGCTGAAAATAAGTTCGACTGTAAAACAAATGTAATTATGTCTCTGCAGGAAGGAACACATCCAGAACGATCATGAAGTCGGTTGTAATCAATGACCTTTTCCGAAATACCTTGAACTCTTTCTTTTGTTGATGGGACTTTCTAAAAGTGTACTGGGAGCCATAGGTTTCTGGCTTGCACCCATTTTAAACATTGCTTATCGTGCAGTGCTACAATTTGTTATCAGATGACCCTGTGCTCATACACAAACACAACCACTATCAGGCAGAGACAGGCTATAATCTGGCAATAACTTTAAAAAGCAGAAACAAACACAATGTGTAGGGAATATTAATAAACTCACAGAATTCTGGCACAGAATTATTAGACTACTACTAAGTATTTGGAGGGAAGTACAGTAAGACATGAAAATTCACATTAATTTCAGTCCTATTCCCTATGACATAAGCTACCCTAATTAGCTGCTGTCACATGAAGTGTTCTCTTTAGAACAGCTCAAAATCTTTTAGCCTTATCTAGTTTTTACAAATGTGATTACCTTGTTTTATAGGTTTCCATTGTGTCCAATGAGTTAATACACAGACATTTGTACAAAACCAGTCATTTAATTATAACAATTACTGTAGCTTTGGAAGAAAGGTCTTACAAGAAAGACTTTTCCTTTAGCAGATACCACATTAGCATATATTACAGGATAAAATTATAAAATTTCAGAATTCTTCAGCAGCAGGTGTCAGATTTTTTAAAAGCACCCCCATATAGCAAGGTATGTAAGGTAGTTTAATTTAAGCAACTACTGGCAGCTACCATAGTTCATAATGTGGTTTGGGTTGACAATCCCTTACAATATTGCTTTCTCAAAAATGACACTTCATTATACTAACCTTCAATAGAAAATCAGAGAATCACTGTCTGTTTACTCAGAAATGGGGATTATTTCCCTGTATCATGAGAATTTAATGAAAATAAAATCTGGGAATGACTATGCAGCTATTGGATACTTTAGTGATGGGTACTACATAACTAGCTGAATAGAAAAGAACAGAGAATCTAATCGCACAGTTCTTTTTTCAGCACAAATTTTGCAGATTATGGTGGCTTTTTGTTTATTAAACAAATTGCCTGTATCAAAAAGATGCATTTATACTATTCACTGAAAGTTGCACACAACTTTTTGAGGGCCATGAGGCAATAAAATTCAAATTGAAGCTTATATTGAAATCGTTTTTGTTTGGTTTTAATGGTTTTTTTGGTGAAGAACAATGTGTTTGCCCAGATGCAAATTCATCTTTCTTGGCCACTGTATAGATAGTCTTAAATTCCTCATTTTACATCCTTTTCCATCAATTCATCTCGGACAAACCAGGAGGAAGAGCAGCCACACAGTCTCTCTTCTCATATTGTACCCAGCCTTGGGATCCAGAGGTCAGAATGCAACTGGCAAGCTAAAAGCCACAACTGGAATACGGCGCAGGGCAGAGTGATGTGACAGATGGGCTCAACATCAAGCCTGAGCAGACAGTATAAAGGTTTTCTCTTTATATTACTCTTTAGATTGTTAAAAAAGATTATTGTATCTCCATTTTTGGATCAAACCTTCCAACACATTCATGTTATATTACCAAAATCAAAATCCAGAAACTTTAGTCAGCAAGTGTGTGTGGCATTAATAAGGATCACTTAGGAATTATACTTACCAAGGGTGGAAATAAGTGGGATTCCATTTAAATGGTGCTTGTTCTGTCTAACCTTATCCCTCAAGCTGATGCAAGAGTTCCTGGAAAACTTCAAGCTTTGACATTTTACAGATAGGCTCATTTAAGAGAACATGGAAGATTTTAAGCCACTCAATACCATTTTTCTTAGATATGTGAGGCACATTCCTCTTTTTAAAGATCTCAGTAGTTTATCTGCCAAATTAGTTGAAAAGAAACAACATTATTCAGTCAAAAGTTTGATTTCAGAGAATCCAATCTCTGGATTGACCATTTCTCTGGGTATTTTAATACAGATGCTCTTCTCCCATCATTACCATGATGTCACTGATTACAATATTCCAACTGACTAATCAGGAAGGAGGTTGTGCTTAAGATGGATGAGGTTATGACTCTAAAGTATTGTTATCTTCTTCTGCTAAGGAAAGATTTTTCAGGGAACTCCCACTCAGGAATCCTTTCTTTTGTCAGCTGAAGGGAGGTTGGGGTGCCAGTTCGTTTTGCTTTATCATATACATCACGAGATTGCACACACTGAAATAAATCCACTCATTGTCAGTTATTACCACAGAATATTTGTATTTCAAAAGCATGCACAAGCCTTGTGGCACATTTACAAATGTGGGAAAATACAGTTGTTCCCTAGAGATATTTATTAACTATTATTGTCAAAAGGTGATATGGAAAAAGAAGGCAGAAAGGGATTTAATCACATTTACATACATGTATATGTGTGTGTGTGTGTGTGTGTGTGTGTGTGTGCGTGTGTGTGTGTGTTGCCAAGATCAAAAAATTATGTGATAGGAGGATTTCCATGTAGAACAATTTACCGAAATGTCCTTATTAACCCATATTATTCAGCTGAATACGTGTTACAAAGAATTTGTGTAAGTATGGTATGAGTACATATAACCTAAAAATAGGTCGTTTTTATTGAGCAAATCTATAGCTCAAGAAAAAAGTTATCAAATATCAGATAAGACTTATTTTCCAAATAATTAAATGATTTAATGAAAAGTAAATTTTAAGAATTCAGCTAATTTTAAAATAATTATTTAATCATCCATAGTCCCATCCTTTAAGTGTTTTCTGATTCTTTTGCTTGAGTGAGGTTAAGACAATAAAAAATTGAACCTAATTAAATGTTGAATTCAAAAGTATGTTGATATATTCTAAGATGCCCCTAAAATTTAAATAGATTATCTTGGACAATTTGATGCACAATTTTATTAAACAAATTTTTCTTTATTTTAACCTATCGAATTTATAGACTACCACATTTGACTTTAATGGAGTCAATCTACTTATTTTCTAATAGAGATAAACAGATATTAGTTCTTTGACATCGAAAATCCTGAATTAAATTAACAAAATAATGCTAAGATCTAAAATGTATTGAATATTAATTCTCCACTTAGGATCTTATCATTGAGTCTACTTTAATTGAAATATAAACTTGCAAGGCAATACAGAAATCTACAAATAACAGGGAGTATTAAGTAAGAATAAAATGGTAATATTACCTCTTGTATATGGTATTAAGGAAATAACTCTTCAAGTATTATGTCTGGTTCTGATGGTTACATTTCAGAAAAATACGTCAAAGATTTGGACATAATTTTTAAAATTAAAGGAATAATTTGAAGTTGGAAAATAGGCCTTGAAGGAAGGGACTAAAAAAAGAATCTATTAAATTTTTCAAAGAGATAGTGAAGTACTTGGACTACAAATATGTACAAAAGGTGCATATTTGTGTACTAGGAAAACCATAAAATGTTGAGGTGACTGGAAACCGTGGAGCTCAACATACCTGGAACTCCTCCCTTACTTACCCATTGGAGTACATGACATGGTGTTATTCTGAGATTTTTATGATGGAAAATTGAAAGCTGATGATATTTAAGATTTGTGAATGCCAGGGTTTGGATTAGTGATTATGAATAGTCTCCTCTGACCCTAAAATATGATAATAAAATGATCTCTATACACGAGAAGTTCTGTAAAAAACATTTTTGTTCTTTAAAGTATGTGAACAACAGATTATTCTTACATTTACAAGTTGCTAACTTGTTCCACGTGGCTTTGAGGCTAATTGGCCAGAGTATGAGAAGGACTACACTCTTCTTTAGCAAATCCAGTGTTTTAATTTAAAATAGTTATTCAAGTCTGCACAGTTGAGTCTCGTCAACTAAAGTCAGTAGGATCTATCTTTTCACATCCCCACAGTCATATGAGGTGAAAAAGCTCATGGTATTGCATTTTTTAGTTCCTATGAAAGCATCAGGGTAAGAACAGTGTTGTAAGCAGAAAATTCTATTGTTGCACTGAGGGTGCAATTACATTAGATCTTGATGTACCACCTTAATCTCTTTTACATACTGAACTTTTGCAATATTCTCCCTTTCAAGTGTTTAGATCGAGGAAATATATTCCTCAACTGATCTAAACTGAGTCACGGCTGTTAAAGTAATTGCAGTGTTGGTTTCAGCATTGTGAGAGATGGATTCTCAGATTGCAGAAGAGTGAACCTGAAATAAACAGGAGAACTTTCCTTTGCCCTTTTCCTTTTCATGTTTTTTTTTTCTCCTTCTTTTCTCTATTTCAAATAACATACCTAAAAGAAAAAGAAGGCATCAGTAGGAAATTACTGAGTCATCTGCAGACGATAGTTGTTTGTAAATGTAAAGGTAGGGATATTTCCATTTACTGAATTTAAATGCATTCCAAGTGGCACAGCCAGTACAGTGTCAAGTTTTTTGCTGCGATAAGGCTCGAGGCAGGAAGCCGTGAGAGGTCAGGAAGGAAGCACTATCAGGCCTGAGAGGGGACCGAACAGCAAAGGGAGCAGCAGAGCCTCTTGTATTTAGGCTGTGAAACAACTGCACTGTTTTCCAAACACAAACAGTTCAAAGTGTAAAATCCCATCTACTGTCCCTTTAAAATTACTGGAGAAAAAAAAAATTCCTTGTTTGCTGTGTTTGTGTTTTGCTCCTAGCAGCTTTGTGAGGGGAAGAGGGAAGGAGGGGAAGGCAACAGGGAAAGTACTATTTCATATAAACATTTCTTCTGGGATGCAGACTGGTTTGTTTATAGCAATTTAGTTTGACCCTGGGCACACCAAAGGAAATGGCTTTAATACTGGTTTTGCTCCATCATGCCAGAGCTGAATCCAAGGCATTTAGTTTGCACTGGTATGTTTCCAAACATCACCAACATCACCTGCTTCCCGATATACTGCCCAATGGGAAATAGGTCAGGGAGCAACTTAAGGAGAATGGGAAAGCTGTAACAAAATTTGGCTTGTAAAAGAACCATCTACACCGAGAAGCCCAGGGTTGTTGCTCTGTATCACAGAACCAAAGGTTTTCCAAGTAGGTTAGTGAGTCCAGCTAAACTGGTCTGACAAGTCATTTTCCCATCCCATGAAATGAGGGAATTTATACTTTCTTCCTGTTGCATGCTGTGATGAAATAAAGACATTTTACATCTTCCACTGAAAATGAGAGCAGCAGGAGAGCCACTTGCCTACTTAAGTGTTCATTTGTTTCCTACTTCACCTACTGATGCTGAAGTTCTTGCTCTGTTCACCTATACTGCGGAGGACACAGTGTGGAAGGAAATCTGGCGATCTGACTTGTGGTAGTTTAGAGATGTAGAAAACAACTGATGCTGAAAGAGATGATCTTAGAGTAGCTGATACCTGGTGATACAGCCATGAAGGAGAGGGGACAGGTTCATATGAGAGACAGGAATTATGATGATGAATGACTCTGCCTAATATTTGTCCTAAATCTCATTTATTCTTCCTACTGTCTTGTTCAGGGAATTTCAAGTAGCCTAGATAGTGTTAGTGTCTGTCTTGGTTCCACTGTGAATTTTATAGGGTTTTGCCTGTTCTTCCAATTTTAAAAATCATCAGTTTCAGAGAAAAAAACAAGTAAACAAAAGGGTGTTCTGTCCAAATATTCCTCACTAGCTCTCAAACTCAGTTAATGTAAAAATATATGGCCACATCCCAGCGGTTCTATGACCTTCAGGCATAGAGAGATTTCAATTTTGTTGCTACTGTTTTATGCTTTTATAGTTAAATGGAAGTCAAACAATTTAGTATTGTACTAGGCCATCCAAAACCTAAAGGGTGCAAGCCAGTGCCCACTGCATTTAATGAAAGCAAGATATCAAAAATAGCAGCAGCTCCAAAAATCTGTCTAAAATTACAATTACTCAGAGTAGTGAAGTTGTACACATGCTTTGGGATCTGCGCCCAACTCTGTACACAGGAATTCATTCCCAATTAACTGGTGGGATTGTTCAACTGCACTCTCTTGAATTATGGAAGAATAACCAAGAAGTTTATCCAACCTACAACAAAAGAGGCCAGTGAAATAGGAACACAAAGAAAAAATCAATACTCAGGAAAACTGAAAATACATCTCAAACACTGGATTATTTCATCACTTTTAAGAGTGAAAGCATATTTCTGCCGGAGAAAGGTAAAAAGAAGTTCACTTCTTCGAAAATATAGTACCTACCTGTGCTGCCAAGGTCAGTGAGACCTCTCCCGCATTGAATAAGTACTGCTGGGGCAGAAAGAGCAGACTGGGAGGTAGCTTTAGCTTTTGCTATTTAGTTGCTACACTCCCTAGGGAAGCAAAAATATAGAGCTAAATTCCACAAGTTTTATAATCATGTGATTCCATCACGTTAACCATTTTTGTACAGAAGTAAGAGAGAATTTTAGACACTTGTCTAAAATTCTTTTTTGCTGCCATTAACAACAAACTCGTGCAACATTGTTGTGTGGCACTTCTATAATGGGAGAGTTAGTGAAGCCTGACAAAATTTGGCCCAATTTTAGACCAGGTTTTGAGCAAAACTAGGACAATTTCTGGCATGATCTACAGATTTTTATTAAACTGGAACGGAGGCAAATTGGGTTGGTCCACCTAGAGCTCAAAATGAATTTTTACACTTACTTGAACATCAAAGTACAGTTTAGGAGCAGGCCAAAATAAATGAACTGAAAGTATATCCACAAATCCTATTATTTGCTGCTATAAATTAGCAAGTCAGAGCTAACAAGGCCTTTAGAAAGCTTTGCCAGCCATCATTTGCTCTGCGTACAACTCCTATGTGTGTAGCAGCTATATAAAGTTAATGCTAATACATCATGAAAAGAACAATATTTTGTTTACAATAAGTGGTTTGTTCAAAGGCATCAAGTTTAGCCTGATTTGTCTTCCCATAAATAAAATCTGACTGCTTTACTGGACCTCTACAGGTACTTTTCTCCATGTACAGGTAGCAGAGTCCTAGGCTAGAGACAGAGATATGCTGTACAAATCCAATCTATGTCTAGTTTGCCAAGCAAACAGTTTTTCTCAGTATTGTGGTTCACAAACACATTCCTTTTCCTTTCCACGTAGACAGCTAAAAGATTATTTTTCATAAGATTACACCCAGCAACACTTTGTACATTCACTGTAATACCTGATTAAAAATGATACAGTGAAATGAAATTCAGGTGACCAAGCTAGAGGACAAATGAGCTGACCTTGTAAAAACGTAACAATAGTATGCTGTTTGGAGGATACTTAAAAAATATCTTAAAAAATAAATTCTTGTAAATGGAAATAGACTTCATTTTATAACTTCTTTAGTCCAATAATTAAACTCTATGAGCTCCTTCCTGATCTTCTCATTCCTGTTTATTGTCTTCCCAAAAGTCAAACATAAGCTAATTTTCTTGGTTTGAATCATAGTTATTAAACTTCTTCTATAAAAAATGTTTTCAGATACAGATACAGCTATTTACCTACTCCCTCTTGTGTGCTGTACAGCAATGGTTTGAAAAATATGCCTTATTTAACTTCTGGAACCAGAAGGAATCTCAGCTAAAACCACCATTTTTAAAAATCAGAATATCTGGATTAAACATTACCATTCCCCTGTTAAAGACTGTCAGATCTGCTCTCGTGGATATGGTGGCAACTATTTAAGATATAGCAACAGTTTGCCTCTCCTCTCTGTCTTCTAGAGGTAACTACTCCCAGAGCATGTATTCACCCTTTAGCAATTCCAGTTTATATCATCTTATTTGAAACAGCTGATAAGCATGACAAACCACTGTGTTGCACTATGAAGTAGAAAGGCTGAGGTGCAGGCACACGTCCCTTCTGCTACCCTGCCACAGGTGCTCGCCTCTGAGTTTGTAAATCCACCAAAGCTAAATCTACCACAGCCCACAAACCTGAGCCTTTCCACAAAGAACAAAATACCGAGTGATCTTCCACTCCCAGAGTGCTTCTACACTAGTTTACTGTAGAAGATGAAACCCCTTTTCCTCCTGCTTGAAGACTAGAGTTGGCTTAAGAAGGGGTATAAAACTGTAAGGTGAAAGATTTAGTGGGCATGTTGTTTGCCATTAGAATTTGGTTTGGAATTCTAAGGAGCTTTCAGGAGACTTATCAGATAATGATCTGAAGCCACAAAATTCCTCCAGGCATTTCTCCATCCCACTTTGTGTAACACCATCTTCTGTGGCTGCAGGCTACTTCTAAGCAAAAGAGCTCCCTAATCTGTTCTTAAAGCTTTTGTCACTAGATTGCTTTGTGCTTCCGAGCAAAGCGAAATTCAGTGCTTGAGAAAAGTGCAAGGATGTTGATATACTGGAAACTAACTCTAGCAGCAAAATTAGTAAGAGCATTCACAAACTTTCCATGAGGAAGTGAAAATGAAGTTGTTAGGTATCATTTCAGCATCAGCCGGGTTACACACCCTCTCCACTCATTTAATACCCTAACATTTCAATTATATCTTACTAGACATCAAGTGCAGATCACAGATAACCACAAATATTTGGAAAAACGGCTCACAATATTTTACGTGAGATTAATATTGTAAGCAGATTTAATTTTAGATAAATTTTGTAAACGCACACACCCACCACACCCCCCCATGTTTGGTGGTCCCACATCCATCAGCGTGTAGGATGAATCACTGTCCATCCGAAACACGTCACCAATCAGACAAGCAGGTAATAGAAAAAGGGATCATTTTTTCTGGTTTTTTTTAAAGCCTGAAAAGTACTGAATAGTGTGATAAGCAGTAACAGATGTCAAATAAGCAGAGGACAGTTTTATTTGGAAAATTTCCTCTGATTCTTCTGATGAAGTCACAGATGTACTTTTGTCATTCATACCCTAGTTTCACCCCAACAAGAGGAAGGCAGGTTACTGCCTTTCCTATGCTTTTTAAGGCAGAAATAGAGATTTGGGTACCATAAGGTTGTACTGAGTGTAGAAGACTGATGAATGCTGCAGCTTCAATCCCTTGGCAGAAAAGCAACAGTCAGTCACACCTTTCTGGCATGTCTAAGCAAGTAAGGAAGTAAGCAGGTAACCAAGCCAGGCATGGAAGTATCATCCTTTATTCCATCCAGCAATTACAGATGTGTGAACCACATCTCATGATCCTGAGTATGGCAGAATGACTAATCTACCTAATGGTACTGCTGTGAGAGAAATTTTCTCTCATCTTGAGAGAAATCTTACTCCACAGAAGTCATCTGATTTTTGTTATTTTCTTAGTACATAATTATGAGTGAAGTTTAAATATTCTCCATTCATACTGAGATTTTCACATGGGAACTCAAGATACCATCACTTTTTTTGTCGTTTGGTACTGAGTTATTTACTGTGATATATTCCTGAGAACTTTAACAGGAAAGAACAGTAGCTGACATCTGGCAGAAATATAGACAGTTATGTAGATTATAAACAGAATGATCTATCACTTTTAGCAAATATATACCAGAACAAAAGACATTAACTAGAAGCATAAATGGCAAAACATCGATGGCAGGAAGAGATCAAAGAAATCCTGCTCTTTGCTATATGAATAGAATAGGTGAAATTACTATACAAGGAAGAGTCTTATATAAAATTAGCATTGATATGTTTATCCTTGTTTTGAATACAGCTTTGTTTGAACTGAGAAAAAAATCATAAAGCAGCCAACAGTGCTCAAGCGTGGGGATCCTTTATTGCTGTATTATGTTTTCAGGAAAGATTGATTTCCACCCTCTCCTTTTCTTACCCCCTGCCATTAAACATAAAGGTTTACTCCACTAATACATTTTTATTCATTTGAAAGCATTGAATAGAAATATTATATAGAAGTTTGAGCTAAAATATACGGAGAAAAACATTTCCTTCTTAAGAAGGACATTTAAAAAGCACATCTTAATAGAGCACTATATGTCTAGTAAAAAAAAATGTATTACAGGACTGCCTTATTTCTCTCTCTTAACAGTACTTCCAGACAGAATTTCCTTGTCTACTTTTTTTTCCTGGATAATATCAGTGTAAACTCAGTTTTTAAAACCATGCAAAAGACTCAAACCAGAAACCACACCCAAGGTCACTAAATGTATGATTTTCATCAGACTAACTTTGTTATAGGAGCAGTTGTAACCAAATGGATGCTATTACTTGATACCTGAAGGCCGCATTTTAAACACCAGGAACCACTTCTGCTGCTCCCATAATACTAACGAATTGGCACTTAATAAAATTTACTGTTGATGCAAGAAATGATAGATGTTTGCCTGTGCCTTTGGGCCAGAGTGGTGCTATAGGAGCAGTGAAGCAGAATATGTGTGGATGCCTTGGATATTTTAATAGAGGATCCAGGCTAAACTGTTGGCAAATATGGCTTTAAACAAAATGTCTGATTTTGTTCTGATCTTATGAGACACATATGTACCCTTTAACACTGGGGACTGGTAACCTGAGACAGAGTGAGAATGGGCAATGTAGGACCATGAATTCTTCAGCTTGATTCACTGGTATGTCTATGTCAATGTCTTTGTTGAATAAGCTCTAGTTCTGACTTAGTTTTTCTGCATGAAATTGTTTCAACACAGGAATTGCAAAACTGTTCAGAATAGTTTAATGAAAGAGTCCAGTCATGCTATTTATTCTCCACCAGGCAATGCTAAGGAGCACACCAGAAACTTTGCTTAAAAAAAGAGATCAAACATACATCCACAACATAAGAAAGATCTAAAGCTATTGGAAAGTGTCCAAAGGGGAGCTAAAAAGATGGGGAAGGATCTGGAGGGGAAGCTGTAGGAGGAGTGGCTGAGGTCTCTTGGTCTCTTCAGCCTGGAGAGGAGGAGACTGAGGAGAGACCTCATTGCAGTCTACAACTTCCTTGTGAGGAGAAGAGGACAGGCAGGCACTGAGCTCTTCTTTGTGGTGACCGGTGACAGGACCTCAGGGAATGGCCTGAAGTTGTGTCAGGGGAGGTTTAGGTGGTCAGACAATGCTCTCAGGCACATGGTGTGATTCTTGGGGTGTCCTGTGCAGGGCCAGGAATTGGACTTCAGTGATGCTTGTGTGTCCCTTCCAACACAGGATATTCTATTATTGAAATAATGAGAATGAGATAAAATTCATTTATTATGTTTGAGTGCTAATCATGAAGACAATAAATATCTGGCCACCTATAACTTATTTTCGATAACTCTCAGATAAGATGGACAAATACTTTATGTCTGTACTCCGAAAAATCTTATTTCACAGTGTCTTAAAACTCACATATCTGGGGTTTTGCTATGTAAATGAAGTGACCTCACTAAAAATATGAAAATGTGAGATTGATGATACCATTCCCAAATACTATACGAACAGTTGCTAAGATGAGCAGGTTGTACTTCAGTGGCTCTGATGTCTGGCGTAAGAGGATTTCATTAATGAAAGTGAAACAATTAGCTTCTCCATATCTTCCTAACATGTAAAGTAGAAAAAAATCAAGTTGGATAATGCATCATATAATGCATTTTTAAATTTGCAGTAGGGACAAACTGAAGCAAATCAACAGTCTACCTACACCAGTGTGGCAGTGCTCATAAAAGGCACATATTATGGTCTGAGAAGACAGCTTAAGAAACCGTGAAAGACTCATTTACAGAATAATATACACAAGTGAAAGTCCCTTCCTAAGTACTTTCAGCATAAAGTTGCCTTCTGTTTGGAGGCAGCAGAGTTCAGAAATATTTCAAGCCCCTGGGATTTGGTGTGTATTTAATTATCACACTATCTGCTCTCCCTAATTTACCTGTAAAGAGGGACTGACACTATTTAATGAGTTATGCTGTTTTCTGTGTTTCAGTAAAAATAATATGTGCCACTAACTTCTATCAATAGCTCTTTAGAAATTTTCTATCACTTCCAACAGAAGATACAGATTTGCCGATATTAAATCATTTCACAGGAATACCAATACTGTATTTTTAAAAAGTGAAGCATTTTGTTCTCATGAGGATTTTTACACCTTTCTGTTCAGATTCATCAGAATATATTATTTTAACAATAATATACAATACAAATAAAAATAAGGACTTGAGTAATACTTGTTTCATTTTTCCTAATGTAATAAGAAATTTCCCAATTTCCTCTCTTGCACAAAATCAGAATTTTTGCTCCAGGCCAGATATGTTTTTTGCTATTATATGTTTTATAGTTAGACCTACAGGCCAGCCCAAATTTACAGGGACCATAAATATACACATATAACCCATTTCAGGTCTTGAATTAGGTTTTTGATGACAGCCTCCCTAGATTCCCTATACAATACATTCTTTCTGAGAATCACTCAGAACAGGTGCTTGAAAGTAGACTGTCTGAGTATCTCCTAGATAAACTGGTTCTAACCTCCACTCCACAGAAAGCCCTACAGTATATGGAAGGAAATTCTGGACAGTATATTCTGTAGAAAGAGTAAAATCTTAGCATGTTATAAGGTCTTTGGAAAGCTACTTCTTTCTTCTCTCCAGCTATATAATTTTGCTAACTTTTTTTTTCTTTCCTGCAGAGGTCTTTTAGTCCTTGGCTGCCAGCCATGGTAAAACAGCTGAACATCTTGATTATCAACAACTTCAGCTGTATTTCCATCCTAGAAATAATTTCTTTCCTGACTCAGGTGGCAATTCAGCCACAGAATAACAGGAAAATGAACTTATGTTTCCAAAAGAGTATAAAACTTCTGACAATCACACTTCAGCAAGAAACCTGAAGTGTGGAGTTCTGCACTTCAGTTTTAAAACCAAAAGGCACAGAAGGTGCCCAATCAAGTTCTCTCCTTGTATAAAATTATATCTTTAACCTCCTGAGGCTTTCTTCCTGTGTTAACAATGATAGCAAGAGTGGTCAGTATACTGGTACCTTTTAGTAAAAATGAATGTGGCTATCAGAATATATCAGGAGTTATTAATGAAATTTAAGTCTTTTGAGGAAAAACATCCCATTGTCTAAGCAAGTATGATTGGAGATTTTGTATTAAATTCACTGTTTATTCATCACCACCAGCTGTTTCTGACTTTTGGAATTTGGGATTAGTATTATATGTCCCAGATCAACAGGTCTATCCTGCAAAAGTATTATCCTTCAGCATCTCCGAACTCAAATCATTAGTGCATTTGGGGAAAGAGGATGAACAACTAAGGCAGAAGTGTCACTAAAAACTCTGTCCCATGAATTGAAAACGGAATATAATCTTTAGTAATATATCCATGAAGTTGGCTGTCTTTTCATACCCTGGATTTTCAAATTCTGCTTAAAATACCCATACAGACACTGCTTCTGTTTAAAAAGATGTACAAACATTATCTCTGAAGATCAAATGTTAACTTCTTAAAGATGATCTAACTGTCAAACTTTCATGGTTTTAATTTAAAAATCATGGCCTTTATAAATTAAGCATAAAGGCTGGTCCCCACTGAGTAGACGTATAATTTAATGAGTTAATCAGAGATTAATTAAGAAGAAAATTTAAATAACAATTAGAAATCACCATACTGTTTTGAGCAAGATTCATTAGCATCTATTCCATGCAGCTATTTTCTAAAAAAGCCTTGCTAGTACATGCAGATACTTCTTATTATTTCTGTTAAAACAGAATGTTGGTATATGACTGCCCCTAAAGGACACTGTTTTAACAGCAATGAGTTCATTTGCCTTTTTGCTATGAACACTGATTGTAAAGTTATGTTCAAATATGCTCCAAACACTAGACAGTTTTCTCAAGTAGTCCTAGTTTCTACTTGTCAAATAAACAATTTTATCTAAAGAAAAATAATTTGTTTTCTTACTGGGTGAATTTTCAACACTTACCATGCAACTTCAAAGTTCAGGCTGGGTAACCTAGTTCTGTTTGATCTAACTAGGAATTTAGTTTCACAAGCTCAAGAAGTGAGCCCATGGGAATTACATGAGTTTTAACAAGACCAAGTGCAAGGTGCTGCACCTGGGTTGGTGCAACCCCTGATATCAACACAGGCTGGGGGATGAACAGATGGAGAGCAGCCCTGCTGAGAAAGTCTTGAGGGTGCTGGTGGGTGAGAGGCTGGACACAACCCAGCAATGTGTGGTCACAGCCAAGAAAGCCAGTTGTGTCCTGGCTGGATCAAAAGCAGGGTGATAGAGGAGATTTTTTTCCCTCTACTCCACTCTCATGAGGCCCCACCTGCTGTGCTGCATCCAGCTCCGGGGCCCTCACCACAGGAAGAACATTGATCTGTTGCAGGAAGCCCAAAGGAGGGACACCAAGTTGATCAGAGGGATGGAGGACCTGTCCCATGAGGAAAGGCTGAGAGAATTGGGATTGTTCAACTTGAAGAGGAGAAGGCTTCAGGGTGACCTAATTGCTGTCTTCCAGTATCAGAAGGGATCTTACAGGAAAGATGGACAGAGACTATTTACAAGAGCATGTAGTGACAGGACAAGGGGGAATGGCTTTGGACCGAAAGAGAGTAGGTTTAGATTAGATATTAGTAAGAAATTTTTTACTGTGAGGTTAGTTAGGCACTGGAACAGGTTGCACAGAGAAGCTGTGGATGCCCCAACCCTGGAAGTGTTTAAGGCCGGGTTGGATGGAGCTCTGAACAACCTGGTCTAGTGGAAGGTGGCAGGGGGTTTGGAAATAGGTGATCCTTAAGATTGCTTCCAATCCAGGCCATTCTGTGATTCTGCGAATTTTTTTACTAAGAACAAAGAAACACAGGACCGCTACAGACTGCCAGGGTCACCAGAGCTAGGTGCCTGCACTTTAAGGGCAGGAGTCATCTCAGAAAAATTCAGTCATCTAAGGGTAGTTATCCATTCCAAGGGTCTTTGATGCAGGCTGAGATTCCCCTGATTTAGACACCTACCTTAACCTCAGCCTGAGACACAAATCATCTCTGGCCGTAGAAGGACTACTAAGCTTCAGAAGTTTCTGATGAAGCAGATTTCTGTTTTTCCTTGCAACACATTCTTAGGGCCTTTTTTACTGTCCAGCCCACAACACAGGCTGGGCATTAGGGGCGTATTTTGGTTCACTGTGCTGGAAAGAATGAGCTTAACTAACCAGAGTGCAGTAATTAGAAAACAGATAGGTGAGACAGAAAAGAGCAGGAGAAAAGGAAATCTTAAAACTCTGTAGGGAAAAATAGTGTCCCTACTAAAACTAGGCTAATAAACAGACCAATTGATATAGCCAGAAAGCAAAAAAGATACCAGGTATATATGGGATTTCTTTTGAGAGTTTCATGTGTCTGAAAGACTGACCATTTTTTCAACTTCTTTAGTTGTCTTAATATAAAATATTCCTTCTATAAAGTTTTCCTCTGACATCCTTAATCTGAGAATGCTGTAGAGAAGACAGTGAAAATATATGCTTCTTTATGGTTTTGGTTTCATTTTTCACTTTTCTCTCAGTTATTTTATGTAATAGCTTTAAATATTACAGTTTTCAAGAAAGGATTTTGATCTCTTAAGGTCTCCAGAAATGTCATTTTATGTTTTATAAGCACAGTAATATTAATATTGGTGTACTCTTGTTTAAACCTTTCTGAATTTTTCTGCTTACCAAAAATTGCCTCTCCATTTATGGTTGGAAAATACATAGCCCATTTTTAGTCAAGCCATTGTGTCTTGTTGTCATGCGTGGAAGTGTTCTCATCAAGCACCCTGAAGTCCTTCAGCTGCTGTCCATAAATTCCCTTTGCAGAAGTAGAGTGGCTGCTCCAGAGGACAATTTAGAGCACTGCATTGCATTTCTAATTTACATAATTCTGTATCAGAACCTCTCTTCCTGAATAAAATGAGAGTCTAAGCAGATCAGGTAGTAAGTAAGAAACCTTAATTGGATGCCTAAAACTGGAGAGTGTGAATGTTTTTCCCACTATTAAGGAGATAGTATGAACAGCTTTAAGTATAATGAGGGAAGACATTTCAGTACATAGCCTAATTTGTAGTGGCAATGCTGTCATCATGGCAGTAAGGCTATGAGACAGACAAGGTTTGCATAGGAATTTAATAGCCTTATATTATTAAGCCATAACTGGGGAAAAAGCAGACTAATTTTTGAGTCAACAAACTCTTTAAATGTCTTGAAATTGAAAAGTTTCTCTCCATTTATACTAGTTCAAGGGGAACCTGAGAGAGCCAGAGGCAGAGAAATTCATAAAGGGTTACTACCTACATAGAAACCATATCTAGCTCAGGAAATCCCAGAGCTTCAAATGTTTAAAGGCTGGGAGAGCATTCAGGAAAACAAGATATACGTTTGCCCTGTTCTTATAGTTTCCCCTAGACATTTGCTTTTGGTCACTGCCAGAAATTGGATACTGTGTTAAGCAGACCTTGGTGTGACCTAGAACAGATGCTGTTGTGGACATATTTATGTTTCTTAAGAAATAAACCATAGGCATGAGTTATAGTTTCTTTTTAATTTTTTCTTTTTTTTCGAAAAAGGCACATATTTTACGGTTGGAAAACATTTTCCAGGTAACATTTCAGAGGAGTTGTTTGTCTTTGCATGCATATAACATTGATAATTCTTCATTCTTTGAAATAAGTTACCTTTTTTTGCTCAAGAAATACCTAGTTAATAAAAAGCAATAGATTTTAGTCAAGGAGATACATTAATGAAAGTCGTGATATTTTCTAGAGAGGCACTGATACATTCTGTTTACTAACAAAGTACTTCAAAGCATTTAGAATGCATCCTCACCCTAATTTAGCTTGCTGTTTCTCCGAAAAGTTCAGGAGATGAAAGCGAAGCTAATCCGCAATCCACTCACCCTCCTGGTTATGCAGGCAGCACCAATACAATGCCTTCCTGATTAGAAGTGAATCAGGTGCAGAGCGCAAGGAGAAGGCACCAATGGAAAAGATGCAGATTACTATTGTTTTAGTTAGGAAAGGACATCCTCTCAAGCCCAATCTATGCAGTGCTATCAGGTGCTAAAATATTCTCTCCGAGAGTACAGCAGCAAACAAACAGGGTCTTTATTGTACTGCTCCGAAGCATCTCGTGTTCATTTGTGATCACACGCTGTTACAAGAGGAATGTGAAACAATAACATCACAGCCCTGGTGAACACATTCACAAGATTTACCTGTCAAGAGGACAGCGGACGTGCTGCACTGAAAGGCAGGGATGATAGCTCATTTCCTTGTTTTGTCTTGTTTGCAAAAAACAGGACCATTTGAGGGGCCTGCAGTTGAAGAGAGAGAGAGTAGCCTCTGTTTGTTAAGTTGTGACTTGATAATGCTAACAGAATTTCAATGCATGATCTGGTTGATCTCCAGTTTAGGCTAGCTGGGAGCATACGCTATTTAATGATTGTCTTATAACTCCATACAAGCACAGAGCTACCTGAAAATATATTGAAGGCCTTCAACTACTGTAAACTTGAGAAACTAGGACAAGAGCTGTGCTCAGTCATATAAGCCATGGGCCTGGCATGAAACCTTTATCACGTTCTCATTTTGAACTACCTACTTTCTTAAATAGAATTTTTTTTAAAAGTATGTAGCCATGCTTGAAACACAAAAAATAGGTGTCTTTGCACTGACTGCACTCTACCTGCAAAAATCAGTAGAGAACAATGACAAGAATAATTCCTCTTTAGGAACTGGTGGCTACTGTGGACCCTAACAGGAATCAATTGACTCAGACAGTCCAGATAGCCTGGACCTCCAGATAGCACATTTGGAAGACAAGGAGCTGCAGTCTTGGGACACAGACAGACACTTAAGCCATATTAACTATTAATATCCACTAGATATACTCTTATGTAATTCACCTTGAGACTAGACCTAATAGCTTCTGCTGTATTGCAAGCAGATTAGATAAAAAACTGGATTGTCCAACAAAAAGAGACTGAAAAATACATTGTTTCTCCTCAGGCTGGAGAGGAAAAGGCTGAGGGAAATGTGACCAAATGTCACCACAAAGACAGTGAATAAGGTCCATGTGACATAGCTGAAAGGGTTAACCACCAGTTCTGCAGTGGCAGAATGAAACTTATTGAAACTATTAGAAATGGATTTAAAAGAGGTAAAACATTTCTTTGCACTGCAGGCAGTAAACTTTGGGAATTTGCTGCTGTTTGAGGTAGTCGAGGCAGTCAATGGCAGCAGGTTTGAAAGGGGTTAGTGAAATTCATAGGGAACAGCTCCGAAAAAAAAGGTTCTGAAGGGAACATGCAGAGATATGCCCCTAGACATCCTTCATGCAACAACTGTGACTGTTGGAAAGTGTAAGGGGAAAGGATGTGTTTGGGCTTGCAGGCCTCTCCCCAGACTGCATCTCCTGTAGTCCTGTTGGAATCAGACTGCAGACTGTAGACACAGACCATACTCAGACCCTGCAGGGCATCTCTCATGTTATGTCATGAAGACTGAATAGGAGATTCTTCATATCTTCCTTCCTCTCAGTTTAAACCACAAGTCTGAAACTTATAGGAAAAGGTTAATGTCCATCAGCCATCTTTCTTTTCTATGCTACCCTCAAAAGAGGACGCACTTCTGCTTAATCTTATACCTCATAAGGAATCGTGTTGATTTTAGTCTTGAAGTTTAGCACGTGTACCTGAAGTACCTGGCATTCAATTCTTCTGCGAAACAAAGAGAACCCAAGAATTCACATTATAAAGATAACAGATAAAACCACAATGAATGAACAAACCAAAACGTTGTTAATTGCTTCCTATTACAAGTAGTCCCTCAATTCCCTTAATTGATGTTTCTCTCCTTCCATCTTTGACCTTCACTTGCTAGTGATGTAAAAGCTTGCCCTGATGTTTCTGTCCTCTCTGTCCTTTTCTTTCTGACTTTTTATTAATTTTTCCCCTGTTCATACCAGCACAGCTACAGGACTAAGGAATGAAGGTCTTAACTGAAACATGTAGTGTTTTGGAGAACTTCCATGCAATCTCTCGATCTCCAGCGATGAAGAAAACACGTGGAATTTGCTCTTCTAAAGGTGCTCATTGCAGTCCTTGCAATGTGCTTTTGAGGAGCTTGCATGGAAATGCTATGTGAATTCCACACACTATTACTAAAGTCCAGGACATGCAGAGGATAAATATGCGTTGCCAAGCTCAGTAGCAACATGGTGTTTATTTGTCTTCACTTTTTGCTTGCCCTTTCTAGGTTTTAAGGTCATACTTTAATTCAGACTATTAGGGGCTGAGCTGTCTCTCAAACACGTCACATAGGTCAGGGATCCACACAAAATCCTGCCTCTGAAAGGGAATAAGCACCAAATGCTTTAAATAATAATGAAAGAAGTCCCAAACGCTCACAGTGCGTGTACATGGAAGAGTTTTCACACAGACCTCTAAATTAGAGGTAGCATATGGCAAGGTTTGCACCCCTTGTAGAAAGATGCAATCATATTTTTTGTATAAATGGCTGATCCCTTTTTTGACATGTAGAACAAAAAGATGAGAGAAAGTAATGATTTCTCACATTGTCTAGCTAAGATCTGCTAACTGATAAGCAGCAAGGTGGAGGGAAAAGACATGCATGCCTGCTGTTAAAGAAAAGCCTATTTGCACATAATGCTCTGGAGAAATTATTGAACATTTCATCCACACAAAATACAAGCCCTGTCACTCTGCCAGGGTCAGTGAGACCTGGGCCAATCTATTGAGTCAGTTCTAGTTAAGCAAGTTAAACGGTTTAATGGTTGCTTTAATTAGGAACCCAATTTTGTTTACAAACTCACAAAAAATGGTAGTGAGGAATGTTCCAACCCCAGTCCTTGTCCTAATCCTCATCCCCCAAAAAGGGCTTCTTTGGCTCCTTCCATCCATGCCTGGCAAGTTGCCAGAAACACATTCCAGAATGTAACAAACATAGGTATGGCAGCATAAAAGTGAGATTTAGCACGAATTATCTCTTCTGTAAGAATCCCATGAAGGACAAGGACAAAGAAGGCTAAGACATTATTGGCACTGTAAGGAAAACAACAGGAATTTAAATTAAAGAACAATAAAAAAAATTATTCACATCTTCCTACATCTGTTAACAACATCACTGCAAATGTTTTCATTGTGACATCAATCTTTCCTTCACATAATACTCTTCTCATTCTTATCTCACAACATATCCGCACCTTCTTCCATGCTGCTCTTTCTAGCAGATAAAAATGACCTTCCATAATCTATTTGTCCAGTTTCACCTGGTCAAAGGAACCTTTTTACAACATTGCTTCATTATAGTTCTGTGTCTACTGAGACCAGGAACATCATCAAACATCTCAAAAGCTAAGATTTTGAAGAGTTGCAATGAAAGCAACTTTTAACCCGAGTGCTCTGCCAAGTTGAGGCACTTAGCATTGCTCCAGGTGATGAAGGGACCAGTTTTGACAGCTAATACCAGGGTAAGCCATGTAATTTTGTAGTTTGCAAACATGCCTAATGAATCAGGAGAATGACCCTCCAAGATGTACTGAAATCCAAAGGAAAATACGACAAAATTTGGGCTGCAGCAGGACCAGACATCCTGTTCAGAGAAGTTGTTCTTCTGTGCAGCTTCCTTTCCCCACTTCCTCTTGGCTTCTAGTCCTGTCCTCAGGTCATTAGACCACATCACTTCCCTGTTGTTAGCAGGTTATAAATACCGAGACAGATATGTACTGACATGATACTGATAGCAGTTTGATAGCAACATATCTACATTATCAGCTGTATCGCTTGCCTAAAAGCTAACACAGATTTGCTGAGTCCCCTTTGCTACTAAATACCAGCTGTAAATTTGCATCTCCTTTTCTTTAAGCCTAAAAAGTCTTTCCCATGTTAATACTCACCCAGTCTTGTAATTTTTCCTACATGGCTGAAGCAGAACACTGCACAGAGCACAAGAATATCTGTCCACCCATAAAAAGTACTTTTTTAAAAGTACATTTTATAAACCCAGTGGTTAGAAAACCAAACAGTGCTGCACATTTTATCACTGGTTAATACATGAGTCTTAAATCTGCTGATCACTGCTTAAATCACTGATGATCAATAGTGAAGTACCTAACTTTTAACTTTATTGATTATGTCTGCACAGGCTTAATTCCCAGGTTAACCGTGCTGGCTCCCCAGATCTCCTCTTTGCTGAACTTAGACATAGCTTGCACAGAGTGGAGAGTATCTCCCTGTAACACTCTCATTCTTTAAGCCAATTCATACATTCTAAATCTGTGTTGGCAAGTGCTAGACAATTTGGTGCAGGTTTAGCCAGAGAGAAAAAGTTTTCTCAGCCTGAGCTCAGTTTTCAGCAGAGACCACAAAAACACATGCTCTCGTTTCTGTCACATAAAAGAGCACCAACGAACTGATGCTGTCTGATATTCTCAGACTTCCTTGTAAAATCACCTGAATTATTTAGATTTTTTCCTAAAACCAGCAATTTTTCTTTTTAAAATTGAAAACAATAACCACATCAAAAAAGCTTTCATCAATAAACCATGAAATTCAGGAACATCTCTGTGTATGATAAAGAGAAAAATGTCAATGCTGGAACAGATTTCAGTGGACACCATTTGAACACAGCCTCTGTATTTGCAAGAGCAGTCCAATCAGTAAGATGTCATCCAGCTGACTGAAGAAGTGAAGTTGCAATCTGTGTATTAAAATCAGGTTCTTGGCAAACTTTTCAAGCTCTTCTCTAAGTACATGCTCTGTAATAGCCAGTAGGGATGTTGTCATTGGTTTCAGGTATGAGAGAAGATTTCTGCTGTGCAGAAGTCTATGTGAGGGAAGGATTTGAGTGAAGAGGAGAAGAAGGGTGGGAATAGCCACTCAGAAGTACATCAGTGTATCTTTACACAGCTGTGCCAACAAGGCAAGGAGGGGAAGATGAATAAAAATTTCTCCCAGGTCTTAGCCTGCATTCATAAAGGGCATCTGGGGGGAAACTTCTTTTGGTGTACTGTACAGCTTTCTGGAATAGGTTTGCTGAATAATCAGTTAAGAAGGGAAAGACTAAGTATTTGCAGTCTTACAGACTCACTGCTTAGACGTGCTGACTGTGTTGGCTTTACTGCCCTGTCACATTTTTGAGACCATGGGTATGACATTAGTTTCCGCCACATGCAAGTTTACCCCAGCACCTACATTTTCTAAGTAGCATTCAGCACTATGGTGTAACAACAGCCACAGCAAAGAATACAGCAGCTGATCAACACTACAGCTAAAATCACTTGGGTTCTGTCTTAACTCTGAATGAGTGTGATCATAAAAAACCAAAATTATTGAAAATCTTGAAAATTTCACAGCCTGGCTGTGTTAAGGGACACCAGTTATGTTAGCCAGTAGCACAAGGTCAGTTTGCAGGCCTGTCCTGTACCAGCCTGAGTCTCTTTTCACACATCTTGCAATTGCTTTGCAAACCTTGGTTCAGGATTTCTCCAGTGCTGTCCTGGAGAGTTCTGTCTGGTGACTCTCCATGCATCATATTCTGTCCTTCCATATCTCCTACCTGAACAACATTAGGCATTCTCAGTTTCTGTATCCAATATCTTATTTGAGGCTAGCATATTGAGCTGTTGTATTCAACACTGTTCATTCCCTCCAGGCAATGACCTAAATGATTTTTAAGATATCAGGTAAATTAGAGATGTCATTTCAGAAACTGCCCAAGTTTAAAAATAGATGTTGAAAACCATGTGCAGAATTGTTAGCCTTGTTGTTGCTCTCACAAGCACTTTGGATTAAACTACTTATGCTTTCCTGGAGGTGGGGCAAGACATTTATTCCCAAAAGGCATTTCCCTCCTAAGGCTAAGCAATTTCCTTATGTTACATTTCATGGGTGGAAGAAACCGGACAGAAAACTGCACTGGCCAGAGACTGGCAGTCCTGTGAAGAATGGGGAGAGCTTATTGTGTGAAGTAATAGCTATGGCTCCCCAAGGAGAGCAAAACATGGAAGGGAAAAGAAGGGAGTGCAAGTGAAGCCCACGTCAGATTAAGATCTTTTTCCCTCTTTCTTCTTGTTGGCTGCAGCTGGGTGTCACCCACTCTCCGTCTTGAAACTGTCAGCAAGCCAATGCCTGGCACAACGGCTGAGTAATTACTGATGACATGTGAACCATATTTTTCCAGATTGGCTTTCCTGCCTTTCTGCAAGAAAAATAAACCAAAAGCTGTATCCTAACAAACATGACAGGAAAAATAACAATACTTGTGTGGGATTGATACTGGAAAAGTGCTGGTCCTCCAGCTGCAGACTGGAGAGAACTACCACCTTCACTCTCCATCGTCTCAGCAAGGAAGGGAAAGATTGAAGGCAGGATGAGAGAAGGGTTCTTTCCAAAGGTCAGCACATCTCTTTTAGTCAAACTCAATGTCACACAAGAACAGGGAGAAGTCAGCAACACAGAAATCATGGTGCATGGCGGTAACTGAGATGGACATAGAACTGCTTGTATTTGACTTACTGGAAAATAAAAGAAGAGTATCACTCAGTCCTCGCCTCTCCTTTCAAGCTTAGTTATCAGAATCATTCTGCCATCTTTTAAGGACTCATCTCTGACCTGTCATGCAAGTGGGTCCTCCCAAATGATGATTTCCACAAGTCTTTCATCAAGCTCTTCCTTTTAAGATGGGAAGATTAAATCTAAAATTCCACTCCATATTACATAACTAGCCTCAATGATTTGTACAGATCTAGCCTGAAAATGCTGCCTATGTAATATGTTGTCTTATTTCATCTCTTAAAATCAGGACCAGAGATTGCATCACCTGAAGACAAATTCATGTGTGCAAACAAGATCTCATTTCTACCCAGTGAAGTACCTTTTTTTTTAATGTAAAACTTTTATTCTATAATTCTCAGTAGGAGTTACAGAGAATAGATTTCTAAGGTTCCTGTTCTGCAGCCTGTGAGGTGTTTGTAATCTCTCTGTGGACTACACAAACAGAAGTATATCCAGCGGATGGATGGATGGATGGATGAATGGATGGATGGATGGATGGATGGACGGATGGATGGATGGATGTGGTTCATTTGGTGGTCTCATGGTCTCTTCTTGCACTTTAAGGACATTGTTTCTCTTCCCTTCATACCTATAGATGATAGATTCAGTAGAGCAGTCCTGGAAAAGACTGTTTGGGTTATATAGTTAGGCTTCCTAGTATATATTCCTATTAGAATGCCATTCAATTCATGATTAGAAGACAGAAAATCCAAACACTAAGTCACTGTATAGATCAATGTATAAGCACATGAATTGGGATATGATTTGCCACAGGAAAATTAATTAGTTAATGTGGGATAAAGAAAAAAAATTTTAAAACTACAAAAACTCAGAATGGGAAAAAAGCAATTCTTACTGCAAACAGTTATGCCGATTGCTACAGTTAAAGGTAATTCTGCAAAACTTTCTATTCTAAATCCCTATTTTTGCATGCTTCTCACTAGAAAGCATTTTCAGGATAGTTTTTTCATTCTACTCAAAAGTGAATTTCTTCATTGACATTTTTGCTAACTTATGAAATCACTTCAACTATGTTAATTCATGCAAGAATAAGAAATCCCATTAAAATAAAGAAGTTTGTCTAGCTATGTGAGGTTAATTCAAAACACCCTGCATTTGAAAGCCTCAGATTTGGAGTGTAGTCCTCCAAGTGAAATCAATCACCCAAAATACCTTTGATGATCAGTGAGCTATACTGTCTCAAAAAAGGCCTGGTAAAACTTTATAGTAATTTAGATTTCCTGAAAAAATAGTGCAAAATCTGGGCTTGCTCCTACAGAAGCACGTTATCAAAATAGCATGCTTTCAGATGATTTAAACCAACCCATTGTCCTCAACACCACACTAGAGCAGAACACACACAGCTACTGTTCCTCAGCTGACGGATAATAACTTCCTGCAGAGGGATGGTGACTCCTCCAAATGTGTTGACTCATTCATTTTCAATCCCATCCCAGCAACTCTTCAGAAGGTGCTACCTGTGAAGCAACTAATATTTATCTAGCTTTGTTCCCCCAAAATCTTACCCCAGTCATTCTCCCCGTTCAAGTCCTTGACTCATGCTCCTGGTGGATGAGACAACTCTCCGTCTAGTGGTGCAATCGTCTCTGAACAAAACGCTGAGCTGCTTCCGAAGCAGTTCCTGAGCACTACAGTTTGTCCACAATCTTTTTAGTGACAAAATATAAACTAGTACTCAGTATGTGAGTAGTGATAGACATAATCTCTATATGGCATCGCAGCAGAACAGAGTTAATATGGCCAAAAAGGACTTGGCTTTGTGAGACAAGTACTGCAGTGCCAAAATGAGAAGATAACCGGATGCTGTACCCATGAAAATACTGAGCCTTCCTTATTTTATTTTTCTTTTTAAAATATGTTCTGCATGTAACTGCAAACAGCATTATGAAAACGTGAACAGAAATTTAAGATAAGAAACTGCAGAAGCAAACTTTTATGTAAAAAATATCTATGTTGCTTATGAAGAAGTTTGGACCTTCTTCTCATGCTCGTTTCTAAGTGCTTTGAAACAAACAAATCTGCCTATGAAAGAAAGAAATGCTTCTGGTAAAGTCATTGAAAAATGAAATTACTCTTCAGAACATTTGGACAGATCTTATACAGAGAGTACATTTATAGCATACTAACAGCAGACCAGTCACAATCTGCCACACAGCTACTTGGAAAAACCCTGAATTTTACCCATTCGATTATCCTCTCTTCTGGTCTGTGATCCAATGTGCTGGGCATGTTTCCTGCCAGTTCCTTGCAATGGAAAAGAAGCTACCTAGGCACTTTGCAAACAACAGGTGCTGTAGATATGTTGATGTGCACAGAGCCAAGTGGATGCACTTGTTACAGTGTGTATGTCTCCTATCTTTAGTTCAGGTTCTAGAGCTCCTAATTCAAATATCCAGTGTAATCCCTAGTGTGTCAACCAAGCTAGCAGTAACTCTTGAGTACATCTGTTCTGGCAAGTGGATGGTATCTAGGCTGTGGGGGTTTTTTTCACACTGCTACCCTAACAATATCTAGAAATTGTTCCACTGGCCCACCTGACAGTAAATAGGCAGAGTTTGGCTTTTCATACCTCAACTCTGCAAATAGCTGGTTCTTTTCTAAATGGGTGGTTTATTTTTTTGATGTGTTTCTTGTTTCTCACTGCTGTTTCTTGCAAGAAAGAAAATGTGAATAAGGAGACATATAGAGGAATTTGCCATTACTGAAGTAAATCCCAGTCTTTCTGCTCCAGCCACTGTTCTTTTTACACAGTCCTATTGAGCAGAGAGGTACTGGGAGGAAAGAGCTGTATCTCCAATATAATAGGCAGATGTAGATGATCTTTGTATGGTAATATGAAAGAATCACAGGGGGATAAATAAACAAACAAACAAATAAATATACTGATAAATGTGTATGACAGGCTCTGTATTCTCAAAGTTGTTTGCTTCATCATCTTTTATTTTACTTATGCCCAAAACCTCCCAAAGTCTTTACTCTGCAAGCATCACACCCTCTTTCATGAGCCTTGTTCACCCGAGCTGCAGCAAACTCTAAGTCACAGGATTATATGAAGTCTGCGTTTTCACAAGATATAAAAACCTCACTTGTTATTATGGCAAAAATATTCAAATAGTGCAGGATGGGGTTTTTTTCTCTCTCTCTCCCCACCCTTCCAATCCTTATTTTCCCCATTTTGTAGCACTTGCAATTTGGGTTTCAGGGTGTTAATAAAGCACTGAGCAGAATTTTGGAAGGTGTCCAAGTCTTCACCCCACCCACATGAATACCTGGAAGCATACTGTTAACATGGCTATCCTGCCAGACCAAAATCAAGTGTGGAACAAATGTTGAAAGGTTGCCTTCTGAAACAGGTAACAGGACCGACAGATCAATACTTTGTTTACAGTTTTATACGCCTCTGGTAAATAATTTCATTTTACTCCAAATCCTTTTGTGGTAGGATCAGACATGTTGCAAGCAAGTCTTAATATTGCCTTTTTTCAATCTACTTTATCTTGCTGTTTTCTAAACCAATCTGATATTTTGGCAAAACACAGGAATTGATGAAGTTTAGGATGCAGGATTTCGCAGGACTATCTCAGATAAGCCATGCTGCCCAGCATCTGGCTAAACAATATAAAGTGGTTTTCTTTGTGTGTCAGTGCTAGAAGTGGTTGGGGATTTTGTAGAGCATAAAATGCTCCATGTGCATTGTATGTACTTCAAAAAGCTTCCACCAAACCCAAGGCAGGCACCCAGTGGAACTCCCCAGCCACTTCTACACACTAATTTAGATCCAGGGATGCTAGTGCTCTCTTGGGTCCTTGGCTCTGGTTCCAATATGCTGCAGTGGAGAAATCTCTACTGCTGTGGTCTGAGGTTTGGGTACAGCACCTCCAACAGTACAACATCTCATTCATGCCAGAAAAACCTCCAAAATCCCTGGCTCCAATACCACTATTCAAGGCTCTCTGGTCCTGTACCATGGAGTGAAGAGGCTGAGATTACATGCTCCCCATCAACCACCACTGGCCTCATGGATCTGCAGTCAGGCCAATATTTTCTGGGTGCCACACCTCACTTAAAGCCACCCTCTTGCCCCAGGATCCCATACACCCTCAGGAAAGCTGCGTCATGGTCAGTGTCACGGCTGAGTGGCAGGAGAGGGGCGGCAGGAAGTAAAGAGGTTTTTCGTGCCAAGCTGTCATCTCAGTCAACACACTGTGCTGTGACATTGTTTGAAACACAATTTGTATGGGAACCACACCAAAGAAGACTCACAAACCAGCACACATAATCAGCCCAAGGCGAACATTGGTGCTAACTCAACAGCTGACTTGCCAGTGCAATCTATCCCTCACCCGGACCCCTCTGCCCAACTGAGGAACTGCTGTAACTTCTGTGCCATCACACAGCAATGTCAGGGTTAATGCTGGACCCTCCTCCCAGAGCTGGGCAAAAGCCCTACCTTCCTAATTCCCCTTCATTCCACCCAGGAGAGGCCAGAGGGTGAGAAAGGCCATCCCTTCCCTCATTGCCTTCCTCCGTTTTCTGAGCCAGAGCACAAAGCCCTTCTCCTTCAGGGTGGTAGGGTTGGCTGATTTGTCCTCCGTGACAGACGGGGTTATATCTCTGGAGACAAAGTTCCTCCCAGGTCTTCCTCTGTGACAGCTGGCTCCACAGAGCCTCTGCCATTAGCCCCCATGTGTTTGGCACTGAGTCTGACTGTGTTGATTTAGTAGTCCATTGTCCTGTGGGAAAAATGCTTGGTGGTAAATACCAGAACACGATCAATAGCACAACATCCAGAGTCTGTGTTAGAGCTTCAAAGCCAGGCCTTGGGCTCCAGAAACACTGCAGTAACACCACTGTGAAGCGGGCACTGGCTGCTGAAGTGAATGGATCAAAGCAGAAATAGGCCAAGGACACACATTTTGCCTGCCCCAGGAGCCTGTTGAAATGTCATGAGCCATCTGATTGTAACACATTAAAACTCTTTGAAAACTTGGAGTTCAAAGGTGTGAATCTGATTTCATGTACATGATTTTAGCACTTCTGAGGAGCCACTGATTTCAGACCAATTGCTCCTGATTTTTAGAACTGTGAGCTCAGGCTCAAGCCCTTTAATTTTTAAAACACCGACATTGTGCTGTCACCAACTCCAAGCCTGGAAACATTGGCAGTTCATGACTGATGTGTCACATCCTCCTTCTCCTTTCTGGACCCCACTCCCTGCTACCCATTAATACTCCTTACTATGGCACAAGTAAGTCGAGAGCAGCGTGATATATTCTTGTAAAACAAAATAGATGAGGTTTGAAGAACATAAACAGCAATGTACTAACCCAGTTCATCATATGATCCCAGGCTCCAAACAAAAAGGCAAGGGTGGGGCCCACAGACCAGTCCAAGTGTCGGGTGGGTCCATGTTTTACAAAAGATAAGAACATATTCTATTAAAAAAAGTCTTTTGTACAGTTGCTCTTTGCGACCCTGAAGGGGGAAAACATTATCTCTGTGCACAGGCTGCAGTGGAGTGAGGCGGTGCACGCACATACACATGCCCTTGCAGTGGGGTTGCCAGGCACTGGGGATGTGTACGTTGTTCACGAGTCAGCACTGCCAAGGGAATGTCGATGGAAACTCCATCATGCAATGGCAGCATGAAAACAGACCTGCCCTACGGTATATTTTTATCTTGTTGGCGGGTTTTTTAAGCTGTTTCTTTGGTTATTATTGTAAATTACAGTTCTAGGATGTTTCCTTTTCCTGTTACCAGGATTTACAAGGACTGGACATATATGTGAATGAGGATATCGATCATAATGATTCTACTATCAAGATAATGTAAAAGTCTACTTGCTTTAGAACACTACTATTGAAATGACAAACTCATGTTCCTGATCAACAGTGAACCCGTTTTATGTGGGCCTTTTGAGGGCCTCAAATGTGGGGTGTCCCATCCCACTCCAAGCCAGCCCCTAGTCCCTTCGGGAGCAGCAGCATGGCCCACCAATCCTGCAGGGATGGGCTGCAATGCACTCGATGCCCAGTGCCCTAGTGAGACTGTATGGGAAAGCCAGCAGGGATGCAGCAAGGAGCACAGATTAAAAATAGAGGCCAAGCAATCTGACCAAATCTTCCCCTGGGGCAAGTACTCCCCGAATTGGCTAGTTCAGAATTTTTATCAGTTTCAGAGGCTGAGAACAGAGAATTGATTGAACCACAAGTATAAGCACAAGCATAAGTACCTTGGAAGTCTTATATTTCTTTGCTGTTATGCTGTGCTCACTGCAGCTGAAATGTCTTGAAAGTAAACTGGGTTGGGTTTCAGTCCAAAAGGAGCCAGATTTAAAATACTGATCTACATCTCGATTCAGATTCCTCAAATGATTTTGACTGCTCAGATCTAAGAGCCTGGGGTCAGCCCATCTTAGGAATCATCCCAAAACAAGCAGTATTACTGAAAGAAAAAAAAATTAACACACTGTTTTGAAATGAAAATAAAAAATAAGAGTCTTTTTCCTTCTTCTTGATCAGAGAGATTGAAAATTTTGTGTGGTTGACTTTCTGTAATCCACATGTAACTCTCAACAATTCAGCCAAGGATTTTATTCCAACCAGATGTTTATTCTTTTCAGGAGGGGTTAATTATACCTAAACAAAATGTATGTTTCTTAGGAAGTAACTTTAAGTGTTTAGGAAGGCACGTTTGCCTGTTTATGCTAAAGAAAATCAGTCCATCAAATTTAATGACAAGTAATATTGTCCCTAAGAGAAGCTCTGTAATTACCCATCTATCCCTTTCTATTCTTTGTAATTATTCACTTGCAATTATCTCCATCCTGCCTGATGTTTTTCTAAATCCTGCATGAATATAAAGTAAAGCAACAGTCAGATAAATCACAATAGTTCTTTAAATTTCTGCAAGGGTTTCTGCAGTCAGAGAGAGGATGGTGTGGAAGGGGTTACACTTTGTGCTCGAGTTCCTCTTTTTGTCCCCAAGGAGAGGAAAGAAGCAGAATACCTCCAGAAGCTAATGAAATATGGAAACAATTTGTGTACAAGCAAAAAACCAAGGTCTCTCACTGCCAATAATAATACTTTATTTCCTATTTGTACTGTATAATGTTCAGGATGAAAAACAAGTGATATTACTTGGTAATTCCCAAAGATGTCATTTGATAGGTAGTGTGCCCATCTCCCTTAGCTCACAGTGTGTAGAAATAACTCTGCATCCACGCAAACACGAGCCAGGAGCTACCTATTTTATTTTAATTCGGGCATTTTGAAATCTCCTTAATGCAAACTTCAGGAATTTTGGCTTCTTTGAGGAACAAGACTTAGAAATTAAGCTATTAGAAACCAATTTAGAGCTCTCTGTCTGCAAAGGAAAAGCAGTTAAACCTCCTTTACTGTTAGTATTTAAAGCCTTATTTTTGTCTAAAACTAGAGAAGGTGGGGCACAGCACAGGGTAGGTAGCGTGTGAGGTTGATTACAGATCAGAACTGATTATCATTGACAGTTTCCTCCAGAAAGAATTGGTGCGAAAACCAGTCCAAGCTTAACTGGGATGCAGTCTTATTGCATTCATGGAAATTCCCCTCTATTTTCACTAGATCTGGTCGCGTCCAGGGAAGCAGCTGAAACTGCCTTCCAGAACAATGCACAAGGATGCAGAATTTAGACCCCCTGCAAATGGCCACTGGGATAATTATAGCAGGTGTCAAAATCCCTAAGAATAACTGAGAAACAGGACCTCCCAGCCCGCCTCTGGTGTCAGATTAACAGAGATAAAACAACAAGTGAGGTCCCAGTGGGTTTCCCCAGGCACCCCGGGCAGGGAGCTGAGATTGCCAGCAGGGCTCGGCCTCTCTCTGGGAGTTTGTTTGCTGCTCTCTTTGGAGTAAACCTCCCTGCTGGTGGCACAGATCCCCTCACCAGGGACAGCAGTTTGAGAGCTTGCTCTACTGTCCAGGAATGCAACCTAAGAGCTTTCCCATAATGTGCTTCCAGAGGTCTGAGCTGCTGACACTTGCTCCACTGTATGCAGCAAATGTGTATTCAAACACTGCCTTGGTCCATCTGCACTTCAAATTTCTCATGAAAACAACAGTGGGCTTGTCTTTGATAAAATGAGGTATAAAAATAGCAGTGCCATGTAGCCCTACATACACAGAGGCACTTTCAAGGGTCTGCTACTCTGTTATAGCCTGTTTCAAACTCACAGAAAACTGGAAAACTGCTGACAGACAATACCTCCTGGCTTGGCTGAGCAACACTGACAACAACCTGGAATACGTCCGGGTCTAGTGGGAGGTGTCCCCACCCACGGCAGGCGGGTTGGAACTTTGAGGTCCCTTCCCCAAACCATTCTATTATTCTATGATCCCTGCTGTGTGCTACGTGCCTCACCTGCAGCAGACTAAATTCTCGGATCACATACTGGCAGTGCCTGTA
Organism: Ptilonorhynchus violaceus; assembly: GCA_013397565.1. Classification (NCBI taxonomy): domain Eukaryota; kingdom Metazoa; phylum Chordata; class Aves; order Passeriformes; family Ptilonorhynchidae; genus Ptilonorhynchus; species Ptilonorhynchus violaceus. Next base: position 77,485 of record VZRJ01010161.1, read on the forward strand.
TTTTTTCAGAGTGGTAACGATGGGGCACCAACTAGTTATTACTAGAAGTATTGTCCAGACATGCCAGGTTTTGAAAAAAGAGCCTGAGCATCATGCCATGTAATAACTGCAGTCAGACAAATAAAAGGAGATGCAGCCTCAGCCCTGTCACTGCCTGTTGCATGCAGGTGCCCCGCTATCAGAGGTGAGCACGTGCACTAGCACATGCTGAGCCGTCAAGCCAAGGGCAGTCCCACACAGCTGGCCTGGATTTGGGCACAGTCTGGGTGCAGCTTCAGCATGGGTGGCTCACAGGAAAGCCTGGGTCTCTGGTGATGAGTTGCAAGTGGAAATACAACTATGTTTTAAATAATTTCCTAACCCTCAGACAGTCCAGGATTTAAATGATGCACAAATGACATTGCTTACTCATATCTTTGCAAAGTCAAGAAGAGGGAGCTCCGTCTGTACCTCCCTTCCCCAGTTACCATGGCAACACTGCTTTAGCACGTCTAGTAAATACTGGCTTTGGAGATGGAGTTAGGGAAGTCAGCTCAGCAACAAAGGATGCTTCAGACAAGAACTCTCTATTGCCAACTCCTTGCTGCTAAACCAGGAGACAACCATTCCATAAAATGCCTAGAAAAACCCATGAGGCACTCTGATGTTGGAAGTTTCTCTTTTATTTACAGAATCACAGAATAGTTTGGGTTAGAAGGAACCTTTAGAGGCCAATTTGTTCAACCCCCCTGCCATGGGCAGGGACATCTTCAACTAGATCAGGATCCAAGTAGCCTTACAGTTCAAATTTAACATCCACCAATCACCAGCAGCAAATACATATTCTAAAGTAATATCAAGTGTACTCATCACACAAAAGCCCACTACTGTATGTGTCTTGCCTTCATTAAACTCTGGTGCTCTTCTGGTCATATCCACAGAAGCTATCTAGTATGAGAGAAACCTTCAAGGGCAAACTCAGCTTTTGCAGACCCAAACAGGACTAGATACTATGGAAATGAATTGCTAACACTGTTGACCAACTCCATTGTTTAAAGCAACACCCTCTCAGACTTCAGCAATAATTCAACAGTGAAATAAACAGCTCTGATCAGATAGCCAGGGAAATTAGATAAAGAGCACAATAGCTGTGAAGATAGGAATATTTCATGACGAGCCATATATCAGTTTATTCCTGATTTAAGTCCCTTTTGATTACTCTTTGTTTATACCTCACATCTGTATGACAAGTTAGAAAGACAGGCAAAGATCTTTTCAGACAGGATCGGTTTTCCCCCAAGATGACATGTGCATGTTACCTTCATGACTTAGCACTCGGCCATCTCCTTGTGACTCTTTCATGTTACTTGCTTTGAAATAATGACTGCATTTCAGGACACAGCAATTTCCTCAAAGCCAGTTTTTATACTTTAGTGTGCTCCCGGGATACTAAACTATTCAAAAGTGCTCTTTTCCTCTGCGTCTGTTCCCACAGAAGTCCACAGCAATTCCTTTGAATCTCAGGGCAGCATCTTTGAAATTTTACCCCTCCCATCACTTTGAACATAAGCAGGTTAAACCCAAGCTTAGTACTTATTTCATACCATCGCATACTTATTTCTTTCAAAATAAGTCAATTAACTGCAAAAAACCCCCAAACAATGAAAATTCCAAGATGCCTAGATATAATGGAATTAATAGGATCACCACACTGTGTTAATAGTATACTACATACAAATGCTGCTGAGGGGGCTGAACGTGGTTGCTCTGGATAAAAGAACCTGCGGGCAGCAGGAGTAAGGGTTCAGTGCTGGGAAAGAAGCAATCTCCATCCTTGTTAAATGGGGCTACTGTGGAATTCAGGATGCTCCGTACACACAGCTGGCTATAAAACTCTTCAGATCATCCAGCTCTGCCTCTCCTCTAGAGCAAACAATTCTCTTTGCATTTCTTGTTGCTCTTATCAAAGGTAAATAGGCTGGGTGTTTCATAGTACTCTAGGGTTTTTTGAGGATATTCTTAAAATACCTTGTCAAGCCAGAGGACCCCACCTCAGGGAGGAGAGGCTGTTTTCTCTATAGGTTTGGGGGGCTACTTTTCCAGCTAACACATTGTGAAAGGTATCTTTTCTTCAGACAGTTTTGAGATGTCAGTAGATACCAAGCTAAAACATACCTATCTAGGTTTTATAAACATAGTAAATAATTCCAGTATCTGATTTGTTATCATAAATTCAATATTGAATACTTTCAAATTACTAAATTTAACAAAAGAGACCAAAACTACCGGTTTTCCTTTGCCTTTTTATGGACATGCCATGCAGCTGATGGCCAGGCATTCCCACCCAGTGTCCTGCTTTCAGTTTGTCATTGTGTCTTAGGAAGCTCTGCTTTAAACAGCAGAGATAATACCAACCAATAATAAAAGGCCAAACACCTTAAAAGTTTTACTTTAAAAGTAACCACAGAAATCTAAAAATCTTTTAAATATATCCCCTCCATCCCCGAGCTGTGGAAGACAATCTTGCTACCTCAGCTTCAAGTATGTGGTATTGCCTTTCAGTGTATCTTATTTGGAGCTCCCTGGATTTGAGGACTTACCAGCTGCAGCATGCTTACAAGCAATACTATGTTTTAATCACCATTAATTATTCTCAACCCTAATTTATCTTTAGTAAAGTATTTTAAGGAAATTACCTTATCTTTTTCCCCAAAAAAGTTCTACTGGAAGGACAATTCAGTTGCAGTTAGGAGGACTTCACTATGGAGGGAGAAGGTTTTTCTGAGGTGATGAGCAAGTCTCAAGCATTTCACAGAAGCCCCCCAAAATTCCCACAGACTTAGTCAGCCTCCTTTCTCTCCAGCTCTCCAGGAGTAGATTCTTTTCCTTCTGCAATTCTGAAGTTGCAAGCTGGAGCAAGCTGTAAGTAGTGAGAAGCTATGCAGAATTAGCAAATATCAAGCTTGTGATAGATTATATTTTTGAATCGTAATGATAAATAAGTTGCTAATAATCTATCTTATTTGTTCCACTCTAAAAGCAGAGTAAATTCACTAACCGTAGCAAAATTATTTTGGAAATACATCAGTGTAACTGAGGCAAAGTTTTGACTCTATTTCTTGATGACATAGCACCAATAGAGAATGTCTTAGTGTGAAAAATCTAAAAACCCCACAGTATTTCTGCTCAGATGAAGTAAATGCAAAGTATAAAGTACTGAAGTACTGTTTGAGAACTAGGGTGAAAGTCACAGGCTTTAGTTCTCATTTATGCAGGAGTAGTAGAAATCAGAATCTGGTTTGTTGCCCTTATTAGCAAAGGCAGAGGCAGAGGCACTCACTTTAGTAACAACTGCAAATACAGCAGTTGCATGGTAAAGTTCTCCAGATGAAAATAAGATTTGAAGATAGTTTTAGATGAAAAGTGTGAACATTTAACAGTGATAATTATTTTTAACTTTTCACAATTTACTATTACTAGATATAAGAAAGTTGTGTATACAGTTTGCAAACACTCCATTATGGCCAAATCCTGCAACTCTTACTTGGGTAAGGTATTCCACTTGGGCTCATTTCACAAATTCATGCATGAGAATTAGGCTCCAAGTACATTTAGGATTTGTAGCACAGAAGTCTTCACAATGCTGTTTATTCTTTTAAAGAATCCTCAGCATATCAACAGGAACGCAGAGCATATCTTGAGTTGCATCATTAGCTTCAGTTTCAGGAATTACTAAAATCCCCTAAGCTACAATTTGTCATGATTCTGATTCTTGGGAAATCCTTTAAAGGAACTGTTAAAGTAATTAAGCTAGTGTCCTCGATTTAATCTTTAAGGCTGCTTAGCCAACATTGAGTCACTGAAGTCTTCTAGGTCAGACAGGAAAAGAATTGACGTCATTGCAAAACGCCACTGCGTAAGTGTCTCTGAAAAAAATGGCAGCCAAGTGTACACAGTTGGATAATCAGATGCTGTGAATAACAGGCAGCTCAACAGGTGAGCTTGGGGAATTTGGCACTTCAGAGCTGAACTAAGTGTGTCCTCATGCAGATGATAAAAGATCTGCAGTACACTTTCTCTGACATAACATATTTAGCAAAGTTATCAAGATGTTTCCTCTGTCCAGAAAGTCAACCAGCCTATTAGGAATGATAATTTGGCACACAATATGCTCGAGGGACAAATACGATAAGGGATGTTTCATACAAAGGGGCTTCCACTACTAGCCAGTTATGTCAATCTGCGGCTAAAAACAGAGCAGCACAAAAATAAACTTTAACTCTTCACCCTGAGCAATTAAGCTGTTTTCTAACAAAATAACCACAGCTTAAACAAGCACCAGGAAAGCCACAGCTCTGCTATAACACTTACTCTTGAAAAGTCAAAATCAAGCATTTAAGCAGGGCACTGCATTCTAGATATTTTCTCATTCAACATTTAACATTTCCAAATTCCAGATGAACAGGAGAGGAACCATGTAGTTCAAACAGAGACCCCAGTTTCCCCAAGACCTGAAGACCCTTCAGACCCGAACTGTTCCCGCTCAGACTCATTTTTAGAAAGTCACAAACAGGAAGCGTATGTGCTGTTGTCCACAGGCAAATGGAGGGAGAATAAAGCTGTGTTTAGGCATACACTAACCTTGAACCTTATCCCAGTGACTTATACCTACCCCAGCACTAACCAGAAGACTTTTCTCATGACTAGCAAAAGCCCATATCCTTGCAGTGATTTGAATTATTCAGAAATACATCTAGCTCTGGCTGTCCAAAATCCTTACCCCAATCCCCAGTACAGCCCCCTTGCATCTCAGAAATTCTTCCTACAGCAGAAATAAAACCAGCACATATTTGTTCTTTAAAGATGGTAATGGTTCTGGTCTTCGCTTTATCTCTAGAAGATAAAGAGATCTATCTAACTATAAAGCTAACACTGTTGGAGTTATCCTAAGCCTAAGCCCAAACCCAACCCAAAGCCCATGTAACTAATGGCTGTCACAAAATTCTTCAATTTGTTGTCCGCCCCAGTTCTTCCTACAAGACCCATGACACAGCATCTAGTAACAACCTCAATTCTTCAGTCTTCTTTTACAGACAATTTTAAGTAACCATAGTTTAAGGATAGCACTACAGCATCTATCCACAATATGAAAACTTCCTCTGTCGGTACCTAGAGGAGCTGTGACTCTAGCAAGACCTAGCAAGAAAACACATCTTCCACATTGTGAGAAACTCTACCCAGCCCTATCTTGAACCCAAGATTTTAAAATTTTATATTTTAAAACTTGCCTTAAATTATTCTCACTTGTCAGACTGAACCTTCATCCTAACACTGTAGGGCTTGTGGGATCCAGCAGTGAACTGTCTTCACCTTTGTGACAATCCCTGTTAAGGCCTAATCATAGCCGAGTGTCTGTGTGTAGCTTGCAGCATAAAGAATGATACAAAAAGCATACTTCAAAGTACATAGCTCTGCTAACTCTGCCATCATCCTCATAAACATAACCAGGCTACAGTTGCACCTTGAGGTTAGAGTTTGTGCTGAGGACAGAGTTGATTTTATTATCGGACATGCAGAGTTACAGCAGGATGAAGACTAAGCCAAAAAAGGTGAATGAGTGCAGAGTTCTGGCAGAAACACAAGGTTGCTGTGCTGTACCTTACCCTCTGTGCTGTACCTTACTGTGCAGTTAGAGGTGGGTGCAACAAGAGATGAAAAGATTGGTTTATCACTGAATTTTACAATACCTGGAGGTCTATGATGAGGGCAGGCACCCAGAGAGATGCCTAAAGTGGATAAGATGCAGACTGGTGTTGAAACAACCAGCACTGACAGGGTTGGGCTTAATGGGCCGTAAAAGTGGGGTTAGAACTGGCTGAAGCAGAAGGTGGTGTGCAAAGCACAGTGAAGGCTGAAAGCACTAGCAAAAGACTTCAAATTTCTTAATGTGGATGGTGTCAATCACGTCACAAGCCTAAGTTAAGCATAACATTGAAGAGGGGACTCTGGATTTAGGACAGCAGGAATTTAAAAGCTAAAGCAGTTGCAGGATCCTACAGGGACAGGCTGTGTTCACTTTAAAGCAGTGATTAAATGTAAAGATGGGTTGAGTTTCTGATTTATGACAAAGTACTTATATACAAATATAAAACTACCCAGAATACGTTTACTGTTGGGGCTGAGGCAGCAGATTTGCCTATTGACCCACATGCATTTCCACAATTTACTGTCTGAATTTGTCACTAGAAACCATGAAGCTTTTATAGGATCCAGCAAAAAAAAAACCAAAACCAGAACCAGAAACAAAAGCAAGCATTTAGTAAAAGGCTTATTATCTTAGCCACAACATCCTGGGACCTACTCCTCACTTCAATACTTTAGTTTTAATTCAGCCATAGAGATTTCTACCAGCCACAGAACTATGGTGGAGTAATTATTGCTGGTCTCTCTAACTCTTTTCCTAGCTCTGCATGTTTTGCAAGATCCAGCAACAAAGCCAACTCTACTTTGCCCCCTACCCTGAAGGCAAACACTTTCCCCAGACAAAATGCTGGCCTTGCACATACAACAGTGACTCACAGCACTAATAAGAACCCAGTTGCCTCTGCCTGGGGGCCTGCCCTGGCCCTTATCCTCATGGTGCCGGTCTTGCTCTGCATTCCCCAATGCAAGAGAAGTTGTCAAAGTGGGATATGGTTTCTTGTGAGGAGGACTGAATAAGACCATGGACCGCAACAGTGAAATATTTCCACCTTGATTGTGCCTCTCCTGTCATTTCCACTCTTAGTTTCCTGTTTCTTTTCCCCTCCCCTCTGGCCCACCGGTGCTCTTCTCTGGCTCTGCAGCATTGTCATCACACAATGTTGATGCAGTGTGCATGGTGGAGTAGCAGGTGAGTTAGGCCACAGGATGCTCCACTACACAGGTTTGGCAGCAGATGATTTGCTCCTCCCTTCACCTCTTTCTTCCCTTGCCCCACTTCTCCTTTCTGGATGTTGAGAAACCACAGGGCAGCAGCTGCTCCAGGCCCATGTGACCAGTAATTTTCCCAGGGGATACTCAGGCTGGCCAGGACAGTCAGAACAGCATGACAAATCCTCACCGGTCACGCTACTGTGGGAAGGGTGACCCTTTGTAATATTTTTGGCATAAGCAAGGTGGTCAATGACCGGGGAGCTTGGAGCCAACCCTGGCAGCCCTGGTGCTGCAGTGGCTGCAGGCACCAAGGGAGGCAGGGAGGCAGGCAGACAGGCTGGGTACTCTGACTCAAACTGGCCCCCAGGGAAGCATAGAACTGGTTGTCAGTAAGTCTGCATGTCCCCACCATGCTGCAGTCTGGAGCTTTGGAAAGATGGTGCAAAGTTGCTGAAGGCACAAGGATTTTTTTGGCAGTGGAAGGCATTGCTAGGTACAAGAAAGTCTGGAGGTGCAGGAGCAGGATCCACAAGCAGTCACACACAGATATGCAGGGACGACATTCAGAAAGGTGAGGGGTTTGCCGAACTCTAAAACAGAAAGTTTGCATTTCCCTGTTAGGAAATGTCCTTGATTAGGGGGATAATCAAGAACATAAGTGACTGACACTGGGGTTTCTGATCCAGACGTCTTGTGCGACTGTGGACAGGTTTCCGTATGCCACACAGCAGCTACCTTAAGTGATACAGGAGATTCACCTTCATTTCTTAAAGAGGTGAGAGATAATTAACAGAAGACTTCGAGGTACTCAGCTAGAATTGCAGGGGATGCTATAGCCAGGAATCAGCCAATCCTACTTACCTCAGTGTATGAGAATATTATTTAACTATCCCTAAAAAATAATATACACCTACATCAGAGTTTTCAGCCTAAGAACTCTCCAAAGCTTCTGCAGTTTTAGTGAAGAAATGATTCAAAACACTTAAGGTTTCCTTTTAAATATGACTGCTGAAAAACAATGAGTCATAAAGCATATGAAATATGTCTCTAGTGATATTCCTCAGTACTACCAAGTGATTCTTTTACAATACAGATATCTGATAAGTTGTTGTTTATGTGGACTTGTGCTCTGATAATCCAAACAGACTTTTTTCCAGTTGCTTTTAATATCCAGTGCAGGGTGAAAGCATTGTAAAATCCAGGCACAGTGAGTTCTGTCTCCCTCTTTTCCAGTTTGCACCGGGAGACTGGAAAGCAAAGATGGTTGTAATGATAATAAAGGCATCGCTGTGAGTAGATGCCATAGAGCTGGTAAAGCCCAGCACAGAGAGTGGCTGAGATTTATGCTCAAAGCCTCAGTAACTCTCCTCCTTAACCTTTAGGAAACCAGGTCTGAAAACACTGTGTAAATAAAGCAAACAAAAGACAAATTCTAATATAGCTAACTTAGTCTCTAAAAATAAACTAACATCAGCACTTAGCCTCATCCTTAATTAGATGAAATGGTATTCTTCCTACAAATAGGTAAGAATGACATTTAAGATGCATGAGTATTTAGCAGAAGAGATGTCCTAATTTTCTAAAATAATCTCTTAGATTTGGAAAAAGAGGTGGCCAGAGCCCAAATTAAAACAAGCCCTTTTTAATGAAGCTCATGATAGGTCTGGAGAAAATGTCCAATGGGGAGAGGCTGAGGCAGCTGGGGTTGTTGCAGCCGGAGAAAAGGAGGCTTGGGGGTGCGGGGGGACAGACCACAACCTTGTTGCTCTCTACAACTGCCTCAAAGGAGGTTGCAGAGAGGTGGGTGTAAGTTTCTTTTCCCAAGCAGCAAGAAACAGGACAAGAGGAAATGGCCTCAGGCTGCACCAGGGGAGGTTTAGATTGGATAGTAGGAAACATTTCTTCACTGAAGGGGTTGTCAGACATTGGAACAGACTGCCCAGGAAGGTGGTTAAGGCACCATCCCTAGAGGTACTTAAAAGATATGTAGACGTGGCACTTCGGGACATGGTTTAGTGTTGGACTTGCCCGTGAGGTTTACAGTAGGACTCGATGATTTTAGAGGTCTTTTCCAACCTAGATGATTCTATGATTCTACGACTTCGAGCCTTCCAAGCAAAGCCGACAAGTCTCTGTGTCTGACGCTGGCTCCCCCTTGGCGGTGTGCATGTAAATCCACAGCCCCTTCGTCTGTCACCTCGCCAAGCACCTTGTTTACATGCCAGCGATTTTCACCCTCTTCAATCACAGATAATAAGGCTGCCTGCTAACAGAAAGGGATGGCCATTTAAAAGGCAGGCTTATATTTTTCACTACCAAAACCGTAAATATCCAATGTCATTTTAAAGCACTGTAGTAGGGGAGGGAGAAGTGGGAGTTATCAAAGGACCAGCAACTGCTCTAAAACTTGGGCCAGTCTGTCTCTCTGCCACAGCATCTAAATTAGCAGTAAATGTGAGCAATGAGTGGGCTCACAAGTGCCCCGTGAGTGAAATCTATTCTGCTCAAATTTTGAGCTAAGATTCTCATTTCCATATGTCTTAAAGGTAACAAATTTGTTTCCAGGAGATTCCACAGCTTCTACTTTTAATTTCCACCTATTCTACTAACCGTTAAACAAGGAACGTAGGTGAATGCATTACTTCCACCTCACCCTTGTACTTGATCAAAACCACAATCACCCTGATGTGTGATTCAGGTCACTCTGGTGGTCACTCGGCCAATCACAACAGTTACTTCTACTGCATAAATTCCCCACCTTGAAAGATTAGGTTGTCATTCCTGCTTCAACTGATGTGCAAACTCTCTTCTTAGGGAAGCAAGCACAGGCTTGTCCAAAGGACAAGCATGAACTTGTACGCTTAGCAGTCCTTCCTTTCCTCTCCTCCTTCTTTCCCCCGTTAGCATTGCACTTTACAGTGACAGACAGAAATCTGAATCATGAACTGCTTAGCTCCTGGGAAGAGTTTGTATCAGATGAGCTAAGTAGTGTTTACCTTTGATTAAAACCTTAACTACTACAAGGGACTCTCTGGCCACACTGTGGATTTGCTCTTTGGAACTGTAGTGTCTCAAGACTTGCTCCAGAAAATATTTTCCAGTAGAGAGTCTGCAGAAACTGCTATAAACAGCTATAATTTAAGCACACATTTTACATAAACACCACCACTATTTTCAAATTTTTCTTTAGATTTTGAAAATAGTTTACAACCCTTCTGGTAACAGCTGAACAAACGCACAAACACATTTCTACAGGTTTTGGAGCCGCTGAATTTTCCTTTTTTCAATTATGATATTTCAAAAGGTTACATATTTTCAAATGGTCACTTTTGTTCAGGTGTTTGTAGGAGCCACTGGCAAAATTTGAAAGAGCAAGCAAGCTTATAAAAGCAACTTTGTTTACAAGTCAGTTCTCAGATAAGAAACTAAAGCGGAACAGAGCGTTTCTGGTGAAAAGCTTTGCCATTTTTTGTTCCAGTCATTTACCATCATACCAGAGGAATGCCTCTCACTGCAGAAAGCCTCTGCTTGGCTGGCAGAGTACGTTACATACAGTCAGGATACTGCATCCTGGATTGTCATACCTTTTCCAGACCTGCCAGCTTGGCTGCCAGCCTGCAGTAATAGGAGGTGCTCAAGTGATTGCTAACAACAAGCAGTACTTTTGGAGCTTTAATGGCTGGCAGACCAAGTACACTGTGTGCTGTTAATTGCACTTCTTATTCAAAAGGAGAAACTGTCCAAGCAGGGAATATAAGGTAAGCACAGAAGGCAACTTGGCAGAATCAGGTTTCTCTCACAGACCTCCAGGTTTCTAACTTTACCTCAATGTTATTTCAGTGTCACCTGAAGCATCCGACAGTGACAATTGCAAAAGGTACTAATTAGCAATAGCATTGATTCAGGAACTCATAAGAATCTCAGCTTTACAGCAGACAGTAGGTAAGCCTGTCAAAGACCTAAATAAAGTAGATGAATGAATGCAACTGTCTGTCACATGTGCATTGTGTGCAACAAAGGTAAATTTAAGTTGAGCTAAGGATGTTTTAAGAGCAAGTGTGCAAAGCTGAGCTTCTGAATAGGTATTATGTCCTATCAAGGACTCATTGTTTAGCAGATCCTATATCTAACAATGCTCATTGTGAAGGCTCCAAAGATCAGTGCATTAAATACCAGTTTTTCAGACCCCTTCACATTTTCAGTGTCTTCCAGTGCTGAAAACACTTGGATATTCCTGCTACACTCACACCTGTATGTGGTCTATTGGCTGTTTCTATGCTGTTCTGGGAATGGGAGTAATAGTTCAGATCAATGGGTTCAATTCTTCAAGAATTTTATTCTGTCCCATTCCAAAGAATCTTCCTTTTGGAATATTGGAAAGCTACTGCACTCATGAAAAGCGAAATCTGGATTTCACAAATGATTCCATCTGGATGGCTATTTCCAACGGAGACCGGGAGTGATAGCACTGTGTAAGGCCATGGGTTAGCATGCATTTACAGGTCTAGGCTTTGTGTGTACAGCTGGAGGGAGGATATGGCCTTCTGTAGGAGGAGAAATTCCGGTTCATTATGCTGCGTGTAGGAAGTGGCTTTATGCAATGCTGTCACGAGCACAGGGGGATAAGAACTGCTTCCCTACTGACAACTGAAGTATGTGAAAATGCTGTGATATGATTACCAAAAATGAGTGGAAGGAAGACTGATGGCAAAATCAACATCAGAGCGGCATTGTGGTGCAGAAGTGACAGCTGAGAGATCTCCACACTCCTACTGCAGAGAAGGTGAGACCTTGCTCTGGGTTTGTAAAACCAGTGTCATGAATTGCAGCCAGCATTTAATTCTCATTAATTCCAACAGGAACCGTGTTCATGGGGCAGATCTCTGACACAAGTGGTAATGGTGGGGTATGAGTAGCTTTCCCAGCCATTAAAGGCAGTTAAAATAAGGATCTGAATTTTCTTTCTGGCACAGCCTCCAGCAAGGAGCTCATAGGGGACAGGCTGCAGGAGGAGGAGGAAGGCAGAGTGAAGCGGGGGTAAAGGTTGTGGGTAGGGGGAGGAGATCTTTGAAACCACTGCTTAGAGATGTCAGGGGAACTCTTTTGAGGCTCTGGCAGCTCTCTAAACCTCTGCACAGGAACGGGGAATCTGGTGGGTTTCTAAGAAAACTAAAACTACTGCTCGTTTTGCTGGCACAGGTGAAAGATTACTATAAATGTCCCTCACCCTTGAAAAATAATAGTTAATAAAAGCTATACAGCAACGTTGACAGAAAGATTTCTCTGGGCTTGTCTCCCAGGCCAGTTATTTTCACGTTTGAATACCAGATTTTACAAGTATGAATCTCTGCTCCATTTTTGTGTCACATCATACTGATGCAGGGCATGCAATCAGCCACCAGCACCATAGCAAGAGGAAACATTGCAAGCCAGTTTTGTCACTGGATGGCAAATCAGCTTGCTGGCAGTTTGAGCTAACTCAGCTCCACAGGGTTTCTGAGCAGTGTTTGTTGCATTCAGCATATCCTCCATAATAAAATTATCCCCTCAATCAAACCCTGTACATTTTACACATACCTGAAGCACCTCTGTAATAGCAGAAAACTAATGAATGAAATATCACAAATTTTTGTATGTGCTAGTCTTTCCACTTTCAAGCATCTTTAGAGACTAAGGGCAGCCAGGGTCGGTCTACATGAGGATATGATGAAGTTCAAAAGGCACGTCTGTAAAGCACTGTCAGCGCAGAACGTGGTCACATCAGTAGTGAAATCAGCCATGTTAAAGCACAATTAAGGTTAAGGATGTTTTCTTCACCTGCATGTTCTAGTGCTCTTGTCACTGTGTTAAGCTAATTAATTTACAAAACTCCTCCCATTTAGAAAAATTTCCCATTCCAGAAAATTGATGTAGCAGAGTTACTGTCAATTCCCCCTACCCCACTCCCAGCAGCCTTACATTAATATGAAGAAGGAAAAAAAAAGTCTGTGTTCAAACATAGCAATCCCCAGCATTCAAATATTTCCAAACAGACTTTACTTCCAGATTGTAACTGGTGAGAGATTTGACTTAAATCGACCCCGGGGTGATGTAGCATTTAAGGTCAGCACCAGTTCAGCAATTTAAAATTAAATGGCAGTCCTTCAGAGCTGCTCAGCTCTGCAAGTCAGCCATGGGTTTTCCAGCTTGGGCTAGCTTAGAATATTTGTGACTGTGATTTAAATTTTGTCAACACAGAAATGCTGTCCCCTATGTCTTATCATGGCATTCAGTGGCCCCAAATTTCTGCCAGTCTCATTCTTTCCCTCAAAATCATAGAGTTTTTATCTGATTAGTTCTAAGTGATCTTGATAACTACTCAGATCTAGTTATTTCTTGAATTCATTGCTTGGAAATCAAACATTACATCACAAGAACTTAATCCTGTTCCAAATGAAACCAAGGACAAAACCTCCATTGACTTCAGTGTGTGCGGGATAAGATCATAAATCTTTGAAAAACTGTGTCAAATTTTCAAATTAAAATATAATGAGCTTAATAGTCATGGATTTAAAGACTGTTGCATTTTGCATCTTGCATGAGATTCTGTAGCTGGGTTACAAACACTTCTGAAACTTTGATGCTCTGAGGGAGAGTCATTTTCTGGGAGCTCCCATCATTATCTATCAAGCCAGTACACAAAACACACAATGGAAGTGATACTGCCCTGATGGCAAACAATGTCTTTGGAAAGCTTCAAACAATTTCTTTGTAAACAACTGATCAAGGTAATTACATTTTCTAATCTGAAACTGTGCCGTGACATTGTTTCAGGTAACACATGAATCATGCTAAAGGGCTTTCCTCTGCTAGCACTGGCTACCTTATCTAAGCAAGCTATAGCCTAAGAATGGAGGCCTAAGCCTGATGAAGTATTGTACTGGCACTGCAGGTAGTGGCTCCACTACCTGCCCCCAAGACTCCTCCAATCCACTGCTCCTGTTGGGCAGACAGCTCGCCAGGTAATTAGAAAACCTGAGGAAACAGTGGAACTGTGCCTAATGCCTCATGATCCCAACTCATTTTCTTTAGAAGACGAGGTGTTAGATGGGACAACCTTTCTGCATATCTGAATGATGCTGGTACAGGTGAGAGAGCTGCAGCTTCACTTAGCAGAAGGCAAACATGGCTTTGATGACTTTGCACTTGCTAATGAACACAAATGACCTAAAACACAGTGAGTGCGTCTCCCACAACCTCTCAGCCGAGTTGCGATGTAATAATGTGGCTGTCAAACCCTCATCACTACATGGGACTGTGTTAACAAACTAGTCCAAGTGTATTACACAAATCATGTGTAATCTTGCAGAAGAAGCAGCTCTAGCTTTCTGATTTGTTTGGTTTTGTTTCTAACAGCAGTTTCAAAAGGAAAACTGCAGTATGACCTGCCCCTGAATAAAATTCTTTTATTCTTCAATCTCTTGTCATAGATGTGATCTGCAAACTGCTTAATTTTTGTTATCATTGCCTTGGATATCTACCAGCTATGATTGTCCTGATTAAATCAGTATTAACTTAATTACAAAGGGCTTTACTCAAGATAAACAGCAAAGAAGTGATCCAGAACAGTGAGAACTGCACTGCTGAGTGAGAGCGTCTGGCAAAGGCTGTTCAGACACTCCAAGCCATCTTTTTTTCCTCACAGAAGTTTTTCGATTTTGTTGGGTTTTTTTAAACCAGATGTGTTGTTTTTGTCAATTCCCAGAAATTAAATCAGTCTGTCACCTCTGAGTCTGACTCCTGAGCCCTATCAATGCCTTTGGCCATCTTGGCTGCTGTCAGAAGCTACATTTTCCATTTCACTCCAAACTCGATGCAACTGGTGGTCTGCCACGAGTCAGGCACTGAGGCTTTTCCTAGTGTCCTCCTCAGAGTGCCACGAACAAAAGACACCTGGATTTGGCACACTTCCCACATTCATCTCCTGCTCTAAGGTATTCCTATTCTGGAGGATGAGCACCTGGTCATTAAAATTGTTATGATGGAGTGAAACATTGCATGTCTGCTTGCCTCTCTTATTTGACTGTGCAAAAATTCAGTTATAATTTAGACACTGTATCTTTCCCAGCTGAATTCTACAGCAGAGCCCTCACAGATTTTAATATGAATATCAGTCCTTTTCTAATTAGGATAGTAATCATACATTGCTGACACAAGAGATGACAATCTATCTTTTTTAAAAGTCTTCAAAAATCTCATATATATTTTGAGAGTACTGCATAGCAAATATACGTAATCACAAGTGAAGAGACAGGAAGGGACCATTTTGGGATTTCAAGTGAAAAGCTAAGAGTTTTACACAAATTATACAGGATTTGCTTAAAAGTTTAGGACCTAAACTAAATTTTTTAGAGATTGTGGACTATATATTCAGCTGTTTGATACACAGCCTGTGGCTAACCACTATCTATTCGCCAGGGACAAGCCTGGCAGACCTTCCATCAGGTGTGCAAATATCCTGGTTTTCCTCAAAGTCCTGCCTTCTCAATAGACTCCTTTAGCGTTCTCCTGAATACTATCAACAGAATAGGAGACATGGAATTCTGTACAAAACAGTCCCCTGAGGTTGCCACCTGTGATAAAAAGAAAATGCTGCCAGATAATGAATGTTTCCTCATTTCTTATGCACATATGTCCAGAAATTTCTCTTGTGTCCCAGCAGAAGGGGAAAAAGCTGCTATTACACCCTTTCTCACTTTCAAGAGCTGAAATAGCGTCCTGCTTATGACACATTTCATAGCATCATAGAATGGTTTTGATTGGAAGGCACCTTCAATATCATCCAATTCCAACTCGCCCTGCCAAGGGCAGGGACACCTTCCACTAGACCAGGTTGCTCAAAGCCTCATCCAACCTGGCCTTGAACACCTCCAGGGATGGGGCATTGACATTTCCATAGCAGAAAGGTCAGAGTGAACAAACTCATACCTTCTGGTGGCAGTGTCTCATAGGCTAATTTCTTGTATGCCAATTCTTATGATATCTCTGGGGTTTTGGTTGGGGTTTTTTTTTGTTGTTTTTGGTTTTGTTTGTTTGTTTTCAATTATTTTTGTATTCATCTTGTAAATTTTCCCTAATTATTGCATACTTTCTCCAGGGGCTTGAAAATAGCTTAATTGAGTTTGTGTCCTTTCCGTTCATTGTTTTTAAATTCATTTTGGCCAGTGAGACAACTGCTTGCAGTCCTCTCTGCTGCTCTTTGGCCTAACACAGGGTAGTGTGCTCCTCTGTCTGAGTTAGACCTACCTTCATCTGTGAAGGACCTGGTAAATCCCGAGACTATTTGTATGCAGTAAAAAACATTATAAAGCACAGAGATTCTCTGGTGCAGAGCCAAAGTTAGGGCATGCAGGCTACTTTCTTGTCCATGGGCTTCTTGTAAAAGCCAGAAAGTTAAAACTCAAAGACAGACACATAGAAAAGACCTTTTTGTAGAGGAAAGGATGATGGATTTGCTTATATATACTATATATCCTTTCTGGCTGACGAAAACTTCATGAAGTTCAGCAAAACAGATGCAAGGTCCTTCACACGGGACAGAAGAAGTCCCTGCAGCAATGCAAACTGGAGATTGACTGGGCGGGCAAGCAGCTTTGCAGAGCAGGACCTGAGGTGGATAACTTGCTGCAGCTGAGTCAGCAGTGCGCCCTTGAGGCAATGAAAGCTAAAACATGTCAGGCTGCCTTAGCAGAGAGCAGCCAACAGCTGTTCTCTTCCAGCGAGGCCACATTTGGAGTACTCTGTCATGTCTACTCTTGGGCTTCCCAGCAAAAGGCACTAACAAGTTACACCAAGTCCAGTGGAGGAGCACCAAGGCTGTGGGGCATGACATGCAAGGAGGGCTGAGGAAACCGAGTTTTCCCAGCCTGGAGAAGGAAAGGCTGGGAGTGGAGAGGAATACGACTGTGATCTTCAGCTGTTTAAAGGGGTCCTACAGACAAGATGGAGTAGGACACGACTCAGAGGCATGCAGCCAAAGGGTGATAGGCAATGGCCACAACCTGCATCCAGGGAAATCCTCAGCAAGGGTAAGAAGAAAAAAAAATTGGGTAAGAGTGATTAAATGCAGCTAGAGAAGTGAGGGACTCTCCACCCTCAGATACTTTCAAAAGTTGATGAGGCAAGGCCATGAATAACCTCATCTGGCTTTTAAATCAACCCTGTCTGGAGCAAGGAGTTGGACTGGATGACCTCCAGGGGTCCTTTCCAATTTAAATTATTCTGTGGTTCTATAAATAAGGTAGAGGTTGCAAGAAAAAGGACCTAAATTCAGGAGGGGCAGGAGTCTTTCCTGTGTTGAGAGAACAAGCCTGCAGGCTGTTGCTACTGCTGACCTCTTTAAGAGCTGGGTGATTCAAAATCACTCTTGGATGCAGCGAAGCGTGTGTTCCTGGCACAGCACTTGCATTGAGCCATTCCCAAGTTTCTCTAAGCACTGGCCTTATCTGGGTGGAGTGCTGTCAGTCAGGCATTTTTTCCTTCAATTTTGCCTCACCCCTTGCCATCGCAGTGTGTTAAACACTGCCTATTAAAAAGACTCACCAAACTTACACACTCCAGGAACAGGAGTGTGATTTTTGAAATAATTTTAATATTATTTAATATAATTTTTTTGGGAAATAATTTCCACCTTTGAGGATGGAAATGTTGCTCTAGTAAAATGACCAGTTACAAACAAATCCTACTTCTAACCTGAATTAGAACATGGGTCAAGAAGGAACAAATGGACTTGCCCTAAAAGTATTCTCCTCTTTTTCTTTTAGCTAAAAATTATTTTACTTAGGAGAATCAAAGAGCCATACATTTAGTTATTCAGATGATTCAGAAAGTCATTGGCTGGAGTAACAACATTTTACATGTTGGGTAATTAAATGGGTGGAATGTATGCTCTAATTTCTAATGCCTTAGGAAAGCTTTACTCCTCCATCAGCCACTCACCCAACACACACAACCCCTCTTACCTGTATTGACTCAAAATGTTTTACACTAACTAAAAAAACCCAAAAAATTTTAGTTTGATTTTCAGACTAGTCAGTTGGAGCAAAAATAATTTTCATCTGATCATACGCACCCAACAGACTAATGAGGCTGCCTTTTCTTAGCAAAAAGTGTTGGCGTTTGGATTTTCTTGCTGTAAGCAAGGACATGTAAACCAATGAGCAACCTTGCACATGCAAGTAGTTCTTGTAATGTGGCTTCCCTTGTGCTCAAGTTGTTCCCTGCTGATGTTTCATAGTTTTGGGACCTATGAGAAGAGTTACAACATATGGCAACAATAATACGAAAAAGTCATCATACATGAATTCAATAGACTTTTTAGGGTGCTACGTGTTTCATGAGCAGTGTGTCACTTCATTGTTTCAAAACCCCAGATTTTCACATTTCAAAGAAGCTTCTCATTTTTATCTCTCTATCATAGAATGATATGTCTCTATCACGTCATTTCATGTTAAGGTATTGTATTTCCTCATATTCAGAATTTGACATTGACATGTCATAGCTAATAATTTTCACTTGTAGGCAAAAAGACAAGAGAAGTATCTATGTTACAAATTTATCAGCAGGCCTGAGCACAGACTTATGATGGGAAACTCCATTCTCACAGTCCTCATACAGAATTCCATATAATTCCCTTTTTGCCCAGGTGGAGCTCCAACTCCAAACTCCCATGTTGTGCTTGTGATGAGCCAACCTCAAGATATATTCCAGGGGCTGTAATATCACACCTGATCAGTCCAGGCTCTGGGAAAGAAGCTCAGATCACATCACTGTGTGTGTGTGTGTGCGTGTGTGTGTCTGTGTTCCACCTTTTCCCTTAACACACCAAGCCCACACCCAGTGTGACCACAGGCGCGTTGCACAGATGGCTGACAAGATGAATCTCAGTCAGGCTCATGGAAACAGCCTTACCTGGCAGTGAATGTAACCTCAAGATGATCCAAACCTCAAACACAATTGTAAAATGTGCCGTCTGTTTGGCAGATGACCATTTTATAAGCTTCATCAAAACATTTTATACTCAATCAGTTTTGTTTCCAGTTTGATTTTAGGTTAAGTGTCTCACTAGCCCTTATGTATTTTCTTATTGTGAAGTGCCAACTCTCTTAAATATGTTAAAGTGAGCAGTTTCAGACAGAAAATTGTTGTCTTCATTTTCAAGGGGACCCAACTCTTAGCATTATCTTGGCCATTGAGAAGTGGGAACTCAATAAGACATGCACAAATTACATGAGATAAGATGTGGAAAGAAAAGACTGACGATGTTAGCTCACATGTCCCTAGCTCTTGTTTAAGCAGTCCAACAAATCACACAGATTTTAGTACATGCTGCCACATCCCAGACCTTTTACAATGCATGGCAAAACTCCCAGTCATTTCAATAGGAGTAGGTTTTAACCCAAAGTTGGCAAACTTGGAAAAAAATAAAGCAAAAGTATTTTTAAATCTTCATGTTAGAACAAAAAGCATCTTAGAGGGTCTATATCAAAAGAGAAAACTGAGGCTGGAACTTAACTCCAGCTTCATGTGCACTTCTAACCTTTATGCCAGTATACTGACCAGTTTCTTTAAATACAATAGAAACTCTGTCACTTTGAAGATAAGCCCTCACAGTTAGCTTAAAACAATAATTCTGTACTTTCTTTCCTGTTTCTAGATTTATTTTAAGTATTAGTATAAAATGTCAGAGTCTGATAGCAGCCAGATCAGTTTGTATAAAAATCGACTGCCTGTTTGTAGTATATTACAGGCTATATTTGACACAGGAAAGCACTTAATCATGAATGCTATCAGCACACCACACCCATCTTTGTAAGTGCCTTATAAGCTAGATTTATCATCGTGAACTCGGACTGGATAGAGACAAGTAATAATGAATAATGCAACCCCCTTCTGCGGAGGTAGGGTTAAAGGTGTATTAGCCACAATATGACTGTCAGACTACAGTTCGGAAGCTCTGTTTATACCTGTCAATGACATGGAGGCATCAGGACCAAACCTCTTCTGGTTTGGATTGATGTCCAGAGCACTATTTCCACTGGAGCCATCAGGCTCAGATAAGAAGATAAAAGTGAGAAGAATCTGCCTCAAATACATGATCACACAGATTATGCCATTTTAGGTATTTTAAATCTCTCAGCTCATTGTATTTGCGTAGAGGAACTGACAATCCTTCCGAAAACCTAAATTAAAACCAGAAACACCTTTGCCATGCGTTAAATTTGATTTTATTTCACTTGTCTAAATGTTTTTACCTCTATTCTAGCTTTTGAACTATAAGATGCCACTTTTTGGATGTGTAGAATCAAAAACATACTGAAAAACATACATGGTATGGAAGAGATAGGACTTTTCTGTGTTGGCTCATGCAGAGAGCACCATTCCCTTCTACAGAGGCTGCCCCTGTAGCTGGCCCCTCTGTGGTTCTGTGCCTATCATTAAGCAAAGGCTTTTCACATATAGAGTCACCAATGGAGAGAGAGCTGAGCCAGGGAGACCCAACAAACTTCAGCCATTCCCACAGCCCACTTCTTCTGCCCTTCTTGTCTCCCCAGCTCCTGACAGCAGGAGACCTGACTTCCTGGAGAAAGGAAAGATTTGGGTGGCTGTAGGGACTGCCTCTCCTTCAGGCTGTGTGTGACCCCCTGCTTGCTTCTTCCCTGCAATCACTATGCCCTCTGCCACACGGGATAGAGGACAGAGAGGTGCAGCAGGAGGTCCATGGGGCTGGGGCTAGACCAAGAATGTCCTTCTCCCCTCGACAGAATGTGTCAAGAAACCAAAATCTTTGCTAGCCAAACAAGCAAAAAATGCTTCCCAAAACCCACAGCATTTGCAAAACCTAACTGGAGAGTAAGATGTGACAGTCACTGTGGGATTTGCTGTGGCCATTCACATTTTTAGCACACACTCACTACTGAATATAGCCAAAAAGAAGCCCCTTTACCCATCAATGCCATTTGTTCACAGCAGCCCTGTTAGGAGTCACATTTTAAAATCTGAGTCCTAAGATATTGTCTTGATTAAACAAAAGGAATTTTGGCTGGGGTTTATTAGCATATTAGTTTAATCTAGCTCAATCACTTTTTCATATAGAGGAAGATAAAGTTTTTTGCCTTCTGTATCCTCACAACTTAAACAACACTTATTGGAATAGTGCTAAACCCCCAAAAGTGTTACAAGTTAATGTATCCACAGGACTGTTATTCATTTGTGAATCTCCTGAACATGGAAGGTACTGAAGCTACTGGAGGGCATGCTGGTCTATATTTCAGCAGATCAATAGAAATATTCATAAAAATATTCACTGGGTAGAACACTGTCTGTTTAATAGCCTGGAGAAAACACCCTGGAGTTTCCAAGCATTGGTTTTGTACCTCATCTGACAGATGCCACCTCCTTCCACAGACGGTGCCCAGGTGCAGTGTTGAAGGATTTTTCCATGGAGACTCAGAGGGCAGTGTGCCAACTGCTGCGCTGAATCACCAACGCTTCCCGGAGCGCCCACGAGATCCCAGGTGGCCCAACCTTGCCAGCTTGGGATGAGGTAATATGGCTGCAAACTAAATAAAGACAGAAACCACTAAATTGAATTTAAAGGGATATGGCAAAGGGATATATTTCGTTTTTCAATAGATAAATGTCATTCTCATTCAGTGACCATGCAGAACAGATACCCATAGACTAAATAATTTCTTTTTGGATGTTGCTAATAATTTTTTTTAAATTAAATTAGTAGTCCCATAATATACATATTCAACTGAATAATGCTGTACCTGAAAGAAATAATTGGGTACCTGTAATGATAAGTTTAAGCACTGAAAAACAAGATGACACTGAGAAGTGTGTCCTTTCCCTCATCACTCTAGCCCTAAATTTTTTAGTTAAATCTCTCAGTCAATACTCTGAATTGACCATTCATTCTTTACCCGTAGTGACCCACAGTTACCAGATCTAAGGTCAAAACAAGGTACAGGAAAAAAAAAATATCTATGAGATACCATTGGTATTCAGAGCCTTACATTACATAAAACATTAAATTAGAAAAGGAAAAATCGGGATAAGGAAGATGTATAAAGCAATCAAGATCCCAAACCAGCTCCTTCCACATAGATGAGATGAACAAGTAGCTTCAGAAAGAGCAGGGCTCTTTCTGAAAATTCTGAAAAGTATCATGGCTAAAACTGAAAAAATCTCATAGAAAGCTCAAAGAGAGGTTAAGTGCAAGGATTTTGAAATCATACAATGGTTTGGGTTGGAAGGGACCCCAAAGATCACCTAGTTGCAACCCCTCTGCCATCGACAGGGACACCTTCCACTACACCAGATTGCTCAGAGCTCCATCCAACCTGGCCTTGAACACTTCCAGGGATGGGGCATCCACAATTTCTCTGGGCAACATGTTCCAGTGCCTCACCACCCTCACAGTAAAGAACTTCTTTCCTATATATAGTCTAAACCTGCACTCTTTCAGTTTGGAACCATTGCTTCTTGTCCTGACACTACATGCTCTTGTAAAAAGCCCTTCTACATCTTTCTTCCAGGCTCCCTTTTGGTACTGGAAGGCTGCAAGTTGGAGGATTTAATGATAGACTTCATCTCCCAGGTGATCTGTAACTTTCCTCAAAGCACTGTTCAAGAAAATAATTCAAATAGGATGCATTATACCTAAAAGTACATAAAAATTATAGGCAGATAAATAACAGAAAATAAAGGCAGTACTTGGGCATGGGAAAGCTTAAATTTGCTACTAAACTAATGGCAAACGAATGGACATCAAATTAAATGGCAAAGACATATATGTGTCATACAGGTAGCATTAGAAAGAACTATTAATCAATCTTAGCTCATTAAATTGCTGAGCCAGCTCAGCCACTGCTCATCCGTGGATTTGTATGCCTGTCATGCCTCCTGTGAGCTGCTTTTCAGGATTTGCTGGCTGGATTTATACTTAAGGGTATTGCTGTGACCTAAAATTAATGACACAGAAACAGAAAAGAAATTAGTATGTCTAGTAATCACTTCCAAGGCTACAGAAAATGATTAGCCCTCTTGGTTTTTTGGTTTTTTTTTACTTGAAGTGAACTTGCATCATCTTTTTGTCTATTCTCTTTTGGTGTACAAAGTGGATCAAATGCTAAAAATGCCTCTATTTTCATAATGGCTTCAAAGTTCCCCTGAAGAAACAGACTTCAGCTGGAAAGGGGTTTTACAACACAAACATCTGGGAAACCAGGAGCCTGAAATGAAGGCCTAAGAAGTTCTGAATCTATGTTTATGTGTTGCTGTTCTTATCTTCACTCTCCTTGCCAGGCAGTATTGCAAAGACCCCTGCCCTGAGCATTTAGTGTATAATTCAAGGGGCGGAGCAATAGTGAAGGCCCTAAAGGAGGAACAGGAAGATGTCAGAGGATATCCCCACTGGCACAGGCACCAAGCCCGGCTCCAAAACTCACATATGAGCCAAATCCATGTCCTTACCTCAGCACTGATGTTCTGCTGCCCTGCTTGGTGCTACAGACTCCGGTGTTTACCCCAGGCTGTGACACACCAGTATAAGCTGCCCCAGGGTCTATCCAAGGAATCTGTTCTTGGCGTGAAGGTGTGCAGGACTGCTTGCTCCTGCTGCTGTGGCACACACATTTTATCCAGGTAACCTTTTAAAATTGTCCCACCAGGAGCCGTACACTGACCTGCAGGAGAAGCCCATGACCACTCAACTGACGGCTCTCACCAGCCCACAGCTGCAAGAAGGAAAATGCTGGAAGAGTTTCCTCTCCAGTGTCACCCATCTAGGCTTTCTTCTCCCTGGCAGCCCGGAGGGGGTGGCTGCTGCTCATCAGACCACACATATCCACGGCTCTTTCTCATGGAAACAGCCTGGGTCCCAAAGAACAGACATACCCACCAGCATCTCCACAAAGAGCCAACAGGAAGAGCATGTGGTTGAATGCACGCTGAACACTCCAGCTGTGGCCCATCTGGGCTGTGGGGTGTGAGTGCACTGCTCCTTTCAGCCTTTCCCTTGTGATGGGCCTATTCCTGTAGCCCTGTGCTCAGCACTGCAAGTGTCAGCAGGGACACTAGAGGTGCCAACATTCCTGGCTTCTGTTTCTCTAATGAGGACCTGTAGGTGGCCATCCTGCTTGGGGCCACCCTTTTTCTGGAACTGGATAAATAGAGAGGAAATGGGAGATGGTGTCTAACCCCCACAAAGCAGTGATGTGCCTCAGAGAAGGTGCAAGCATTGTGGTGGCAGACTCAATGCACAAGAATTACTCTGCATGTGGTGGTCTCTGTGGCTTCCTGAAATGTAATCCAGCATTTCTAGTGCAGGGCAAGCAGCAGAGAGGGAAAAATCAAGTACACCCAACTATGAGAATTTTGAAGGTGGAAGTAGATCCTTATAAAGCTACACAAAGAGCTCGGCTCTTCTGGCCAGCATCTGGATGAGCTGGCTCATCTCCTGGCCAGCACTGAATAAAAATTACATGGATCCAACATAGGGTACCTGACAATGTCAGTATTCACAACTGGCCACCCCAGCACCCCACAGGTATATGGCCAAGAAATTTAGTATTCCAATAGTCAGCGCAATGTTAGCAAAGGCAGGGGTGCCTGGGTTATGTGCTGTGCCTTTGAGGAATGCTGACACTGCCCCAATTGCAGAAATCATGCCATCATTTAGGTTGGAAAAAGCCTTGGAGATCGAGTGCAAGCATTAATCTAACACTGTGATATCCACTTCTAATGCTGATTTCAGTTTTCACTCCAGTATTATTATTAGATCAGCTTAGTCACAGAGCCTTCCAGGGACAAACAAATCCAAATTCCTGACATCAAAAAACAAACAAACAAAAGAAACACAAGAAGAGAGGGGGAAAACTCTGGAGGAAAATGTGTCCTTTGTGCACTGCAGCACAGACAAAGCAAAACACACCCATGCTCCCCCCCCTACTTTGTAGTTCACTTTTAGTCTCTGCCATGTTCAACAGCTGAAAGCTGTCTCGTCACTGGACTGGACGAGGGATGTGCCAGAGATTCCCTTTTGCTCCCATGGGTGGGATGTGAAGAATTCCTCTCTTCATAGCTGACATTCCTGCCACACTGAGACAATAACATACAATTCTTGTCCAAACACTCCTAGGTAGACACTGTGATTTTTTTTTTCTAATTATATAAATATGAGAATGTCCATTGGATATGAAGCTTCCTGGCCAAACCCTGTATTAAAAACTGAGTATCCCATGCTCACCACCTGCAGTTAAGTGACATACTTAGATATTCTTGTCCTATCTTCCTGAGATCAATTATTGAAGACTGGAGGAGTGGACTCAAATTCACACATAGCTCTTCAAATAAATTTTACTCCTGGGAGGTGCAGCAGTCAACTGCTCATTTCCCCTAATAGCAACCAGTACAAGCACTAAAGTCTGTGGTGTTGTATATTGTACCTAAGCGTAAGCCAGGTGCTTTATCATAAAGCCATTACACTTTACCAGCAGCTTTAGAATAAAGTGTCATTTTGTCAGACATGTTTGTGCTGCAGGGATGGCGTAGAAACAGAAAGGTTTGTGGTTGTTTGGGGTTTTTTTTTAGGTTATTAGTTGGAAATACAGGCATGAGTCAAAACTGAATATGGGTCACAAACTGCCAAAGTGGTGTTTCTGCGCTGAAGACATTATTATAGATAGTTGAAAGCAAATTTCACTGTTATCACTGTCATCACTGTTAGGTAAGATTCTGGTGGAACCCAGTGTAGACAAGTAGAGGAAGGAGATGGCTCTGATCTTCAGTTCAGGTTCGGTGTGTTAACAAGCCACAAAAATTTAGATGTTTATGTTTGTGGTTCCAGAGCAAACCAAAATGGAAGAGAAGTCTTAACTGCAAAATTAGGGTTTGGGGTTGGACAAATTTCCCATTGCCTTGTTAGGCTGAGGTTGTCAATAGCAGTGATTAATGTCCATCTGGGTTATGAGACTGTATCTAATCAGGGACAGCATCAGAGCTCTGTGTGCACCAAAGAAACACTGGGGTGTCAGACCTGTCATGCTGTGTGAAGTAGTCACCCCTGATTAGGTTTTGCTTTAGTACACTCCAGAGATCTCAGCAAGATTCTCCTTGTACCTTTGCTCACATGAAGTTTGCTCCTTTCTATGCAGATTGCCCCAATAGAAAACCCTTTCTCCTGGCAAGATTAATTAAAAGAGTCAGCTTTTCATTATGTGGGGTTCATATATTTTATTCAGTTTTTCATAGCTTGTTCCTTTTTCTTTGCCCTGGAATCTCATGGAGGAAATTTGGACTGACAGGATAGCAGATCCATTGTAGCGTGTACTCTGTGCAGAGCCAGGTTATCTTGCAACTCAAAAGTAGACCTATGGAAAACAACAGGATTAATTGCTTAAAAAAGTAAATTTTTCTTAAAGTAATTTACTGGTACCTTAGCCCATGATTGAGAGGTTCTGGCTCCTCTACAGAGCTGCTCCTTTACAGAGCAGCCAGAACTCTGTTGATCAGGATATACTCTTGAAATATTCCTTAAATTCATGGGCTCATGTCTCAGGGCTACTTCGTGGTGATTCAGTCTTTCTGATTTTACATACCTAAAATCCAACTACTTCAGTCCCTCCACAAGGTCTTGATTTGAACAGTGCAGAATAGGAATCATTTTAAACTGCAGAAGAGTTTACTAGCAATCAAGCATAATTTTTCATTCAATTTATCCAGTTTCCATAGAAGAGACAAGGCCTTCCAAAAATTGACTCTGCATATAACCACTTGTCCACAAAGGAATTTGGATTCTGGATGACTGGAAATATATCAACAGATGTTATGCACAGATAAGAGAGCTCTATCTTCTGCAAGAAACAATATGCAGAGTATCCATGGGATACGCTTTGGAAGTTATTTTACTGTAAAAACACAGATTTATAAGTGCAGACTTACAGATACTAGAACATGTGAAAGGGTATGGATGAATGATACAAGCTAATTTTCACAGAGCAGACATCATTTGTGTTCAGTGTCTTTCTAGGCAAATCACTGGCTTTTAGCCAAGTACATTTTTTTAAACACAAGAAAGATTAAATCACTTACTGGAATGAACCTAATGATTCATTTTTGGTCACTTTCACCACTCAGTCCAATGTCCAGGCAACAAATGACTCCTTTTCCTGAGCTGGTCAGGATTACGAGATGCCATCTAGAGCCAGGTTCTGCAGAGTTGTGTGGGAAGGGGAAGACCTCAACCTACAATCTGTAGTGAGGAGCTCACTGGGGAGTTGTGCTGGACCCTGCTGATGGAGGGGCTCTTTATTTATCTCATCTCTCATCAAAATACAAAACTTCAGATACAATGCACAAACACAAAAGATAAACTAATTTTTTAAGTAACATTTGCTGACCTAGTACAAAATAATCTTTAGGCATCCATTTCAAAAATCGTAGATATCTTCTTTCTGTAAACTTTATGTAAAAGCCACATACAGCTAAGGAAAAGCTAAGGTTTTTGTTTTAGGAAAACAAAATCAAAGGCTCGAGTGTAATGTAATGAGTAGTGGTACACAATACTATATAATAAGGACACATCCTTTACAGAAAACTTGGATGTGGCTTTAAAAAGCACAGCAGCTCCAGCTTCACACCCCACAGGAGGCACTGTCGCCATACCACGGCTGTGGATGGGTCTGGGCCATTTGGTTCTTCCAGTCATGGTTTCAAGAATCCTGACACAAAATCTCCGCCTTGTCTCACTCTGTAATGGAAAAAAGACTTCTCTGGTATTTTTGCTGTTCTTCCTCCTTCTTCCTAGTAAATTTACTAGTAATGTTAGACTAAGCATGGATTTGATGTGGTAACCAAATCACTGTTAAAGGAGAATTTTGTATTGGTCATTTTATTTGGATTCAGAGTTAGGCAGATAAGAAGGTGCAAAAAATCCTATTTGCTCACTACAATTACATTATACTGATAGCAACTGCCCATCAACATGCCAATGTAATAAAAAAGTGCTGGATTCATTTTTTCTTAAACACAGAAACAATACATAGTAAGTTACTCTAGTGACCACATGCCACAAGGAGAAGTGATTCATGGCTACACACCACTTAAATTTCTTGCAGTTTCCCCTTTCTGTCTCTGTATGTTCACTTTTGATATTGAGGCTCCAGTTAAAATCGTTGTGACTAAAAATCATCTAGTGTTTCCTATCTATGTACAAACTCCTTTATGTTAAAAAATAGTGCATTTAATAAAGAAAGTATGTAAGATCTTGTCTCTCACTTTTCATTTAAAGTGTTTTGCTTCTCTTCCTGTTCAGAAACACAGAATACATTCTTGCTGCAAGTGTCTCAGGGTTACATGGGAATTTTTTTGTAGATTGTAGATTTTTTTTTTTGTAGATTGTAGGTTTGTAGATTTTGTGAGCTCCTTCACCACTAACTTGTGCATCAGTCTGCAAGCAGGAGCAGTTCAGGCAAGGTTCCAGGTGCTTAAACCACAACACCATCTTTCTAATGGAAACGTGGGTCAATGCATCAGCAAGAGAGTTGAAGAAGATTTAGATTTCTTTGGTCAGGCTCTGATTTGCTCATTTAGTCCTGACAGTAGCTTTATTGCTGGGTGTTTCTCCAAATACCTTCCACCACTTCACCAGAATAGTGGGTTTGGTCCTGAATAATCTCTTTTAACCATATGGTCGTGGGCCTGTGGGAGTGAGCAGCTCCTACACACACTTTCTCTTCACAGACAAAA
Source organism: Ptilonorhynchus violaceus (assembly GCA_013397565.1). Taxonomy (NCBI): domain Eukaryota; kingdom Metazoa; phylum Chordata; class Aves; order Passeriformes; family Ptilonorhynchidae; genus Ptilonorhynchus; species Ptilonorhynchus violaceus. The sequence continues at coordinate 106,171 of VZRJ01010161.1, forward strand.
GAATGGGACACAAGGAACAGCCATGATATGTTTCAACCACAGCACTTGCTGCTTGCTATCATTACAACCATTATATGACTCAGTGTGGGTGCCAGGTTGCTCTATAGATGGTATCACAGAAGCATCGGTGAGTGTTTCACTGAGGAGGCATTGCACCGTTGATAATGAAGATCTGACCACTACTTTCAACACGATGGGGCAAAACAGGTAAACCCTGCTCTGAAATGGAAATCAAATTCTTGTGATCATCGGAACATTTCTTCAGCCCCCACCTCCTCCTTTCTAAAGATGATTTTTTTCACAAGTCCCCTTTACATAAGCATTTTACAGAATGCAGCTTTACCTGCATTTTGTTTTACAACCCTGTCATGCTTGCTGCTCCCCCTTTTCTGGTGCATGTGTGTGTGCTTTTGTTACTTGTATTGTATAAGGTGCCTTGGGATATTCGCATCCTGTGCATTGTGTGGCATTGTGTTGAATAGGAGGTACAGAAATTAAAAGCAGGTCTCCTCCTACCCATATATGCCTTTTCTTTGCAGGTTTTCCTGGAAGTTTTGTGCGGGGAGGGAAGGGAAGAGGTAAAATATGGCTTGGCTGAGACTGCCGGATGCTGAATCAGCTGCGATTGCCTCACGTTTTCCTTTCTTTTAAAATAAGGGGTACACTTTTCAAAAATGCCCATCTGACTTCTCTACAGGCACTACCCAGTCCACTTCTCAGTAAGTCACTTTTTAAAAATAGTGCATATGCTTCTAAATCACATGGGCATCTTTAGAGAACATCTTTATAATGCCTTTCTCCTTGGTCTAGGAACTAGATGCTCTGGGACCTGGTGCAGCTGCTGCGGGTTACCATAGTGCTTGTGATCAGCTACACATAGCTTTCCCCTCCCAAAAATGTTCTTTGCAAAAAACAGAGGAGGTAGCCATACTCATTAACTCGAAAAAATGCACCACCACCTAAACCCCAAGCCACACAATGTCTTAAAGCATAATTTTGCTCCACTGCACTGCTTTGGTTAAATGAGCTGATGCCTAAAGTGCTGGCTTCTTGTTGCTTGCACCTGCACACACTGGCACAGACTGCCCTGATGAAGCTGGTCAGCCATGGTGTGGTGATGCAAAAGTCAAGGAACAGGGAAGCACTTCAGAAGCAGCAAACAAAGAGTGTGGCATCAAAATCCTAAAAGCCCCAGAGACAGCCCTTTTCAGAAGGCTTACACATCCTGAGGTTGCAGACACAGGGAATTAGGCATTGGTTAGAGGCTAATAGCAGGTCTCTGGAAGTGTGTCATCCATTTATAGCAGGGGTCAGTATTTTGCTTCCACAGCATCCTTATCTTTATAAAGAAAGGAGGAGTTTGATGCCTTTTAGTTAGAGGACCAACAGCCCCATAGCATCCAGCCACATACATGGTGCTCATTCTTTCTGAGGCTGCTTCCTTGCTGTGCACTACCTCACACAGATAAATGTTCATCCAGTTTTGCTTGCTACTGTGACTGAATGCTTGAAACTTTGGCAAAAGAGAAGAAGAAAACGGAGTGTTAATGAGGACTGTGTTCTCCAAGCTGTGCAAGAAAAGGACTGGCACCTGACAAGCAATGCCTTTGCATCCAAAGGTGACAAAATTGTCAATGGCTGTTTTCCTTCTTTCTCCTTTGTAGAAATGTATATATTGACCTGATACAGCCTGCATTGGAGGTCTTGAGAGCTGGTTTTATTCGCTTTCCTAAAGGTTATTAATTCTTCCTACACTAGTTCCCAGTTAGATGGAGTACCTTATAATATAACTTCCTCATTAACATCAAGAGCTGTGATTATACAGTTGTGTTACCAGGGGCTTCAAAGACATGAAGCCTAAATATAATCTTACAGTACCTTGTTACAATACAAAGCACATCCTCTAATACATTTTTTTTGTTTGCATAAAATGCAGCACAATAATGGTTCACTTGACCTTTGCCCCTCTGTATAGTTCATTTTAACATTGTTTGAGGAGCACAGAGTTTGCATTTTGCAGGGCACAGGTGCTCTGCCCCACACTGGAGGCTGAGGCTCAGCCGGGCGGTGTGGTGCACCACTGCTCCCCGCCAGCAGCTGGACTCAGGGGATTGCTTTTGTGGTCCACCAGGAATTTCCTGTGATAGAATATCAGAAACCTACTGGTGACTAGTAGGAGGTGACTTCACAGGGCAAAAGTTCTCTCCCTACAATAAACATTCTCAGTGCCGCTGTGGAGATTTCCTACGCAGACCTGACAGCCGCCAGCGACTTGTCATCCCGACAGAGAATGGCTCAGGGAAGGGATTGTCGCTGCTTGCAAGCATTTGCCACCATAAAAGTGAAGTTGCACCCCTGGCTGCCATTTTACTAATGCCTTCTGAGAAAAGGAAGAAATCAATACACCCATGCTAATTCAAAAACTTCCCAAGAATATTGACTGAAAAGACTTTTAAAAATATACAAATCCACAGCCAAAGACAGAATATTCTGGTATCTATGTACACATACAATCCATAAATAACTTATTTCCTGGTGTCTATAGGTACCATGATACACATACTGTCCATATATACCATACCTCCTGGTACCTGTAGGTACTGTGGCACACATGTGATCAGAGAACTAACACAACAGTTAGGAAAACACTGTACTCTCTACATACACAGTGTTCCTTAGGAAAAAGACACAGGGATATTCACCCACCAGATCTCTTGCAGGGCACTGTCATTTGGAGCATTCAAGTAGTAAATCTGAGCCTGACACAATTCCCCTGGCTAACACTACTAAAACGACTGTCAGGGGCAATAGATTTGTTTGGCTGGCTGAAATATCGTGCAACTGGGCAGACTGCAGTGAAGTTTACAGACTGAAATAGCTTTGGGGAAACAATACATTAATTTCCTGTGGAAAATACATCTATTAAAATGGAGACTAGCCTTGGTTGAGTCCAACATAGTAAAAAAGTGTGCTGTAAAGCCTAGAAGAAAATACAGCTCGATGTTGGCTTGCAAGCAGGAAAGTGCTAAAAAGTAGTGTTATCCTCAGAATCAGGATGGTACAAAGGTCCTTCTTGATAGAGGAGTGAGAGAGCAAAGATTTCTAGAAGGTATCTTTAAGCTGTCTCACCAACTCCTCTACACACTGCAGCATTTAGGCACAAAGCCACTGCCATGGCCTTCACCATGCACTTTCTGAGGCTTCCAGTTCACTGGACAAAATTCGATCCACAGCAATGCTGATTTAATTTTCTTCTGAAATCTCACCATCAGCTGGTGTCCATTTCCACAGGTGAGCCTTCATAAGGGCTGCATAGAACTTACCCATCTCACATCTCAGTTTGCTTTGCAACTTTTACATCAGGAAGAAGAAAGGAGAAAAAGACACTAAGAAACTTGCAGGAATACTCAGCAACACTGGAGATATTTGATGCTGCACTCCTTGTTTGCTGTTCCTGAAGTGCTTCTATATTCACTGGCATTTGCACAGAAATCACTGCCCAGCCTGATCAGAGCAGTCTCTCACCTGTGCCTGTAGGCAGAGGTGTGAAAACTTGGAGATCAGCACTTCAGCTCCTTTAAGCATTGTGGTGGGGGGGGGACCAAGCTCTGCTTTTAAGAGTTATTTTTCCTATATGACCAGATAAACTTTTCTTTTTCCGCCAGCCATGTACAAACTATAAAACCGCATGATTTCCATAAGAGCTCTGACCATTCGCTCTTGGTGGGGTTAATTTGAAGAAATAACATCCACCTTACTCCACAGTCTGTTAATGATGCACTGGGAGACAAGACCAGTGTACTCACCTAACTTTTAGTGGCAAATAGATGTTCGCGGTGAGGGAAGACTAAATCCTTCTGTCAAGTGCTTCTCTTTTTTTGTCATCAAGGCTGATATTTTTAGTCTCGGTGACTGGATTTCCAGTCAGCCACTATGTACTTAGGAGGAAGAAACCAGTTTGGTTAGCTTTTTTTCTGTTTCTCAGCAAGTAGAACACTGTATTCCATTTCTGTGGACCGTGACATCCCATGGCACATTAAAAGCCTCATTCAAACCACAAGACAGCCATATTTTACACTCAGCAGGAGGTTCTAGGAAGAAGTATGAGACCAGGGTTATTCTGACTCTGGACAATTTGTCAAACTAGGAATTAGGAAGAAAGTTTAGGACATTCTCTACCAGTTCATGTGATCCTGAAGGAAGTAGAAGATTGCCTCAGTAGCGAATATCTTTATATTACAAGAGACTCTGCATAGAAAAAGGTTTAAATTCAGAAGTAGCTGAACCTGCCCTTGTGCTTTTGTTCTAAGTCTCCATCCATTGTGAAGAATCACAAAAACCAGTGGAAACTCCAAGGACAGTTCTGAAGTAAACAGGATTTTGTTTTCTTGTCCACACTTCAACAGAGCAATGGAACAGTAAGATCTCAGCTTAGTTCATAGATCAGGTTCAGTGATATCTGGGAACTTATCTTCCAGCTTGGGCCATGTTTCATGTGCTGATCCATAGTTTTACCTCAAAACCATAAGAAATTCATCAGATAGTGGAAAAGCTTGAGAAGCTCTTTATTAGTCTCCTTTATTAGGCTGCTCAGCATTTTATTCTGATTGATCATTTCAAAGAGATGATGACAGAAACTTCAGGAGTCCCTTCTGACTTCTGAAACAATTATCTGCATTTATTGAACTCTACAGCAAAAGTCTCAGGCATCGCTCATCACATAAATGCAGAGTACATCATATTTCCTGTGGCTACCCAGTCATATTAGGCTGGAGAGGGGACATATATCAGACAGATAGCAGCAGCAGAAACACACTGCTCTTGCTTTATGTCATCCTTGAATAGGCCACTTTGTGCTTGGGTCCACAGAACGGTAGATTACTTGATTTTAGGCTGAAAAGTATCCCTTTCTGTAAGATAGAGCGTCACATTACAAACATGGACTGCACATCACAAATTTGGGTTTCCACAACACTTTGGTTATAGAAATGAACATGAAAATGCTGCGTATTTGTACTGTGTCTGATTTCCCAAAGCCACTTGTTTCGATATTTGACTGCTTGGTGCTGTTTTCCCATCCAGAAGATTAAGTCTCAGTACACCTTAAATTCTTTAATTTGTAAGCAGAGCACAAGAGGAATAAGTTTACTCCCACAAGCAGCTCAGTGGGACTGTTTGGAGAATGATGCAGCTTAATGTAGTTCTAAGCCTCTTGAAATTTGGTTCAAACAAACACATTATGCTTAATGAATACTTTCCATCACCGTTTAAATCTATTAGGAGAAAGAAAAGGTGTCTTTACAAGAGACCTTTGCTTATTGTATTGCTAATACTTCTTTTCCTGGCAATCTTAAAGGGTTCACCATCACTTCATTATTTCAGTGTAATGTGAGTATTCATCTTACCCTTGCTGACTTAAAGATATCCTCAAGGATTGCAGCTTTTAACACCAGGAAATGTAAAGGTGACATAATGGCAGATTTCCCATTTACTAACCACTATCTTTCAAAACTCTCCTTTTCTTACCCCCAAAGCTGTTGCTTCATTAATCTCCACGCGTGACCGAAAGCGTTAAAAGCTTTCACGGACAATTCATTACAAAAAAACATCTGGAGACATTTCCCACCGTTTCAAACAGCTCGCTCTGCTGTGGTGCAAAACACATTTTGAAGTATTTCTGCTTCGGAGCACCGCCGAGACCTCTCATCTCAGTTTGGTGGCTTTTGATCCCGGTGCCTGAGCCGGACGCGGAGCCCGCCGGCGCTCCCGGCGCTCGGAGCCCGGGGTGCCCGGGGGAACATCTCCCCCCAGCGGCCGCTGCGCCGCTCTCCTTCTTCCCAGGGTTTGGATGTTCATTTGAGAGGGGATGGGGGTGGGAAACCCCTAACCAAACAAAAAACCCCAAAGAAACACACTTCAGCCTTAATTGTAATTTCTTGTAAGGCGGTGGAGGTGAAGGGTGTACCTCTCACCGTATAACTCTTTGTGCATCTCCCTGCCGATAGCGACAGATGCTGCAAATTCCCACTGCGACTGACAAAGCTATTCCAAGTGAATTAAACTCAGATTCAGTCCTGTCAACTGAATCTTTTCACGCTGCTTTGTATCAGTCTACGCCCTGCGTATTTTTTCACTTGCCGTTTCTAGACAAGAGCAACAGATTTTGTTAATCAGTGTCAGAAAGAAATACACATTGGCCACCTTATCCACCAACGGCACAAACCTTACAGGGATGAAAAATATGTCTGCAAAATTCCTTACTCCTGGCCTTTGCGGCCATGGCAGACATCCAGCTCAGCCCCAGCCCCCAGAGGGCAGCTGGCTGCTCCACCTTGTTGGCGTTGGTGTTTTAGCAATAACTGTATTTTGGTGGCTAGATCCCCTTGGGAGATGCCAGAAAGTACCAGCCAGTTCCTTTCTTGAGCAGTGAAACATGGCCCTGCTACTCCCATGCACAGCTCAGTTAGTTCCCTTCTTGTTTCCCACTGAGTCACCCAGGCGGTTGCATTCTCCCAGTTCCAGTCAGAGCAGAAAAGAAGCTGGTTCCTCTCCCAAAGCAGACTATCAGCAACGAAAGAAAGATATTTTTAGGCAGTTTGACAATGGTCTACATCTGCAAAATCAATTTAAGCAAAACATTATTCTATATGGTTGTCTGAGTAATCAATAAAAGTAGCCACCAAGTCATGCATGGCATAAGTTAGGAAGAAGGATAAATGTTAATTTCACGGAAATTATCTTGTTGATCAGAATCTTCTCCTAGGGTGATAGCAGCTACCAGTAACTTTTATTCTCTGTATTGATTTGTGTTTCACATCCGTCTGTTCTGACACTGACCAAAAAAATGTCTCCCTTGTTTAGAAGTGGCAAGTGAAAAACAAAAAATAGCAGCGTGTAAGTGCAGACAAAACTGGAACAAAGCAGTATGCAAAAATTCAAGTTACAGAGCTGAATTTGTGTTAAGTACACTTGTAATATTTTTGAAAGTTTTAGGCCCATTGATATGAAAGTGGAAGGTTGTAGTTCTAAATTTTCCAACCTTAAAGGGCTGTTAGGTTTGTATAAATCACAGCACAACTGAAGGGCAGTTCTTACTACTGTTACAAGCAGTATTATGACTGCTGCAATTGAAAAATACTTGGGGGCAAAATGCTTCTATTTCACTTTTGACAGGACGTTTTGTGGATTTCATTTCATCCTTCCCTTCTCCAGTCAGTACCTTTATGTGTATATCTTTCCAACAGCACCAGGGGCAGGAAACATATACCCTCACCCACAGCTTATGAGCAGCACCTCTGCTGAAGCCTGGCTTCTTCAGCTAAAGTCTGGGAGCCTATGTTTGCTGGTGTCTAGTGAGAAGAATTCATGTCTAAGCCCCCACTGATGGGCAACACGTGAGCCTCCACTCCCAGTCTGCTGCTTGTCCTCGCGGGGCTTGTGGGACCTTTCCGTCTTTGTCACTTCCACTCCTCCATAAAGCAGAGTTGAAACAGTTCAAGGGGTCTCAAAAGAAACGTGGGGGCAGCCAAATGGATGCACAGACAGGCAAGTGCGTGCTGCTGCACAACACATTTTTTCTTAGGAAATCAGATTAAAACACAAGAAAACTTGACTGTAGCATTCCCTGAGCCTATTTAAGGGAATCAGCTTCTGAGTGTATGAGGATATTAAAAGAAGCCATTGTATTCTAGGAATATCAACTGGCATTAGTGTTAACTACACAAGCATATTTCCACTGCTTCCCGGGTGAGTCTGCAGAGAGAGTCTGAGCAGAGCTGAGAGCTCTGCTACCTAGCGAAGTAGTGGCTATGCCAGCATGGCCACCCCTTGCTCTATCTGTGTCTTCCACTTTGTGAGCAACAGAATACCAGTACCAACCTCCCAGAAATCCTATAGACTACCAGGCATCCAGGTCAAAGTTTCACTTGAAAACTCTACAAGATTATTTACAAGGACAATGTATTTTCGGCCGCCAGGCTGCCATTTGATGAAATCAGTGGTTTATGTACACCATGATTTCTACCAAAAAAAAGTAGGAGCCAGGGAGTAGCTTGCTGATTGGATTTTGATTATGAGTCAAGGGGCAACAAACTAGAGTATTTTCATAGTAAATAAGGGACACATTTGTTTTCAGATTGGATGTGAAAAAACCCCAAAGATATGTAATCTAATCAATCTGAACGAATTAGTACAGACAAGTTAGTAAGAACAGAAATGTGCCATGAGTCAGGATGACCTGTGTCCTGTGGGCCTCTCAGACATTTCTCTCATTTCTCTCCATGTCATAATAACTTTTTCTTTCATAATAGACCTTTGATCTATTTATTTTAGTAAGCATTTCCTGTTCATGTTAATGGTTTAAATAAATTGGTCAGACATACAAAAAGAAATTCATTCATTCCCCAATGACCCACAAAAGTTACATCATTATTTAAATAACACTGTATGGTATAGTTTAATGCATGGGCCTATACTTCACCATGATGCCTTTATTTGGACTAGTTGATAAGCTTTTGTAGGAAAGTGGAATTAGGAGTTTTCAAAAATTCCTGTTTCAAAAAGGAGTCTATAGACAAAAATTATCACAAACAGTTGACTTCTTCCGATGAAGAGTATTAGTGGATAGAGATATAGAAACAGTTTTTCAGTGTAGAATTATATATTTCCTGGTGGTTTTCTGTAAAAAAACCCAAAAAACCAACAAAACCCAACAAACAATTTCAACACTGTAAAATCTTCTACCTAAAGTTTCATCAATTGGTATTTTTAGAATACAGCTGTGTAAAATACAATGGAATGTGCAGTAGGAACACATCCTGAGTCACAAGAAGAAAAACTAAAATCAAATAGGTACATCAAGCTTTAACTTTCATTTAATTTCAACTTTGTCTGTGAATGAAATTAGGAAATGCTGTTGTACTTCATATTTGCGAGTGTATGATGAATTTGCTTGCATTATCAATAAAATACAGGTAAAATCCAAGTGAAGTGGTAGCAAAGCTTGTAGTATAAAAGGGAAGTATATGTATAAATGGCCTGACTCCTTAGATAGTCAGAAGTGTCACCAAAGCTCTTGGAATTTTGGATACGATACAATCAGAAGAGTCCCAGAGCTACTTGCCTTACTTTTTGGTTCCTACATAATGACATGTAAAGTTCTGACGAAGGCATGAATGAGTCTGAAAGATCATTCTCTGCTTTAGTATGATGCTACTTGGTCTTACGAGCATGTAGAATAAGGCCAGTGTCTGTCCTGACTGGCTTTGCCATTAAATAAAGAAAGGAAATACAATTCTGTGTGCATTGCTGTGTGGTAGCTGATAGGGGTGTTTTCCAGGTGAGGGGAGCTCTTCCAAAATCCTGTGTTGGACCAGGAGGCAGGTCACCCCTTCAGCCCCCAACCCAGCTGCAGAGCAGTTCAACCCAGTGATCCGGGGCAGGGGGAGCTAATCCCTATCCAGGTCACAGCGTTGGAGAGAATGGGGGAGCACCTGCCTGGGTCACAAGGCTCTCTGTGTGCCACCATCTCCAGGCTGGTACATTGCTGGAGGACTGTAGTCACCACATGAAATAGGTTTCAGGGGGAGTTTTTAGCACAGGGGATTGCTCTGAGTGATTTTCCTTGTGTCATGGTTAAACCCCAGCCAGCAGCCCAGACCCACACAGCCACTCACTCACTCCCCCCACCAGCGGGATCAGGGTGAGAATTGGAAGGGTAAAAGGCAGAGAACTCACGGGTTGAGATAAAGAGAGATTAATAGGGAAAGCAACGGCTATGCATACAAGCAAAGCAAAACAAGGAATTAATTCACTGCTTCCCAAGGGCACGCTGGTGCTCAGCCATCTGCAGGAGAGCAGGGCCCCATCACGTGTAATGGTGACTTGAGAAGTCAAACACCATCACTCCAAATATCCCCCCCTTCCTCGTTCTTCCTCCCATTTTATATACTAAGCATGGTGTCGCATGGCCTTGGAATATCCCTTTGGTCAGTTGGGGTCACCTGTCCTGGCCGTGTCTTCTCCCACCCTCCCATGCACCCCCGGCCTCCTTATCAGCGTGGCAGCACGAAAAGCAGAANAAAGCAACGGCTATGCATACAAGCAAAGCAAAACAAGGAATTAATTCACTGCTTCCCAAGGGCACGCTGGTGCTCAGCCATCTGCAGGAGAGCAGGGCCCCATCACGTGTAATGGTGACTTGAGAAGTCAAACACCATCACTCCAAATATCCCCCCCTTCCTCGTTCTTCCTCCCATTTTATATACTAAGCATGGTGTCGCATGGCCTTGGAATATCCCTTTGGTCAGTTGGGGTCACCTGTCCTGGCCCTGTCTTCTCCCACCCTCCCATGCACCCCCGGCCTCCTTATCAGCGTGGCAGCACGAAAAGCAGAAAAGGCCTTGGCTCTGTGTAAGCCCTGCTCAGCAATGACAAAAACATCTCTATATTATCAACCCTGTGTGTAGCACAAATCCAAACCACAGACCCACACCAGCAACTGGGAAGAAAATTAACTCTACCCCAGCCAAAACCAGCACACCTTGGCTCTGCCTGCACGTGTTCCATGTCTGCATTGCTGAAGTTGCACACCACACGTTATTTTGGAGCAGACATATGGACCTAGGTCTGCCTATGGACACCTGCTGTTTGAGTAGTGCTGCTACCAGTGCAAGAGCACAGGACTGACAAACACTATAACAGGTTGCCTGAGACTCTGAGCAGGTTTTTCCAGAAGTGGTGTCTACCAGTACATAGAGATGGAGCTCTAACAGATGCCCCACTTTTTTTGTGCCTACTTCTTTGGTGCTAGAGAGCTTTATTTTTCCCCTTTGCTTTGAACAAAGGCAGGAATCCTGCATTTGTGGTCTGAAATAGTGAAAACAATTGGCTTAGTCTAACGAATAAACAAAACTTCTATTACCTACACAAAAAAAAAAATTTCATGTTCAAGGCCTCCAGGGTCCTCAATATTTCTCTTTTAAAATGAATAATTTGAAGTCTGTTACTTACACCTGGTCAAAATCAATTTACCTGTTCTGTGACTCTTGTTCTGATGATTATTACTGATCATCATTACTGATGATTAGCTTTTCAGTGTAAATTAAATTGAGTTTAGAAATCAGGTTTTGTGAATTTTAAAAATAGTTATTCAAGCCCAGTATGCAAATGAGCTACCCTATAATCTTATTTGTAAGAGACACCAAAAAATGCTACAAGTACAAGTGAGAAAATGCAGCTTTTGCTTCAGGCAAACAGTACTGCGTGATGGTTTTGAGACATGGAATTGCACCATAAGTTTTCTGAAATGGAAAAAGAACTTCAGTGTGTGTGTGTGTGTTTGGGCAGTTTTGCTATTCTCATTCCTAATGTCACAGCACCGTGAAGGGCCAGCAGGGCATCCTGTCCTGTCTCATCACACCATGGCATTCCCTGGGGGTAGGAACAGGACACTGAATGGTGAGTCAGGCAGGATGGTCAGGACTGGTGGTGTCCCTGCAGCCTCAGAACAAAACTGTGAAAGCTGTGGTGATGGTGAAAAACAGGCCATGATGATGTGAACTACCCTGCATAAAAAAAAAAAAAATAGAGTTTTGTGTACACAGTGTCAGAGCACCTGAATTCCAGACTTACAGAAACACGATGGCTATGGTGGAGGCTTGTTTTTCTCAGAGACTGGAATCTGCTACTCTTGAAGGATATTTTTGCCTTGGGAATTTGTTAGCCTGCTCTCCAGAGGTACATCCTATCAAGAATGGCTGGCAGATGAAAAATCACTGGATTTTAAAATACAGAACCTTTATTTTTTCATGGGCTAATTAGAAACATGCTACAGATACAGAATCACAGCCATATGTAAAGTTCTGAGTCAGATATAAAAGATTATCTAAAGGAAAAAAAGCTTGCCTTTTCCGTTCAACAACACGGGGCTTGTGCAAGTTCCTAGTTATTTCACTCAGGAAGAATCAAAGTTTCCTTTCAGCCACAGAAAAACATTGAGCTCTGACTCTTTACGTAGTCAAACAGAGTGCTAGTAGCAAACAGTCATGCTGTACCAACCTTATTTCCAATACTTCATTTAAATGACAAGAGATATTTAAAAGACAAAATATTCCTTCAATCCCAAGGACTGCTCCAAGAAGGCTTTTTCAGGAATTCAGTAGACGGTTTTTTGTGAGACCCATTAGCATGTGGAACCACTGAGACTCTCTGCAGTCTACTTTTGAAGTCAAAACTTATTCTTACAAGGAGACGACTCCTTCAGTTCGTGTTTGGGGGGCTGTTTCCCTAAATTTATATGGCTACTCCTTTTGGTAAAAGTCACTGACAATTCTCAACAATATGTTGTACTCTTGAAATGCCAATCTACATAACCAAAGAAAATTCAGAAGCATTCTGGAAGTGTCCTTTAGTTAGATTTTACTCTTCCTCTTTATTAAGCAGCTTGCTAAGGCCCAGAACTCAGAGCATTTCCAGCAGGATCTGCAATGATGATGGAACAGGTAGTGCTTTCCGGATGACAGCATCATTGTCAGATGCTACCTCTGGTCAGCAGACATCTGTAGACAGAAAATTCTGCAACTCAGGGAATATCCCATTACAGTTGATTTTGGATTCTTTAACACAGGATGAGCAAAAATAATACAAATACCATGGTCAGCCATTATTTTATAAAGGAAAAGTTACAAAAGCAACATATTCTGAACTTACTGTTGATTGCTAACAGCCACCTCAGTTTGTTCAGAGCAGCTGGCATGCACAACTCCCAGGAGACTACATGCAAAACCCTTGTGGCTCCAACACCAAGCGTGAACAAGCCTGCACGCAAGCTGAACTCCATCTTCAGAAGAGTATACTAGAAACATGAAAACAAAGGCCAAAAGTGGTGATGAAAGAAAACAACTATTCACTTTGAACACTTTGAAGTTTAAACCTTCCAGACTCAGAAAAGAGTGAATAGTAACTGAACCAGAACACAGCGAATTCCCACAGGAATAAATGCGTCTGGTCACTAGGTGTCAGCCTTGCCTCTACCAGAAGGTCACCGGACCTTCTCCCTGTCCCCAGGAAGCAGATGCGGCTCCCAGCACTACAAACGACCACAGCAGTCTCGTAATCAGGGAAGAGGAGCAGAGGAGGATGTTTGTGCGGGATGCTTGTGTATCTGGTCATAAATATTATATTTGTTACCCTCAGGTTTGGACGCTGGAAACAATGACAGGTTTCTTTCATGCTGAGGAGACGTGACTGGACGTCAACTGCAAAGACAGCAGAGAAATTGCCCTCTAACAATGAAAACATCAGCAGCTTATAAGCAATGAATCAGTAAATGTTTTGCAAGCCTCACAGTATTTACTGTTTATCCTACAGCACCAGTTCCTGGAATAATGCCATCGCAAGAAAATGCTGGCTCCCACTTCTTAAATTTGCTTCTAGCCTTGCTGGATACAGGAACAATGCTTGGAAACAAGATCCCTGCAGAGCTGAAAACTCTACAGACAACAAAGAAAACCTAAAATGTATTCTTTAAATAATTTCTTGAATACTTACAGTTCATAACAGTACAGTCAGCAAAAACAAAAAGCAATTAAACATTCAGCAGAGTTTCAGTCGTGTTTGAAGCATACACATATGTTTCTGACTTTGGAATCTCTTCAGGCGGATTTTTGCACCTTGATTCTCATGTTCCCAAGTCTCCAAAATTATCTTTTCTTTTGCTCCAGCCAGCTACAGTACCATAGCTGCATGTCAGAGCCCATGGTGGTCTGCTGTCATTGCAGTTTCCTAATAGGCTGTAAGCAAAGGCATCCAGCTCAGCCAAGAACAGTTGGAATACGGAAAACACGGACTTTTCACCAGATGCAGCAAAAATTACTCGACAGATTTTTACCTTTCATTTTCTTCTTAGGTTCTCTTAAGGGACAGATAAGCTTTCCCACATCAAAGACAAAATGAGAGCATCCCAGTGCTTCTCTCCCCTCAGATACATACAAATGAATGCAGAAAAAATGACCCACGTAGAATTTTGCTACATGATCACATCCTTGCTATAGTAATTCGTTTCATGATCATTCCACAGTAAACACCTGTCTTTAGTGATGAACTTGGAAGGGCTGGAGTCTTCCAAAAACAACAATAACAACAAAGCCCAACAACAAAGTCACAATTAGCCCAGACATTTTACCTAGAAGTCAGGGCAGCAGCAATGTCACATCTGCCAAGTCCAACATAAAACCAGTAGAACAATATTTGGTCTGGAACAGTCTCAAGCCTAGTACATGGCCCATACCCAGACTGCCTGCTGCAATTATTGTGATTGCCTGGCCAAGAAAAAAGGAAAAATGAAAAATGAAAAAGAGGGGATAAATAATTGCCTATGCACAAAAACAAGCACATCTATGACGTTCCAGGGACCCAGAAATTATTGAAAACAGGAGAAATGGCAAGTCCAAATCTGTAGAAGGATCAGTCCCGAGTCTGTGTTTTGTACAAACACCACAAGCCATCACAGTAGCTGTAGGGGGTACCCTATGAGACACCCTGGATGCATCTTCTCAGGCAGCAGTGAGACAATATCTGTGTTTCAGCACCTCAGTCACCTTCTCTAGCCATTAGAAGCACCACTTGCTGAAGCTGACACCTCAACAGATTCACCATCATCCTCTCTCACTTTTTCTTTTGCAAAGGGAGGCGAGTTTAATTTCTATGCTTTGTTTACAGAGGAAACACACATTAGAGCTAGCACAAACATCAGCAATGTATCACACAAGGGCCAAAGAAGGCAGGCAGGCAAATTTTGAGTGGCAATATCAGTGCAGGGCTGGGAACTGGGAGTCATCCACCTTGAAAGTCAGAAGCTTCCAGGTGGGGATGTCACTGATTTCTGTATCCTGGAAAAGCTGCTGTCTCCAATAGTTTTAAAATAACACTGTCTGATTGCCAGCATCTCACCTCTCATGGTACCAACATGTCCCGTAGCTTGCTTTTTTCACTACATCATTAAAAAATCAGGCTTATTTTCCAAGACAAATACAACCTAGTACATCAAGCTTCACAAGTTCTTAACAGTGAGCTAAGCAATCCACATTGGCAATATGTTGATTCTGTGGAGAAATTCCAACCATTAACTTCAAACATCTTGGGTCACTGAAAACAGAGAATGGGATTCAGCTCCAGATGCTAAAGTTTTGGATGCATACAAGCATGCTGTGTATTCCAACCCCTATCACAGTCAGTGGAGTCCAGAGCATCATTAAATTGCTCGGACGTCTGCTCCAATTGTGGCAATTCTCTAGGCTCTAGATACTGACTATATCAACCACGTTACTACAAAAGTAGTGAAACTCCTATGAAAGGAGTTTAAACTATTGTCTACATGTGAGCAATGTAAATTTAGACTTGCCTTAATTTTGAAATTAACACAATACCTCACTATACTAACTTTATTGGGAATTGGATTCCAATTTTTGAAGCCCTGAACCACAGCTACATTCAACAAAGTAAAAAAAGCATCTCCCTTGTCAGATATCAAGTGAGTTTATTTTCTTAATTTAAAGTAGTCCACATTGGGAGCAAACTACACCAGCATCACAAAAATCCCTAGAGAACCAGTTTACTATAAATTTACACATCAATTTATTTTTCATAGACTGCTCTATGTCCACAAACTTCTAGCTATCATTACCTGCCCAAGGAATAAAAAAAATATTAACATCAAAAAATGGCAGATTTTCAGGATAAGTATTGATTAATCTGCCCATGTTTATAGACTAAAACACAGACAGGAGAGTCCTACCAGGAGACAGAATGAATCTTACAGAGGCTGGTGAAAAGTGCAAGGAGAGACAATCTGGGCATTGGCGCATTGAATGCAAAATTGCCTATCCTTTCATATTCTTATCTAGTGTGTGAAATTACGAATTAAGGGCACAGGCACTCTTCCAGGAGTGTTCATTTACTGATAAATGCCAAATCCATTGCTCAAAGTGCCCTCCAAGCTGCTCAGCATGTGTCTTGGAATCTACAAGGTTAACATGTAAACAACACTGCTGTTGACATTTTTAACAACAAAAGCAACACCAGTCCAGGAAACTCGAGCCACGAGAAACCCCCCCATATAAACAGATGCAGGAATGATCAACACTTTTCCTGCTCCAGAGGCACATAAAACAACCAGATTTTCAAACCCAGAGTGGGCCAGACAGGATGATACTGTGAGAATGATTGAGCCCTGTAGTTCTCACCACTACAACGGGAAAGGTGAGAAGAGACCTTGGGAAGATGCAAATGCATCAGAGGGAATGTTTAGCAAAGGAGACAGAATAGATCTGAGGATAGATTGCTTCCACTGAGAAACCATACTTCTTTAGACAATGCCATATGTTTCTGCTACAAAAGACCAAGATGAGCCACCTGGGCAGGAGATAAGGCACTTAAAAAGTTCATAATTTTCCTCTAATGGGTAAGAACTCTGTCACACCTAGACTTCTCTTTTCATAGACTAAATCATAACAATAAACTGAAGTGCAGACTTTGAGTTATGTAAAACTATTCCAGTCTGATCACCTATCAGAAAATTAAAAAAAAAAAAAGCTGCATATGGAAAATTGAACTAAACATTTTGGATAGACAGAATATCTTTCTTATTTTCGATATATGTAAGTATAGCAGCTAAATATTTAAAATATGGGACGTGTGCAAAAATTTCAAATTACTTACAGAACTTGTGAGTGTTCAACACTGCAAAATTAGTTTTGCATTACCATTTAAAATCTTAATATAGAAAATAACAGAAAATATAAATAATAGTAGAAAATAATAAAGTAGCAATGGGAAGCTATTTTCATCATTGATCACTTTTATATGACTTCCTGGAGCACTAACATCAATTATGCTTCTATGTCAAAACAATGCTGGCACACTGCCAGCGAAGATTCGGATCAGGGCCACTGATTTATTAATTTATTCCTTTTTGGAAATCAGTGGATGGTACAGTCAACTTTTGACTGTTAAAACACAAATTCTATATGAAGTATAATGAAGCCAGCTTATCCAGGAAAATGGAAAACACACATATTTTAATTCACTTCATTTTGGGTCCGCAGTGAGCCACCTGTTAAGTACAGCATTGACTGGCTGCAGTTAATAGAGTCTGTTCGTAAGAAACTTCTAATTTCTAATTATCACAGTATGAAACAACAAGGTATGTACTTGTTCTTAGGCCTTTATTTTGATTGCAGTCTTACATTGTAATCGGTTTTATCAAGTAATCATTCAAGTATGATGTTGCTGATAAAAATTGACATGGCTTTCAGCATTTTGTGACACAAATAAATAATTTGCTTTTCCAGCTACAGCAGATTGGGTGCTTCTTGCTGTGTAACACATTGTTACACAAAAACCCCTATCAAAACAAGATATCCAAGGCAACCATATATCCTATGAACATGAAAACATGGTCCATATTCCTAAGATAATGACTTTAGATGCCAGCAATGGCTTAGTCTTGCATCAGTAAGCCTGACCCTCATATAAACAGTCCATTGGGATGCTGTTTACTATGGGTTTATTAGAAACCTTGTCAATAACTTACTTGTGCTTTTGATAATTCTGTGTTTGGTTGCTAGGAGACTTGTGTTCCTGATGAGATAAAATGAGCAGGAAATCCTCTATGGCCTTGTCACTTTTTTTTGCTAGTAAATAAAAATCTGAACAACTGATATAAATACTGACTACTGTTAACAGAAGTGAGAAAAAAAGACAAGCATTGCATATTTTAAATAAAGGAACATATAGCCCTTTTTTGCCCTCTCCGATTATAAGATGATAAAAGATCACCTTTATAAAGTAGAATGACCGGATTTTGTGGAACGTGGCTGTTTTGGCTCCAAGGTATTTGTAGCGTTGTAGTATCAGAGCCAGGATACAGCTGCCTTGTGACTAAGACATCGTTCACTGAATAAGTGCTATCCAATCCCTCGACGTCACCAGACATCTGTTTCCTGTTTTCATTCTTTCTTTCACTGTTATCATTTTATCCAAGTTACCCTTTCACCTGAAAACCATTTACTAACCTACAGAAACCAGCGCATGCATGTGTGTGTGTATCAAAGAAGTTGATTTAGAAAAAAAATTGCTGAAAGCAATTTGTTCATCTTAATACAAAGAACAGAAATGGAAACCAACTTGCCTTCCTCCGTCTTCTCCTCCCCAAAATACACAATGATACATAAACACTTTTGTCTCCTGGTCTTCACTAATATGACTAACTTCCTTCTTTGCTTCCAGTTAAGTAGCTTTCCTGTTGAGTACCACCACCTCCACAAAATACAATTGTGAATTGATTCATAAAAACAGAAACATTATGGCACAAATAAGGGAAGGCAATAAATACTCTTCCCCCTCTCCAACTCCTTCCCAAATGGAGGCAGTAGTAATATTGTTATTGTAAAGTTATTGTAATAACAAAAACTTGAAAAAAAAAGTAAAAGAAAAAAAGTATTGCTTGTCATTTAAGGTTCCAAACCAACAATCATCAGGATGCAGAACAGGATACATCTAAAGTGAGAAAGTTATTTACTTCACATTCAAGTTAACACCAACTGTACTTTTTTTGGCACACAGTATTATTCTTAACGTGCCAAAAAAGTGTTGGGCATCTTATAAAATATGAAAGTTAATGCACCTAAAACCAAATTCCTGCTATTCATAATCCAATTTTATATTGCTGTTGTTTTGCTAGGTTTCACCTATACTTAAACCCCAAGTTGGGAGAACAACCATTACTGACAGCATTTAACACACACTAACAAGGAACTATAGGAATTGAAGAGTAAATTGTCAAAAATTAGTGATTTTCTATTCTTAATCTCTTGATTTCAGTCTATTTAATAGGAATGAGAATAGAATACTTGTTTTATTTTGTTTTGTGATTACAGATGCTCATATTAATAGACAAAGCAGGTTGTTGAGCGAAGGAAAAGTCTGGACTGGTTGACAAACACCTACAAAAATTCATCTGCTTCTTTTTATTCTCTAAAAGAAAAAGTTTTTATAAAACCTCCCCCACAGAGGCATACCAGCAAAATACACGTGTTATACAGAAGAAACAGGAGATTCTAGCATACAGAGGACTTTCCCAATGAGATGGGATGGTTTGGCAGCTACCGAGAACTAAAAGTAGCATTTCCAAAGGCACATGAAAATTGGAAAACAAGATGACCTCTCATGATCTGGTCTCCTGGACTGCTTCCTGCATTCTTAAAACCAAATTATGCCCATTTTAAAGCCAAATTCAGCTTCCATTAAGCCACATAATAATGAAGCAGCTCATTAACTTTCAAGGAGTCAGAGCACGTTCTGATAGATTATCTTGGTCTCCTCTCTCATCCTTCTTTATTGTCTGGTTCATCATCTCAAATGCCCAAACCTAAGCTTTCACATGAAACCCAGAATACTCTTGCATAGTAATAATGCACTGTTCTGGACAGATTGATGAATCAAACCTTTCTTGGAAAATATTTTTCAAGACTTTGTCAATTTGGTGTGATTAAAATACTGTTTCCCATAAAAACAATTTGTTCATAACTTTTCACATTTAAATTCATTTGTCCACTGTCACACCTGCAATCTGTGATCATGCTGAAAACTGAATCTTAACTGGGTACTTCATCCATCACATCCCCATCCTTCATAATCTGCTGTCACTGTCATTCATTGACTCTGGATTCTGCTATGCATATTTATTAATGAGATTACATTTGTGTCAGAATAAGTTTTAAATTGTGTTTGAATAATAAAAGCCCTTGAATTAAGATAGCTATCTTCCCCCTCCCCTAAATTTAGATAGAAAGATATTTTAAACTGCACACCCTGTTTTTATCAATTGCATATGAAGAAATAAGACAAAAATCAAGACCTCTCAAGCTCTAATGGTATTGATGGCAATGGCAAAATCCAAAACACAGCTATAGAATTCAAGAGGTTAATGAAATCTTTTGTATTTTGTTATGCCTGGTTGTTTTTATTTTTCCCCAACAAAAAGGTATTAGAGGTAATCAAGATCTTAGAGGTAATCTTTTCTAAAACTTATGGTTTTATGCAATATGACTTAAAACTAATATTAATTTTTTACATTAATGTTTCCAATTTTAAATTGAGAGGGGAAAATATAAACTAATTATTAGGTCAAGTTACTCCTTGGAATTATCCTCTGAAACAAATGCAACCTTTTGAAACCTTTTGTTTCAAAAAATAACTGGCACAAACCATTGGAAGAGAAAGTCCCCAGACCCACAGTTTATGTCAGACTCCACATTGTTTTCAAATGTTAAGACTTTTGATACAATGTATTATGACAATAAAAAAGTTGAGAGCTACACCAGAAGATTACATGAACAAAAATTTATGTTTTGTCTAGTATAATAGGAGTCTTAAAAACAAACAAACACACACCACTTCTTACCATTATTTCATACCCAGATGTTTCCTGTACACCTGCAGTTGTCTCCAGTCCTGAATTCATGAGCTATAGTATTTCAACAGACTCTCATCAGTTGGTTTTAGAATTTTCTTGTCTGCCAGGTTTACAATCCATCCTGGAGCAAGACCAAAAAATATCTGTCTAGGATCCTTGCGTGCACTTAACATCTTAAAGAGTTCATCCTTAGTTATGTCTGGTAAGATATAACCATATTTCTTGGCAAGTTCCAGCCTGGCTTCTGCAACCTTGGATGGATCTGCCAGGTACCCCCGATTCCTGGGATCTGTGTAGTAGCGGACGAGGTCTTCAGGTGGGAGCATTCGCTTTGGGATAGGTTTGCCACGCAGGAAAAATACTACTGGCTTACATAAAATTTCTGTGGGCAAACAGGAGAGAAAATCAGTTACTACACTTAATAATATGTATTTAAAGACACTAAATGACACTTTCTTATTTTGAATTAAATAATTACATTCATATTAAAAAGTACCAAGCAAAAAATCAAATCTCAAGAATATTCGTGTTCAGAATGAGATAGTGGTTTGCAAGTTTCACTTAAGCAAACTAACAACTGTTTTAGCTGGTATTTATTGTGTCTAACTGGATGAGTCACTAACTCTAATACATTTAGAATGCCTACTTTGGAAAGATAACCACAACTAATGTAGATGCTGCCATTTATTTAAAGGACTATCTCCAGTTTGAAGCAATGCATTTGCATGGCTATTTACACAGTGTGCCAACAAATGTCAATTTAGTGCTTCTAGAAGTATTTTAAGTAAAGTATCAATGGCAAGTGCACCTATTTACTCCTTTGTGGGACTATCCTCTCTTCCTTAAGTTTTACTGATTTTGGCAAATTACATTCCAGAACCTTTTAACCTTATTATTTTTATTATTTTCTGGACTGGAACAAAAAGAACTTGTATCACTCCAGGGTAACGTATTTTGCACACTAAAAAATGTCTATTCCTCTTCTTCTGAGCCTCATTCACACATGAAAGCTGCACTATTGTCAATAAAATTGCATGAATGAACGTTAGACAGGATGCAGCCTCAAGCAAAGCAAAGCCTCATTCTTCAGTGAAAGTGTTCTGAAAACAATGGCCATTTTAACTGGAACGATTCTGAACTTCTGTAACTTACTTCCTCACTCTAAGCGGAAAACCATTTCAAAATAAAAATATAAACATCCACAGTGGTTTTTAAACCTATTTTTTCCTCAATTCTCTTAGTGCTATTAAACACGTGAAACAGAAGACAAAAATTCAGAGAAACAATGTTATTAGTTCCTCTATTTACAAAACTACTCAGATGTCTTTAACTGGTTGATTGATATATGACTACTGACACTGGTAGGGCCAAACAGGTGAATGGTTAAAAAAAGCAAAATTGAGGATGCATGATCACTCATCATTAGGGGCTGGAACTAGATGATCTCTAAGGTCCCTCCTGATACAAAGTATTCTATGATTCTATAAATATATGTGTAACTGTTTCTGAAGCTTGCAGAATAAAAGTTGATGACTTTCCTTTAAGAATTGTGTTTGAAACTTTGATTTGGATAATTTAATCTTTGCACACTCAAAAACAAAAAAAAAGGCAGAAATTAAAAGAAATTCTTACCCAAACTCCTTGGGTCATAAAATGATGTCGTTACTACGCCTCCATTTTTTTCTATGGCTGCAATTGCTAATTCAGATGCCCTCTGCACTTCAATATTTACTTTTGCTGCAAAAATATCAGCACCCTGTAAATTTCAACACATATTACAGTAATAGCAAAGTGAGTATTTTAAGACATACATTTATTCTTCTCTGCAAAGTTGTAAGAAACATGAAAACCTGCAAAATATTATGAATTGTCTTTTCCCTGCACCAAGATGGGTAACCAAATTCCTCTCACTCAGTCACCTGGGTTGAATAAAAAAACCCTCTGCATTTCCAAAATATTCACACATTTCTTTCAGTAAGTTTTAGTCTTCTGTAGTAAAATACCTGTTCAGCCTTTTGTCATGCTCCTTAACTCTCATTTTTGCAGCCTGTCAGGTATTAAAACATCCTCCTGAGTTGTTTCTTTTTTTGCTGACACACAGTGCCCTCTAGTGGATTTATTATACACAAAAATTCCCCAGCAAACGAATTCGGAAAATCAAAGATGCTTCCAAAGCACGGGAATGAAAGTCTGAAAGCCTGAAGTACTAAGTGAGCTGTCTGCATACCTCCTCCACCAGCTGGACACCGTAATCCCTCTTGAGAGGCTGCACTGTCACACCTCTGGCGTTGGTGAGCTGCGTTAGGTCAATCGGCTGCGTGGGGTCAACTCTGCCCAAATCAATCAGGTACTGCAGCCTCTGGAGACTGAGAGGTTGGTACTGACGTCTGAGGCTGGGGAGAGGAAAACAAAAAAAAACCCAAACAATCCAAGCAAAACAATGAGAACTTTACAAAACTGAAGTTTTAATAGCAACTGGTCAGCTGAGATATTCCTGTTTTTACCTGATCCTAAACAAAAAAAATACTAAGACATTACAGTGTCAGCATTTCTTGGTAAACCAACAAGTTTGTAAATAACTACCACCTCCAGAGTGAATCCAGCTTGGGAGCTTCACTGATACACAGTCAAAAAATCAGACATCTCTTCTTCCATACAAATTTAGTATGGAAAGATATCAGCCAAACCCTGTATGTGCTCCTGCATAGGTTACATCCAACAAGATTTTTTAGTCCATTACCACTATACCTGACATCTCAGAAGTATTGAATGGAATCTCCCCCAAAACAGCACCAAGGAAGAGAAATATTGAGAAAATTACCCATTAACCCACGTCCCCAAAGGGAGCTGAAATCTGTTGTCAACAGCCATTGGCTTCAGCAGAACCTACTTTTGTGTTTTCTCAAGTTCTAGCTACTATACAAATCAATCCCTAGAACAGTTTTCCAGTGCCAGTGTCTATGCCTCCTGCACACCATTTATGGTGGTGCTCAAAACTTGCTCATACAATCAGTTTAACAGCTGCTATTGGAAGTCTGTGGGCGGTAGCTGAAAAACTGGGAAGCAGCTGATCTCTATTATTCGTAAGCTATGTAAGAAAGACAAGTAACAGAATTTGTGCTGTCAGACAGTTCCTAACAGAGCAAAAGTTCAAGAAGTGGAGGCAGAAGGAGGAGTGAAGATAAACAGACAGAGACATTGTTGAGCACACTGCTCCCCTGCCCCAATAGTGTCCCTTGAGTGCACTTAGAGTGTTCACCACAGAAACATTTGCAGTAGTCTGGCTCTGAGATTTTGCAAACAACATTGAAACTACAGAGTACTTTTTTTTTTCCACATGCTGTCAGATGATGTTAAAACAAGACCCTAATAATTTCTTGTCACTGCAGGAGCTGGGATTTTTGCTGTCGTTATTCATGAACTTGTGACCACTATTAACGTAAGAAGCCCTGTGTCTGCATTCTGCAGCATTTCCTTTGCAGGACCGTGGATCTACACTATCTTCAGCTACTGCAAATGCTTCTTGTTTATTCTTATAATAATTTCAGCAAACAGGAGGAAATGACAGTACCTGGAAATAGAATTTCAAAACTATTACAACACCTCAAAACCATTAGAGAAAACACTTTAACAACTGGGACAGGTCTTTAAGTTCTACTGCATGCATAATATCGGAAATATAAAAGTGCACAGCTACTTGATGAAGTTGTATCAGCAAATGGCAATCAAACTGCAAGTCTAACAATTCACAAACAAATACACATTAGTCTTTTCATTCTGAACAGTTCAGACTTTCTGAACTGTCTCCTGGGTGTAGCACGTTTTTGTTACTACTGCTCGTAACAGCATTGTATGGACACAGAAGTTTTCAAGGCCAGATCTAAAAGCAACAAAATGGTTGTTGACCCAGGTAACATAAATGCTGTCTGAGAAAACAAAACCTGCTTTAAACAACACTAAAAAATTTAAATCAAAACTTTCTAATTGTCAGCATAAGTGAAGGAAATTTGGAAAACACTGACATACAACTCTCCACGTAAGAACAGTGACTGGAGAAAACACATGCTAGAAGAGTAATTTTAAACATTAAAAAGGTGGAATATGGACATGACACAAACAAGTGCAATGTGAAAAGAGGACAAAAGTGCCAAATAAGGCAGAATGCCCAAGGAGAACAATGGTGAAAGGTGACTCAATGCCACATGCAGCAGTTTTGGTATTAAAGAGCTTGTTAGGTGGAAGAGGTCAAGAGAGACAAGAGACCACAGTGTCACAAGGATGAAAAAGCGGAACCATGAAGACAAGCTGAATTGTTTAGCTAGCAGCAGATCAGAGCTTCTGGTGAATAAAGTGAGGAGAAACGACAAAGCAAGGCTTTGGATTACTCTCCCATGCCTAACATCCTCACTCACAGTCACTTGCGACTGTTCCCAGGCAGTTCAGTAAGTTATGAGGCAAAGAGAAAAACAAGCAGGTATGGAGGAGTGGTCTCAGAGGAGAAATGCACTCAGCTGGAACAGGAAGGGTAGCCTGCTACACATGAGGGACTATGAAGAGAGTAAATAAGCAGATGTGTAAACCAACAGGAAAGAAGTGACTTAATCCCACAAGAAATGGGAGATTCTTCTGCTAAGGTAGCTGACAATCTGAGAGGAATCTGGGAGGCCTAACTTTTTCAGTTAGACCTCTTTTGGCATATTAAATTCTTGCTTCAGAAGAAAGATCAAGAAAAGCAGACAAAGATTAATATCCAAGTAAATGTGAAGAAACTCACCTATGTCCCTCATTAAATCCGTATTTTGGGATGGCCAAGTAAAATGGAGTTTGACCACCCTCAAAGCCTAATCGGGGGCGATTTCCTCTTTGTCTTTCTCCTTTGTGGCCTCGGCCACACTTCCGACCTCCATATCTTCCACGGCCACGTCTTCTTTCCTTCAAAACAATCAATGACACATTTAGTCAACTACTTCAGAGATAAGAATCTATAAAACATAAGATTTCAGAGATAAAAACAACTGAGCAAAGTGCTGACTCTTGAGGAAAAATTAAGAAAGACATCTTTTCTAGAGAGAAAAATAGAGAAGCAGTTAATGTGATTTTTGTTGGGCACAGCTCTAGGCAGGCACCAGAGTGGAGATAAGTCAGCTTCCTTTAGCAGCAGGGATGGTCCAGTCTAGCACAAAACTGCACCTGACTTCTGTACTATTTAGCAGCTCTAGCGAGCCTTGAGTACTTTCCGTAGAGTGTTGCTTGCTGCTCCCTGTCAGTTTTCCATCCCTATGGTTTCAGTCCTTGAGCCTCATCCCCCTGTTTACTAATATACCCCCAAACCAGAAGGGATTCTCCCTGTTTCTTTTATTAATTTTTCTACCACTTCACAAGGAGACAGGTAAGCTAACACTTAGTTTTGCTTTTGAAAAAGCACTAGAAACAAGAATGTTAGCTGGCATCACACTCCTTTTCTTCGTAAGCTTTCTAACCTTCCCTTTCCAAACATATTACTCCATCCCATAAATAACTAAAAATTATTAAAACCTTTTACTATTCCCATCCGGCTGCAGCCATGGCCCTGAGGTTCAGCCAGCCCCACTCATCAGCCAGTTCTCAGTAGGGATGGCCACACACACTGGCTATAAGGCACGCAAATGGCAAGCACCGGGCCAACATACACAGCAGGGCCATCCACTCCTTTTCACGCCTATTCTGGCCGGGCCGCTCTCCTGATCCTGCCAGGATGATGTCCTTCTGACAACCCTGGAGACAAACCCCACCGGGGCCCGGCGCGCCCGCTGCCGGGGCACAGTCCTGGCGCCCACCCGGCAAGCTGCAGGCACTCACCCGCTTTTTGGAGCCGGGGTTGGGCCTTAGGTTGGCCAAGCTGACCCTGGGCAACGAGCGCAGCAGCTCCAGAGCCCTGTTCCCGCCGTTCCCGCTCATGGCCGCTCGCTCCCAAGGGCGCCGGCGGGGCGCACGCCCGGCCACGGCGCTTTACGGCAGGACCGTAAACCGCAACTCCCGCGCCTGCCCAGCAGTGTCGCGCAGCCGCCGGCGGGCTGACTCGGTCTTTTAATGGTGCCCGAGCTCAGAATTCCAGTGGTTGGGCAAAGGGACCTGACTGCGTTTCGTTTTCTTGCACCTTCTGTTCTGCTACACATAACTTAGCCAAGTGTTTCCAAGCCGAGCCTTTAAAACCATCAGGCTGCATCATAACCCGACTGGCTATGGTGCACGGGACCTCGCTCAGCTGAAGGTGCTGCGCGCCGTGTCCACACAAACAGTTCAAAGGCAGCCGGACTGGGGTGAGAATCGGGAGGGTAAAAGGTAGAGAACTCATGGGTTGACATAAAAAGAGATTAGTAGGGAAAGCAAAATCCACGCACACAAGCAAAGCAAAACAAGGAATTAATTCACTGCTTCCCACAGTCAGGCAGGTGTTCAGCCACCTCCAGGACAGCAGGGCCCCATCACGTGTAATGGTGACTTGGGAAGACAAACACCATCACTCCAAATGTCCCTCCTTCCTCCTTCTTTTTCCCTTCTTTATATACTGAGCATGATGCCATATGGTCAGGAATATCCCTTTGGTCAGTTGGGGTCACCTGTCCTGGCTGTGTCTCCTCCCAACCTCTCATGCGCCCCCATCTCCCTTGTCCACATGGCAGCATGAAAAACAGAAAAGGCCTTGGCTCTGTGTAAGCCTTGCTCAGCAATAACAAAAACATCTCTATATCATCAACCCTGTGTTCAGCACAAATCCAAATCAGAGCCCCACATCAGCCACTGGGAAGAAAATTACTGCAGCCAAGACCAACACAGACACTTTCCTAGTTCTGCTGCAGGACTTGATCACATGTATTTTTTCAATCTTTTAAACTTAGAAGTGGACCTGCTGGAAAACCATACAGCAGTTTCCATCAGTGTATTGGTCAGGTGGGAAGAGTGTGCAGGATGCAGGCTTTCTGGAGTGAAGAACTGAATTGTAGAAGCTGCTACTCAGGAGTTACAGAGCAGAAAAGGCAGTTCCCCTTGTGAAAGTCAGCTGATACTCTTCAGTGTTATAGCCTGCTTTCTGTCCTGAAACTTCTGTTTGACCAATACCTTCTTCCATGTTGAATGTCTGCTTCAGATTGGAGTAGGGGTCAAGCAGCAGCTTGCTTCAGCTCTGCTAGTCCTGAAAGTAAATGGGGTTAAAATGAAAATCATGCTGCAGAAATCTGTGAGTTTCAGTATGAAACTCTATAGCTTCTTACCCCTTTCAAAAAAAATCAAGAAAAAGTTAGTGTAGCAATACAGAAGATGCTGGTGTTGAGAACCATCTTATCTAAGCCCATTTCAGCCTCTAGGGTGGGGAAAAGGTACATACTTTAGAGCATGGTTTGCCTTGTAAAGCTCTCACTGCTTGAAATAAGGTAGAAAGGTATCATACCTATGATAGATATCTCACTCCAAAAAGACAGCCAACACATTAGTCTTTGGAAGGTTCGCAATTCAGATGTTTCCAGCAATTCCTTCAGGATTCCTGAAGGTCAGTTTCTCAAACACTTGTTTGTAACCAGCAGACTGCCCCATGCCCACAGAGGCCACTCCACTGCAGTGTGACTGACTTGCTTGTGCCCAGTCTGTGCAGAGCTCACATTCCTCCAGTGCCTCTGAGCCATGCCAGCAGCAACCACGAATTCCAGTAAGACGTTTCCAGCTATGCTGACTAAAATATTAAAAGCTTCTTCTGTTTATGAGCAGACTATTGACTTATTAGGCTGGAGGTTCGGCAGCAGCTCACCTTCTGGAAGTGACATTTACATGGTAAATACCAGAGTAGAGAGGGAAAGCAAAATTTTGTTTGTGTCCCGGAAAGATGATCTCCATCAAGAGTCAGGTTCTGCATACTTGATAAGCGCCTGACATAATGTGAAGCTCCTAATCTTTTAAGAACTTTTTATACATAAACTGTATTTTCTTAACAGACTTGAATTGGGTATAGTACATGAGGCAGGAGCACACGCTGAAGTAGAGACAAATCAAAACACAAAAAGTTACCTGTGAAAATAATACAATTTTAGCAACAACAGGGATGCCCTGGCATAAATACTATGTGTCAAAGCAGCCCAACAATCATGGCAAAAGAGGATGCATGTTCAGTGTTACACAGCTGGCACAAAGGCTTCTGCAATAAATTTTATGCAGCTGGTGCTGGTAATATTGATGAGCAAAAACTTTGTGAAAAATCGTCCCTGTCTGGTATGGAACACACCAGCGGGAAGGATGTGGAAGAAGTATAGTGTGCATTCAGCTGCTGTTGGAGATGCCAAAAAAGCATCCATGTCAGCCAAATACCACCCGACAAATACAATGAGTAGATTGATTTTCTGGGAGTAAATAACTGACAAAGATGTATGGAAAAGAAGACAAAGAACACAGTATTTCGTTTTGATAGAAATGTGTTTGCCATACATATTCAGAGTTGGTCTAAGTATTTGGAATAGACTGCAATGATCCAGTAACTTCAGAGTGCCTGAGTAGCCTAACACCTTTCAAAATGAGTAAGAGCCAGAGACTTGTGAGCTGTAAGCCAAGAGATTTAATTTGGTGGTGAAGGCATCTGATCCGATAAGAACAGATGAGCCCCGTCTAACAGTGCTGATTGCTGCAGTTGTGCTGCTTTTCCTGCCTTCCCGTGACTTAGTCTTTTATGTTTTACCTATTGAAGAATACGGTAATTTCCCTTTCCCCCAGTGCCCTATAGCATAGCACAAGCCACCC